>JACEHZ010000122.1:0-325000 GCA_017893485.1 Hemerocallis citrina | reverse complement strand
CACTCGTGCCGAGTTCCAGCAATTCCAAGCAATGGTACAACAGGCCCTCAACCTCTGTCAGAACCCCAATGAGCAAAGGGCCCCATCCCCTCCTCCGGTCCGGAGCCCTCGCCAACGGTCCCCTTCTCCTCGACCCGCTCCTACCAATTCCAGACGCACCCCAAGTCCTCGTCGTTCTCGAAGCTACCATCGCCGCAGCCCTCGCTCCCCCTCATACGAAGACGAGTCCCGTGGCTCGGCAGATCACCGCCGGAGAGATGACACCATGAACCGCCGCCTGAACGAGGTGGAAAAACTCTTGGGACAGATAAACCGAGAAGAAGAGCTCAGGGGTAGGACCCTACGTCCTAGCCGACCCCCGTTCTCCCGGACCATAGTAGATGCTCCTGTTCCCTTCGGTTTCAAACCTCCCCAATTCGAAAACTACACTGGGGAGACCGATCCAGTAGACCACATCGAAAGCTTCAAGACTCTGATGCTCCTCCATCAAGCTTCCGATGCCCTCCTCTGCAAAACATTCCCTGCAACTCTGAAAGGCCCAGCTCGAGAATGGTACTCTCGCCTTGCCCCGGCGTCAATATTTTCCTTCGAACAGTTCGAAACCCTGTTCATCACCCATTTCGTTAGCAGCCGAAGGGCCGAGAAGACCAGCATCTCCCTATTGCACCTCCGTCAGCAGAAGGGGGAGAAATTGAGGGACTACGTTAAGAGGTTCACAGCTGAGGCCAGAACCATCGCATCCCTCGATCAATCCGTCGCTACCGCGGCATTCCAATCCAATATCCTCAATTCCAACCTCCGCTCCTCCCTTGCCAAGAAACTGCCGCATGACTTTTCTGACCTCCTCCTCCGCACTGAAAAATACATCCGAGCTGAGGAGGCCGAGGAACAGCCCAACTGGGAAGGAGCCGCCTCCGGGTCTAAGAGGAAGGGAACGGAAGAAGAGGGACCAAAAAAGTTTCAGAAGGATAATGCTGGCCAGCGCCGACCTCCCCCTAGATTCGAAAAGTTTACTCCCCTCACCACAAACATCTCCGCCATTTTCATGGAAGTCGAAAAAGAAGGGGTCTTACCCCCAGCTCCAAAGATGAACACCCCTGCCAAAAGAAGGGATAGAGAGAAATGGTGCCGCTATCACCGGGACCATGGGCACGACACTAACGATTGCCGAGCGCTAAGAAACGAGATCGAGGCCCTTATCCAGAGGGGGCAGTTGGCAAAATTCGTGAGAAAGGACCAAGCCGAGCTTCCTCCCCAGCCCCGGGGGGCTAACAAACGTCCAGAGCGAGAAGAGACGCCAGAATTTGAGGAAGAACGAGTCATCCACCTCATCCACGGGGGTCCAATGGGGGGCTCCTCGAACTCTTCTCGGAAAGCTTTTATTAGAGAAGTGAATTCTGTCCGAGCCACCCCTCCTCCCAAAGGCCTCGGAGTGCCCGTCACCTTTTCTGACGAAGATCTCGAGGGCGTCCGCACCCCTCATTGTGACGCACTCGTCATCAACCTTCACAAGGCCAATTTCAAAGTCGAAAGGATCTTAGTAGATAACGGTTCCTCCGTAAACATCCTATTCCTCGATGCTTTTAAGGGGCTGAAGCTCTCCCGAGACAGACTCAAGCCCGCCGGGTACACGCTCCATGGGTTCACGGGAGTGCCGGTGACGATCGAAGGGGTGATTACCCTCGATGTCACAGCAGGCAAAACTCCTACTACCCGCACGGAGTCAATAGATTTCATGGTCGTAGATGTCCCAGCGGCCTACAACGTCATTTTGGGTCGGCCCGGCTTGGTCGCTCTTGAGGCCGTCCCTTCTGCTTATCATCTCAAAATGAAATTCCCCACTCGGGCTGGAGTGGGAGAAGTTAGGGGCAATCAGGAACAGGCCCGCAAGTGTTATATGACTTCCACCCTCGGACCCGTCCTCTCCTTAGAAACACTCGAGATCCCCCAAGATGCTGCTCGGCCAACTTTCGAGCCTGTAGATGAGCTGGAAGAGATACTCTTCTCGGAGCAGGAGCCGACCCGCATGTTCTTTGTCAGCAAGACCCTCCCATCCGCACTATACGCGGATATTGTAAGATGCATCCGAGCCAACCAAGACCTGTTCGCATGGTCAGCTGCAGACATGCCCGGTATCTCCGAAGAACTCTTGGTCCACCGCCTCAGTGTTGATCCGGGGTCCAAACCGGTCCAGCAGAAGAGGCGCAAGTTCGCTCCCGAGCGTCAGCTCGCTATCAAAGAAGAGGTGGACAAATTGTTGAAGGCCCGGTTCATACAGGAGGTAAATTATCCTGAATGGTTGTCAAACGTAGTAATGGTGAAAAAGTCCAACGGAACATGGAGAATCTGTATTGATTTCACTGACCTCAACAAGGCCTGCCCTAAGGACCCCTTCCCTCTTCCGAGCATCGACACTCTGATTGACGCAACCTCAGGACATGAGCTCCTCAGCTTCATGGACGCTTTCTCGGGTTACAATCAGATAAGGATGTTCCCCCCGGATATTCCGAAGACATCTTTCGTGACCGACCAAGGACTCTACTGCTACAGAGTCATGCCGTTCGGCCTAAAGAATGCAGGGGCAACATACCAGCGCCTCGTCAACAAGGTATTCCAGGCCCAGATTGGCCGAAACATGGAAGTGTACGTGGATGACATGCTTGTGAAAAGCATCCGAGGCGTTGATCACGTGGCCGACCTCCAAGAAGCGTTCGATGTTTTGAGAAAGCACAATATGAGACTCAACCCGAACAAGTGTGCGTTCGGTGTCTCATCAGGCAAGTTCCTCGGCTTCATGGTTAGCCAACGAGGAATAGAGGCAAATCCGGAGAAGATCAGGGCCATACTGGACATGGCCCCGCCTAGAAACGTCAAAGAAGTTCAGAAACTGACTGGTCGATTAGCCGCCATTGGGCGCTTTTTATCGAAGTCTGGGGAGAAGTGCCTCCCGTTCTTCAAAGCCCTGAGGGGGGCTAAGGGGTTCGAGTGGGGGCAGCCACAACAAGATTCCTTCGACCAGCTTAAGGCTTACCTCGTCAATCCGCCCCTTCTCAGCAAACCCATACCGGGCGAACCCCTCTACCTCTACTTGGCAGCCTCGGAACAGACGCTAAGTGCGGTCTTAGTCAGGGAAGAAGAAAGAACTCAGAAGCCCATTTACTATGTCAGCAAAGTGCTCCGGGACGCCGAGCTCCGGTACCCGAAAATTGAGAAAATAGCCTACGCCCTGATAATGGCAGCAAGAAAGCTTCGGCCATACTTCCAGTCTCATTCGATGGTCGTTCTTACCGACCAGCCGTTGAAACAGATCCTTCACAAGCCAGAGACTTCCGGCCGCCTCATGAAGTGGTCGATCGAGCTGAGCCAACATGATATTACTTATCAGCCTCGAACCGCAATCAAGGCGCAGGCGCTGGCCGAATTCATAGTTGAAACAACTATCCCCGACTCCGAGCAGACAACGAAGGGACCGCCTATCTGGTCGGTATATGTCGATGGATCCTCTTGCAACGAGGGGAGCGGGGCTGGAGTCATCCTTGCGGGCCCAGACGACTTTGTCCTTCAATATTCCCTCCGGATAAACTTTAAAGCCTCGAATAACGAAGCCGAATACGAGGCACTCATAGCCGGCCTCGGGATGGCCCGAAACGCAGGGGCGCGATGCCTGCAGATCTTCAGCGACTCTCAGTTGGTCGTCAACCAGGTCCTCGGCGAATATGAAGCCCGCGATGACAGGATGGTAAAGTACTTGGCTAAAGTAAAGAGCCTCATGGCGCTCTTCGAGGAGGCCCTCATCCGAAGAATCCCCATAGAGGAAAATGTCCAGGCCGACGCCCTGTCCAAATTAGCCTCCTCATCCCTGCAAGGCCTCGAACAAACTATTCTGATAGAAGTCCTCCTCAAGCCAAGCATAGAGGACGAGGCTTTCAACTCAGTCGAAACACTGCCACTCCCCCTCGAAGATAATTGGATGAAGCCCCTCGTCGAGTTTTTAAGAGACGGACTCCTCCCAAGGGATCCGAAGGAAGCCCGAAAGATAAGGACCCGAGCCGAGCATTACATACTGGTCGAAGGCATTCTGTATAAGCGCTCCTTCACCCAGGTGGATGGTCGACCCTACCTAAGATGCCTCTCCCCCGGACAAGCCGATTACGCCCTGCAAGAGCTCCATGAGGGCATCGGCGGAGCCCACTCCGGCTCCAGAGCCTTGGCACGCAAAGTATTAAACTACGGGTATTACTGGCCCACTCTCCTACGGGATGCCGAACGACACGTTCGGCAATGCACCTCCTGCCAGAAGTATTCCGACATCCGACGCCTTCCACAAGCACCACTCTCCTCCCTATCAAGTCCGATCCCCTTTGCAATGTGGGGGATGGATTTACTTGGGCCATTTCCACCGGCCCCCGGACAGTTGAAGTTCCTAGTCGTGGCAGTCGACTATTTCTCGAAATGGATAGAGGCCGAGCCCCTGGCTACAATTACCGAACATAGAGTCGTTCAATTCTTCTGGAAAAATGTAATCTGCCGGTTCGGTATCCCCCGAGTCGTAGTTACAGATAACGGTACGCAGTTCGCTGGAGCTGCCTTCCGAGCCTTATGTGAAGACCTAGCCATACAGCACCGCTTCTCCTCCGTCTCTCATCCCCAGTCAAATGGCCAAGCCGAGAATGCCAACCGACAGATCCTCTCCGGCATCAAGAAGAGACTCGACAAGTGCTCCAAGGGATTGTGGGTGGATCAGCTGCCCAATGTGTTGTGGAATTACCGAACCACGAAGCGGACCCCGACAGGCGAGAGTCCGTTTAATCTCACCTATGGGTCCGAGGCCCTCATCCCACTAGAAGTTGGGATACCCTCTCCTCACCTGGTAGCCTTTGAAGAAGAACAGAATGCCAGGGAGCTCAGAACGAGCCTGGACTTGATAGACGAAATCCGGGAAAGGGCAGCCATACGGCAGCAAAGTTATCGGAGAAGAATCGAACTCGCCTAGAACAAACGGGTCCGCCCAACCGACCTGAAAGAAGGGGATCTGGTCCTCCGAAAAATGGCCATTTCTTTCCCCGGACAGAAGAGCAAACTGGCCCCAAATTGGGAGGGACCGTACAAAGTCTCCAAAGTGATACGCCCCGGTGCATACAAGCTAGAAGATCTTGAGGGTAGAGAAATTCCCAGGACTTGGAACGCCGACCATCTTTTGAAATACCAAGAGAAGGCAACCCCGCCTATCTAAGTAACTCGAGATGTCGGACCACTCCTCTCCTGCTACTAGTAATTTTTCCTTTGTTCTTTTTTCATTGTAATAACGGCTAGCAACTTTAGAAGCAGCCGACCATTAGATATTAATAAATAAAGTTCTTTCGCATTTGCTACTACGTCTCTGTTTTTAATTCCTTAATCTTACGATGGTTCCGGAGTCCAACACTTGGCTCGATTCTGCTTCGCAAGTTCGCTTCCGAGCGAACCAGAAGTAGCTCGCCATTCGGAATTGCTCCCACAGCCGTTGAATGGTACGGAGTCCAACACTTGGTTCGACTCTACTCCGCAAGTTCGCCCCTAGGCGAGCCAGGGGTAGTTCGCCATTCGGAATTGCTCCCATGCCTTTAATCTTACGATGGTTCCGGAGTCCAACACTTGGCTCGATTCTGCTTCGCAAGTTCGCTTCCGAGCAAACCAGAAGTAGCTCGCCATTCGGAATTGCTCCCACAGCCGTTGAATGGTACGGAGTCCAACACTTGGTTCGACTCTACTCCGCAAGTTCGCCCCTAGGCGAGCCAGGGGTAGTTCGCCATTCGGAATTGCTCCCACGCCCTTAATCTTACGATGGTTCCGGAGTCCAACACTTGGCTCGATTCTGCTCTGCAAGTTCGCTTCCGAGCGAACCAGAGGTAGCTCGCCATTCGGAATTTCTCCCACAGCCGTTGAATGGTACGGAGTCCAACACTTGGTTCGACTCTACCCCGCAAGTTCGCCCCTAGGCGAGCCAGGGGTAGTTCGCCATTCGGAATTGCTCCCGCGCCCTTAATCTTACGATGGTTCCGGAGTCCAACACTTGGCTCGATTCTGCTTCGCAAGTTCGCTTCCGAGCGAACCAGAGGTAGCTTGCCATTCGGAATTGCTCCCACAGCCGTTGAATAGTACGGAGTCCAACACTTGGTTCGACTCTACTCCGCAAGTTCGCCCCTAGGCGAGACAGGGGTAGTTCGCCATTCGGAATTGCTCCCACGCCTTTAATCTTACGATGGTTCCGGAGTCCAACACTTGGCTCGATTCTGCTTCGCAAGTTCGCTTCCGAGCGAACCAGAGGCAGCTCGCCATTCGGAATTGCTCCCACGCCCTCAATCTTACAAAGGTTCGGACTCCAACACTTTGTTTCCAAGATCGTTCTTCGGGCGAGAGTTCGGTACGATCTCGACTCGGTTCCATTAGCCGAACACTCGTGCCGCCGATCGTTTTACGGGCGTGAGTTCGGCACGTTTTCAGCTCGCCACAGTTAGCCGGACGCTCGTGCCACCGAACGTTTTACGGACGTGAGTTCGGCACGTTTTCAGCTCGGCACGGTTCGCCGAACGCTCGTGCCACCGATCGTTTTACGGGCGTGAGTTCGACACGTTTTCAGCTCGCTGCAGTTCGCCGAACACGCTCGTGCCACCGATCGTTTTACGGGCGTGAGTTCGGCACGTTTTCAGCTCGCCACAATTAGCCGAACACTCGTGCCACCGATCGTTTTACGGGCGTGAGTTCGGCACTTTTCAGCTCGGCATCGTTCACCGAACGTTCGTGCCACTGACCGCATTACGCGCTTAAGTTCGGCGGTCAACACCAATCAAAAACACCAAGTCTCAGACCTCGGTTCCACGACTCCACAATCAGAGCAAACATTGAGCAACTATGATATGACGACAGTTAAATCGATTCCAACTTTATTAAAAACAACCCTTACATACATCAATATTACAAGACACTAAACGATTACAAGAAGCTGAAAAGCGAAGATTACAAGACACCGAACCCGGACCCATCAACGCTTCCGAGGTACAGGGATGCTCCTCTTCAAGGACACTTGAGGTCGGCGACGTTTGCCTCCGGAACCCGATCCCAGGTCGGCAAGTTGAGACGTGTCCTCGGCACTGCTTCTGGTCGTCACGCCGACGGATGCGCCGCTCGACGAAATGGCCACTGAGCTCTGCGCGTCCCCCGGGCTCGGATGACCGAGGCGCTCGCGGGTCGCCATCTCGTAAAAGGTGATGCCCCGCTCGCTCTCCGCTCGGGTGCATGACGTGCTCCTCACATTAATCGGCCCCGAACGCGGCCTCAGGCGAGTCACCTCCGCTTCCAGCTCGGAAATCCGACCCCTCAATGAACTATCTTGCGCGTCGGCCTCAAAGGACGCCGGTATGGCCGAGGTCGGAACTCCAACATGGCTCGCGATGAGATGACGAAGATGGGTGACTTCGATGCTCCTATCGACGGTGGCTCTCTTCAAAACATCGACTTCGGCCGCCAATTCATCTCGTTCAGCCGTGAGATCGGCCACCTTAGTTGTCAGCTCCTCTCCCTCCGTCCGAAGCTTAGTCTCCATGGATTGCAAATGCTGAATCTCCGAAAGCAGGTCGTCCCTCTCCGCCGTTACCTTTGACAGCGTGTGGCGAAAGCACTTGGTCCGAAGGCTACTAGTGAAGGCAGATGGCGAGGCATCGCCCTCACCCGAGGCAGTCATCTCGGCAATCCTGCCCTCCAGACGCCGGATATCACTGTCCCGCTGCCCTAAGATAAGTTGAAGCTGTCCTCGCTCTGTTTCGGCTCGGCACAGTCCTAGCTCGACCTCGTAAAGTCGCTCTCTACACCTCGCCAGACTCAACCTTGTCGCCCCGAGCCCGGCCTCGGCTCGAACCTTGGCATCCGACCCTGCGCGCTTGATCTCTTGGTCTACCAGGGCAAGCTGAAAAGAAATACAGACGAGCAACAAAAGTTCAGACATGGCCCAAGTCCTAGACTTTGGGGGTTCTAGTGAACAAACTCTCGAACACTTAACATACAACAGACAAGTGCAAGACGCCGAGCCCAAAAAGTTGAAGTTTTTCATTCATTACAAAAAGTAGCGGTGGCCAGTCCGCTATTAGGCGTTACACAAAAAGAAACAAAAAAAAAAAAAAAAAAACAGACGGGATCAGTGCTCGACCTCTTTCCCGGGGCGGCGAGAAGGGGTCGAGGGCGACGCCTCCGAAGGGGCAACCGTCGCCAAGGGGGTGACCACCGACCCCTGAGCTCCGACGGCCGGATCGACCAATGGCTCGTCGTCGCCTCTTTCCTCCTCTTCATCTTCCCCCTCCGATTCGGGGTCAAAGCCTTCGACGTACCCCGGGAAAAGCCGCCAACCCGAGACGTCAACAGAGGGGTAGGCCGCCGTGACCCGGGCGAGGGCGTCGGCGAAAGCTTTGGCCATGTTCACGGCAAGGTAGCCCTGCGCCTTCTCCAAAGTCGCCTCCTCCGCTTTTTTCACTGCCGCCGCTTGGGCCTCGGCCGCATCCGCCATCTGCTTGGCCGCCTCCTCCTTCTGCTGCCGAAGCTGGTCCTCCAGCGTCTTGACCCGGTCCTCGAGGTAGGTTGCCCTCGCCGACTTCGCCTCAAAATTCAGCTCGAGTTTGTCGAGCTCGCCCCGGATCTTGTCCCTCTCCTTCCGGGCCTGATCGTTCTCCTTCTTCATCTCCTTCTCCTGGGCCGACAACCTCTCGGTAAGGTGCCCGAAGTGAACAACGATCTGCGAATAAAATGCAAAAAGTCACAAAAATTACAAACTTAAGAAGGTCAGCATGAAGAGGAGGGAGCTCGGCTCAGCACTTACCGACACCGCCGAGCGCGCTATCTCGATGATGTCGTCTCCCTCTCGTCCGGCCTCCATCGCCGCGCGATCCTTCGGCGTGGCGAGGTGCTTGACGGCCTCCATGCTCGCCAAGGAATTACCCAGGAACCCGTCGTGCTTCCGAACCTGCCAGTCCGGGACGTGGATCCTTTTATGAGCCTCGGTCAGAAGCTCCTCGGCCGCCTTTGTCAACGGCGGCGTCACCATGGTCAGGACCTCGGTGATGGGCAACTCGCCGACCCTGGCCGACGACGAAGCGGCCCCGACCTCGACCACGGGGGAATCCAAGATCTCTACCTCTTCGGCCACCTCCGTAATCTTCGGGGCCTTGGGCGCCGGCTGCTTTGACGCCACCCTCTTCCTCTTCCTCGGAGCCTTATTGGCGAGGCTCGTCCTAAACGCTAGCACTGCTTGGTAGTCCATTTGCTCTGCACCAAAAGTTTAAGTTGGTTAGCTCGGAACAAGACAAGGGAAAGGAAGCAAAAAGGGAACGAAGACGATAAATAAAAGCAGCGTACTGGGGTTAACATGTGCGAGCCCTCCCTCATACAAGACGTCCTCGGTCAACTCCCTCCAGTCGTACTTCGGCCGATCGAGAAGCACCCGTACGGCGTCTTCGTCTTCGGGTCGAAGTGCCGGCGGCGCCTTCACCTTCTTCGGAACACCTTCCACCCAACCAACGGGAATAGGCCAGGCCTCCGCGCTGCGCACCAAAAGGTACTTCTCGCGCCAAAACTTGATAGAGTCCGGACAGAGGACCAACCTCCCCCCATGCCTCGGAGTCAGATAGTACCGGTAGGCTGACCTATTCCCTTGGTGCAGCTGATAGATAGTCCGGAGCACATTCAACTCCGGCTGAATCCCCTCCGCCTGGCAGTGGAGTACGAAGCCGTTTATGACTCTCCAGGCGTTCGGCATAAGTTGGATAGGGCTGACCCCGAACCAATTTAAGACCGTTACCGCGAACGGATGGAGAGGTAGCCGAGCTCCGGCGATAAAGGCATCGACCGGCCAGCAACATATAGTCACCGGCAACGGCGAGTTGGCCCTAACCCCGGGGCCCGGCAGCATAAGCTCGTACTCCCGCGGGATCTGGAAGCAGTCCCGAATCGAATCCAGGTCCTCTTCGGAGAGAATCGACACCGTCTCGTCGGCCTCCGTGGTCTCCCTCACCGCGTTCTCCTCGAACGACCTCGCCCTCCCGTACACGATCCGTTCCGCCTTATCCTCTGGGATTTCTCGAACCCTATGGAGCCCCGTCAACGGTCCCGGCAGCTGGCCGAACGCCCCCATGCGCTTCGGATCCTGAACAATGGAGTCCTTGCCGAACACCTTCTTACCCTTGGCAGCTCGACTAGAAGTTGGAGCTCCGTCGGCTCCGAGGGAGGGCTCGGACGAAGAAGAAGTATGGGAAACAGACATATTTAGAAGATAAATATGAAGGTTACCTTGAAAGGGGAACTCGTCGGAAACTTCGCCGGAAAACAGTCAGTGATCACCTAAAGCTCTCTCACAGCAGACCAAGACGTGAACAAAAAACTTGGAAAGTAAAAAATGAGGAGGGGGCGAGGGTTTTTATAGAGGAGTCAGCGCTTCAATCGAGGTAAATGGGCCTCTAACGCAGGCCCACCCCCACAAAAACGACAAAAAGAGACCCCAAACGTCACCTTGTTCTCCGCGCTGATCCAGACGGCGCATTAATGACCATCACGTCTGGCAGAAGCCCAGGAGGCAGCGTTAATGGACGTCACATCTGTCAGAAAACACAGACGACGTCACATCTGTCAGAAGCGCAGAGGGTCACATCCGCCAGAACCGCCAAAACTCCACCCAAAGAGAAACAAACAAGTCCGAACCTTCGGCACAAGCTGCCGGGCCCTCGTGCCACCGATCGTTTTACGGGCGTGAGTTCGGCACGTTTTCAGCTCGCTGCAGGTCGCCGAACACGCTCGTGCCACCGATCGTTTTACGGGCGTGAGTTCGGCACGTTTTCAGCTCGCTGCAGTTCGCCGAACACACTCGTGCCACCGATCATTTTACGGGCGTGAGTTCGGCACGTTTTCAGCTCGCTGCAGGTCGCCGAACACGCTCGTGCCACCGATCGTTTTACGGGCGTGAGTTCGGCACGTTTTCAGCTCGCTGCAGTTCGCCGAACACACTCGTGCCACCGATCGTTTTACGGGCGTGAGTTCGGCACGTTTTCAGCTCGCTGCAGTTCGCCGAACACGCTCGTACCACCGATCGTTTTGCGGGCGTGAGTTCGGCGCGTTTTCAGCTCGCTGCAGTTCGCCGAACACGCTCGTGCCACCGATCGTTTTACGGGCGTGAGTTCGGCACGTTTTCAGCTCGCTGCAGTTCGCCGAACACGCTCGTGCCACCGATCGTTTTACAGGCGTGAGTTCGGCACGTTTTCAGCTCGCTGCAGTTCGCCGAACACGCTCGTGCCACCGATCGTTTTACGGGCGTGAGTTCGGCACATTTTCAGCTCACTGCGGTTCGCCGAACACACTCGTACCACCGATCGTTTTACAGGCGTGAGTTCGGCACGTTTTCAGCTCGCTGCAGGTCGCCGAACACACTCGTGCCACCGATCGTTTTATAGGCGTGAGTTCGGCACATTTTCAGCTCGCCACCAAGCGCCGAACCCTCGTGCCACCGATCGTTTTATAGGCATGAGTTCGGCACGTTTTCAGCTCGCCTCCAGGCGCCGAACGCTCGTGCCACCGATCGTTTTATAGGCATGAGTTCGGCACGTTTTCAGCTCGCTGCGGTTCGCCGAACACGCTCGTGCCACCGATCGTTTTACAGGCGTGAGTTCAGCACGTTTTCAGCTCGCTGCAGTTCGCCGAACACGCTCGTGCCACCGATCGTTTTACGGGCGTGAGTTCGGCACATTTTCAGCTCACTGCGGTTCGCCGAACACACTCGTGCCACCGATCATTTTACAGGCGTGAGTTCGGCACGTTTTCAGCTCGCTGCAGGTCGCCGAATACACTCGTGCCACCGATCGTTTTACAGGCGTGAGTTCGGCACGTTTTCAGCTCGCTGCAGGTCGCCGAACACACTCGTGCCACCGATCGTTTTATAGGCGTGAGTTCGGCACGTTTTCAGCTCGCCACCAAGCGCCGAACCCTCGTGCCACCGATCGTTTTATAGGCATGAGTTCGGCACGTTTTCAGCTCGCCTCCAGGCGCCGAACGCTCGTGCCACCGATCGTTTTTATAGGCATGAGTTCGGCACGTTTTCAGCTCGCTGCAGTTCGCCGAACACGCTCGTGCCACCGATCGTTTTACGGGCGTGAGTTCGGCACATTTTCAGCTCACTGCGGTTCGCCGAACACACTCGTGCCACCGATCGTTTTACAGGCGTGAGTTCGGCGCGTTTTCAGCTCGGTGCCATTCGCCGAACGCTCGTGCCACCGATCGTTTTATAGGCGTGAGTTCGGCACGTTTTCAGCTCGGTGCCATTCGCCGAACGCTCGTGCCACCGATCGTTTTATAGGCGTGAGTTCGGCACTAATCAGTTCGGCACCGTTCTCCGAGCTCTTGTGCCACCGACCGTTTTACGGACGGGAGTTCGGCACTTAGTCAGTTCGGCACCTTCCACCGAACGCTCGTGTCCCCGACCCTCTTGCGGGGGTGAGTTCGGTACCAAGTGAGTTCGGCGTCAATCACCAGATGTACGCGGCACCGGATGCGTCACGAGCGGGACTTCAGCTCCCTTCGCACCAACACCCAACAAGCGGAAATGGCCAAAACCGCTAACTAAGAAGAGCACGATGACGGTTCAAGAGTTCCGTCTGCCGGAAAGATCACCGTACCACCTCCTTCGCGATTCAGCAATGCTCCGTTTAGTTCCCGATAGAACCCTGATAGCCAGTGAAAACAGTGAAACTACTCCTCGAAGTCTGATTAAACATCAATCTTCGGGAGTGAGGGGCTCGTGATATGGCTAAAAATGGGGTTAAATCGAAATCGTCCAAACGGAACACGAATCTTGAAGCTCAGGGGTAAAACGGTAATTTCGCCTACAAACGGGTCGGAAATGGGAACTGGGTCTTTAATTCAAAAGACCAATAACCAATAAACGGATCCACGTCAACTGGGTACGGGTTCCAACCCGCTCCACACCCGGTCCAGCAAGATACAATCAAGGTCCCTGATTAATCCTAATCAACGGCCCTGATTTACGTCTATCTGTTCACTAGGAATTAGGGATTCAATTCCTTATCTGATTACGGGGAATATACCTTATCAGATTACTTACCTCATCTGATTACGGGGAATATTCCTTATCTAATCGTAGGGATTACATTCCTAATCCAGTCCCAAAGACGCCTATAAATACCCCCCATCCATCTCCATTAAGAGGTAATCAATCTTTCACCAGTTTTACGCTCTTTCATAGTCTGCCAGATTATTGACTTGAGCGTCGGAGGGTGCGTCGCCGGGAACAACCCCGGTGTCTCGCACTTTTTGCAGGTGCACGGCGGGAACGACGATCGACGCCCGACGGAACAGGTACACAGGTCTTTCTATTCAGTTTCCCCAAGAATCCACAAGTTCTATCTGTTTGCCCCCACACCAAATTTAGCGGCAACATATATATATATATATATTCTGACACAACAATGCAAACTAATTGCATATGCATTCATGTAACTTGTAATCTATATGCAAGAATCATTCTCTCTTTTTCTCTCCAAAATAGGTGAATATATCATTCTATTAATTAGCTAGCCCTTAAACGGAGAGAGATCATGATCCTCTTTCTATTTTTTGATGTTTGAATTTACACATGACTAAATATTTCTCTTTCATGAATTAATGTCTTGACAGTTGAAAACATTCATTCAAGAGGCTCCTAATTGTATGTATAATTATACTATTTATACAGAGAAAGACATGGAAAGAAACCCCAGATGGGACCACTGAACTTATGTTAGACGCCACACCTAATTAATGCTTCATGATCATGATCGCTTGGTTGTCTATATACAACGCAGCAACACTTGTTTAATTAGAGCAACAACATTAAGGCTGCAAACGAACCGAGCAATTCGCGAGCTACTCCGCTCGAACTCGGTTAAAGCACGATCAAAGCTCGGCTCGTGTCGAGCTCGAGCCGAGCTTGACATGGAAAGAAACCCCAGATGGAACCACTGAACTTATGTTAGACGCCACACCTACTTAATGCTTCAAGATCATGATCACTTGGTTGTCTATATACAATGCAGCAACACTTGTTTAATTAGAGCAACAACATTAGGGCTGCGAACGAACCGAGCTATTTGCGAGCTACTCGACTCGAACTCGGTCAAAGCACGATCAAAGCTCGGCTCGTGTCGAGCTCGAGCCAAGCTCAAGCTCGAAAGCGAGCTCGATACGTAAACGAATCGAGCTCGAGCTTGAAGATACGTGGGTTTTAGGCAGAAGCTCGCGAGTATTCGGCTCGAACTCGGTCAAAGCTCGGTCAAAGCTCGGCTCGTGTCGAGCTCGAGCCGAGCTCGAACCTGAAAGTGAGCTCGATACATAAACGAGCCGAGCTCGAGCCTCAAGGTATTCGGCTCGACTCAAATCGTTTGCAACCCTAAACAACATACAAGAAGGAATCAAAGTTAATCAGATCCGACATCAAATTAAGGCCTAGAGATTATAAAACCAAACAAGAAAAACCAACCAAATCAAGTTGAAGAGGAAATTAAATTAAACCAAAACAAGTTTATATAGGATAGCGATATGGAAAGAACGATTCTCACGGTAAGTTTCATAAGAACTCTACGCATGTCCATTCTACGAATGATTCGAACCATTCACATTGTTTAACTAAACCAAATTAGTTTAGAAATATAAAGTCAATTCATTTAAAATGTATTTGTTCATGCATCATATTATTATAAAAAATAACGATTTTTTATCCATATAATTTGCAATACTTCAATGCATGAACAAACGAATTTCACACAACTTGATTTTTCATTTATAGACTAATTAAGTCATGTAAATCAGTATGAACGATTCAGATATTTGAACTAATATTTGAAGCAATGTTCTCATATAGTTCTCACACTAAAAGAGTTCTTACTCGATCATATTTATATTTATATAAACTAGGTTTGCCCGTTGACACGTGCCTACGGCACGTCTGCGGAACAGTGCACCTGATTTGATTATATAAAATAGTTTTGGAGGTCCAGCAAATTAATTGAAGTAGCAAACATTTTATATGAGAAAGCAGTATATTTACCTTTAAGCTCAACCATCGCCTTCTTGATCATTAGCTTGAACTTACCTGGAATGCATATAGTTTGTTAGAAACACTGCATAGAGTTTTTTTTAACTTCAGCATCAGATGCTTGCAATCGTTATGCAAGGACATTATCATATAGGTTTATAGAGCTTACTATAATCCCATAACCACTATGAGCATGTCTAAATACAATGGTAACGCAAGTACAGGTGTGAAGGTATCTACAATATTAATAATCTAAACATTTGTTTGTCTGAGACTTAGTTTGCAATTAAAATACCTCTTATTATTATTTCAACCAAAATGAAATACATGAAATTATCACAACTCTAATCCAAGCTAATCATTTCTTTTATCTCCACTTTGTCTCCTCATTGCAACTTTATAAAAAAAAAATCAAAAATGGATAAATAACAAATTTACTTTAGCTGTTTTTCTTGAGTAGAGAGTTTGCACCTTCACTGGTAAACTCCAGTAATTCCAATCCTATATATCCAAACATACACTAAAGTTCTTATATGTTATATTATCCATGGTTTCTAATAACTAGAAAAGGGAACACTTCACGATAGTATTTTCTCTTATAGTAAAGAAATTAATGTTGCATATTTTCCAAGTTATTTTAGGTTGTTGGTCAGCTTACTTGTCCTGCTATGGTTTGGAAGCTCCAACTGAGGCCACCAAATAATCCATCTCTCACTTGTGTACACCTTAAATCAAAATCAATAAAAAACTCATTAAATAAATCACTAAATTAAATTTTTTTAAATCCAAAAATAAAACAATCATACCTCTCTGAACTTAGATATCATGCACACACAAAAATCAAGTCAGCATAAAACTGAGTAATCCCCTGCATACACAAAATTAAAAATTAGAATGAGAATTCAGTTAATGAGATGAAATTAGAGTCGTCGCATCGCATATAGAGGCTCTCGATTAGTTGGAGGGGAGTCGCCGATACGGAGTCACTTGATATTTGCGATCAATTTGATGGAGGTGAGTCACTGATACGGAATCAGCAGCGGATCAGATATTGGCGATGACCTCTTGATTGGGGTTCAACATTTGATTTGGATTTGGATTTGCTTTGAGATATTCAGATTTTCAAATTTTCAAATTTTCAAAATTTCAAAATTTCAAAATTTTAAATTTTTTTTTAAAAAGCGGATAGTCTTAAGACTCCAGCCCAATATAATAAATAAAACAACATATGTACAAGAAATTTTTTATTTTAAAAATTTTAAAAGTTTTATTTTATTTTATTTTATTTTATTTTATTTTTTTAAATTTTTTAGAATTTTAAATATTTTTTTAAATTTTAAAATTTTAAATTTTTTTAAATTTTTGATGTTTTTGATTTTTTTTGAATGATTTTTAAACGTTTTAAGGTTTTAAAATTTTTTTAGTTTTTATGTTTTTATGTTTTTAAGTTATTAAGTTTTTTTTTTTTAATTTTTTATTTTCTTAAATTTTTGAATAGGATGGAGAGAGAGAGAGAGAGAAATAATTAAATAAATAAAGAAGTTGTGTTGGGTGGAGGATTTGAATTTGAGTTTTTGAGGGAAACTTTTGGTTGGGGGGGGGGGGGGGGGGGGGGGGGGGGGGGGGGGGGGGGGGGTGAATGTATTTTGTGAGGTTAGATCTTCTTGATAAGCACAAAGAAAGCTATCAAGTGGCTCTCCTTTAATCCTCCAAAAATCAAAGGCCTAGAACTAACATCACAAAATACATTTTCCACCCAAAAGTTTTTCCCCAAAATTCGAATTCAAATCCCCCCACCCAAAACAACTCCTTTCATTTATTTAATTATCTCTCTCTCTCTCTCTTATTCAAAAAATTAAGAAAATAAATTTTTTTTAAAAGTAAAAAACTTAAAAACTAAAAAACCTAAAAAAAATTAAAACTTTAAAAATAATTCAAAAAAACCAAAAACTAATACAAATTTATTAAAAAATTTAAATTTTTTTAAAAAAAAAGGAAACAAAAATTTGACAAATTTTAAAATTTTAAAAAATTAAAACTTTAACTTTAAAACAATTCAAATAAATCAAAAACTTATAAAAATTAATTTTAAAAATTTTAAAATTTATAAAAATTTTAAAAAATAAAAAAGATTTAAAAATTTTAAAAACTTTAAAATTTCAAAAAAAATTAAAATTTTAAAATAAATTTTAAAATTAAAAAAAATCATTTTTTAAAAAAAAAAATTCAATTTTTAAAATTTAAAAAAATTTTTAAAAAATTTAAAATTAAAAAAAAAGTTAATTTTAAATTTTAAAATTTTGAAAATTTTGAAAACTTGAAAATCTCAAAGCAAATCTAAATTCAATGTCGAACCCCAATCAGGAGGTCATCGCCAATATCTAATCCACTACTGATTCCGTATTGGTGACTCCTCTCCACCAAATCGAGCGCGAATATCAAGTTACTCCGTATCGGCGACTCCGCTCCACTGAATCGAGAGACTCTATATACGATACGACGACTCTAATTTTATCTCATTATCCGAATTCTCATTCTAATTTTTAATTTGTGTGTGCAGGGGATTACTCAGTTTTTTGCTGACTCGAATTTTGTGTGTGCATGGAATTTAAGTTCAGAGATGTATGATTGTTTTATTTTTAGGTTTAAAAAATTTTAATTTGGTGATTTATTTGATGAGTTTTTTATTGGTTTTGATTTAAGGTGTACGCAAGTGAGAGATGAATTATTTGGTGGCCTCAATTTGGGCTTCCAAACCATAGGAGGACAGGTAAGCTGACCAGCAACCTAAAATAACTTGGCAAATATGCAACATTAATTTTTTTACTATAAGAGAAAATACTGTCGTGAAATGTTCCCTTTACTGGTTATTAGAAACCATGGATAACATAACATATAAGAACTTGTAGTGTATGTTTGGATATATAGGATTGGGATGACTAGAGTTTACCAGTGAAGGGTGCAAACTCTCCACTCAAGAAAGACAGTTAAAGTAAATTTGTTATTTATCCATTTTGATTTTTTTTTATAAAGGTACAATGGGGAGACAAAGTGGAGATAAAAGAAATGATTAGCTTGGTTTAGAGTTTTGAGAACTTCATGTATTTCAATTTGGTTGAAATAATAATAAGAGGTATTTTAATTACAAATTGAGTCTAAGACAAATAAATGTTTAGATTATTGGTATTGTAGATACCTTCACACCTGCACTTGCGTTATCATTGTATTTAGACATGCTCATAGTAGTTATGAAATTAAAGTAAGCTCTATAAAACCTATATGATAATGTCCTTGCATAACTATTACAAGCATCTAAAAATGATGTTGAAGTTAAAAAAAACTTTATGCAGTGTTTCTAACAAACTATATGCATTTCAGGTAAATTCAAGCTAATGATCAAGAAGGCGATGGTTGAGCTTAAAGGTAGATATACTGCTTCTTCATATAATATATTTGCTACTTCAATTAATTTGCTGGACTCCAAAACTATTTTATATAATCAAACCAGGTGCACCGTTCCGGGGACGTGCCATAGGCACGTGTCAACGGGCAAACATAGTATGTATGTATATATATATATATATATATATATATATATATATAAGGGACTCTGGAGTCCCCTTCCGTTGTGCACTAAGTCGCTGTATGCACTCGGACTTCCCATCTTCATATTGACGATCAGAACAGTTCATATTGATCTACACATCTAAATTAGTCTAAATATATAAAATCAAATTATTTGAAATTCATTTGCTCATCAATCATGTGACTATAAAAAATAACGATTTTCAGCTATACAATTTTGTAACACTTCAATAGATGGGTAAATAAATTTCAAATAATTTGATTTTATATATTTAGATTAATTTAAATGTGTAGGTCAATATCAACATTTCGGATTGTTAATACGAAAGTAAAAAGACCGAATGTATACGGCAGCCTGGTGCACGAAAGAAAGGGACTATATATATAGACATGCAAACCTTTTTGGGTCTGCGTATACAGGGGAGAAAGAAGGGAATGAAAAACAAGACATGCGAGCTCCAATGCGTGCATTCAATGCGAGATTCGTTTTGGATGAACCCCAAGCTCATTGTTTTGTCTCTATTTGGGTAATTAATTAATTATATAATTAGTGTGATTAATATTGGAGGTAGGCAGGGATGGAGATGGACAGAGAGTATCTTGGATGTCAACGTCCAGTGTCCACCGGTGTCCAGAGCGGCGCACGAGGCTGACTGACTCGTGTCATTCCCACATCCCCATTATTTTTTCGATTTGAAGGGGTGGGTTGGAACCTGGGCCTTAAAATGGAGCCCTCATATGTAACCAAAAAAAAAAAAAACATATATATAAAAAATTTACATATTACTCAAAACAAAATAAAATATTTTATTATTACAATAAAGTATGATTTTTTCTTGTATTTCGTACAGCAAACTCATAAATTTTATGTTCCAACACAAAACTCAAATAAATTAAAATCAATCAAGCAATAGTTCAAGTAATTAAAATATATATAAAGATCCAAATAATCAAATTTGGGGCCCAAAAACTCTATATAATAAAATACAAAGAAAGCTATCAAGTGGTTCCCCTTCAATCTCCTCCAAATTCAAAGGCTCAGATCTAACACCACAAAACACATTTTTTCCTCCCAAAACTCAAATTCAAATCTCCCCAAAAACAACTCATTTATTTATTTAATTATCTCTCTCTCCCAAAACTCAAATTCAAATCTCCCCAAAAACAACTCCTTTATTTATTTAATTCTCTCTCTCTCTCTCTCTCTCTCTCTCTCTCTCTCTCTCACTCTCTCTCTCTCTCTCTCTCTATATATATATATATATATATATATATATATATTGATGCGGTTTGTTTTTGGGGTGTGGGGGCAACAGGTGTGAGTTCTCTTAATTTGTATGGTGAAAGTCCCTACGCAGTACGGGCGTCGGTCTGACCGCGGGTAGCGAGAGCAGCTCGGAAGAAGGAGCACGAAGGCAATCGGAGGTAAGGACGGGTGCTCGGCTCGGATCCAGGAGCTCGGCTCGGCCGGATCTTCTGTACCTGCACACGGCCTGGAAACACCGGGAGAAGTCCCGGCGACAGGCCCTCTGACGATCTAGTCAGTCACTGAAAAAGAGGCTGGGCAGATAGGGTTCGGGTGGGGAGAGATTGATTACCTTTCAAAGTTAGGAGGGAGTGAAGTATTTATAGGCAGGGGTAAACGGATCTGGAGCCCTGGAGGGCCGGGTTGGACCCGTTTGTCTATGGGCCTAAGCTGACTGAGGCCCATTAGACTGTAGCTGGTCTGATGATCACGGGGGGAGGGTCCAGAGGAGATCGGAGGGCTCTGGTTGATGCTGTGTAATTTATCCTATATCACAAGCCCCCACTCCTGCGGGACTGTGCCTGGCTGGTCATGGGTGAGTAGTCGAGTTTTATGACGGAGGGTGAGTAGAGGGTTCCTGTAACTAGGGTTGGTTCGGAGGTGGCGCCGGGCTGGTTTTAGGGCCCACGTTACCGAGCACGAGGGCACCAGCGGCCGAGCATGGTGGTCTACTACCGAGCAGGATGCGGTGATTCCTTTTTGAACAAAATGATGGGCGAAGTTCGACTCGGGCCGTCGAGGCTTGAGGGGTCGGAAGGACAAGCAAGACCACGTGACTCGGCCTGCTGAAGCTACCTCTGTGCTCGAGATGTGGGTCGACCGTCAAGGATTGAGGGGGTCAGAAGGATGAGCAAGACCACGTGACTTACCCTGTTGAAGCTACCCCTGTACTCGAGATGTAGGTCGACCGTCAAGACTTTAGGGGGTAGGCAGGGCGAGCGAGGCCAAGTGAGTTTGGCCTGTTGAAGCTACCCCTGTGCTCAAGATGTAGGTCGACCGTCGAGGCTTTAGGGGGTCGGCAGAACGGGCGAGGCCAATTGAGTTGGCCTGTTGAGGCTACCCCTGTGCTCGAGATGTAGGTCGACTGTCGAGGCTTGAGGGAGTCGGCAAGACGAATGAGGCCAAGTGACTTGACCTGTTGAAGCTAACCCTGTGCTCAAGATGTAGGTCGACTGTCGAGGCTTGAGGGGTTCGGCAAGACGAACGAGGCCAAGTGACTTGGCCTGTTGAAGCTACCCCTGTGCTTGAGATGTAGGTCGATCATCGAGGCTCGAGGGGGTCGACAAGATGAGCGAGGCCAAGTGACTTGGCCTGTTGAAGCTACCCCTGTGATCGAGGTGTAGGTCGACCATCGAGACTTTAGGGGGTCGGCAGGGCAAGCGAGGCCAAGTGAGTTTAGCCTGTTGAAGCTACCCCTGTGCTCGAGATGTAGGTCAACCTTCGAGGCTTTAGGGGGTCGGCAGGACGAGCAAGACCACGTGACTTGGCCTGTTGAAGCTACTCCTGTGCTCGAGATGTTGGTCGACCATCGAGAATTTAGGAGGTCGGCAGGGCGAGCGAGGCCAAGTGAGTTTGGCCTGTTGAAGCTACTCCTGTGCTCGAGATGTAGGTCGACCGTCGAGGCTTTAGGGAGTCGACAGCATGGGCAAGGACAAGTGAGTTGGCCTGTTGAGGCTACCCCTGTGCTCGAGATGTAGGTCGACCGTCGAGGCTTGTGAGGTTCGGCAAGACGAATGAGGCTAAGTGACTTGGCCTGTTGAAGCTACCCCTGTGCCCAAGATGTAGGTCGACCATCGAGGCTTGAGGGGTTCGGCAAGACGAGCGAGGCCAAGTGACTTGGCCTGTTGAAGCTATCCCTATGCTCGATATGTAGGTCGACTGTCGAGGCTTGAGGGGTTCGGCAAGACGAATGAGGCCAAGTGACTTGGCCTGTTGAAGCTACTCCTGTGCTCGACATGTAGGTCGACTGTCGAGGCTTGAGGGGTTCGGCAAGACGAATGATGCCAAGTGACTTGGCCTGTTGAAGCTACCCATGTGCTCGAGATGTAGGATGACCGTCGAGGCTTGAGGGGGTCGGCAAGACGAGCGAGGCCAAGTGACTTGGCCTATTGAAGCTATCCCTGTGCCCAAGATGTAGGTCGACCATCGAGGCTTAAGGGTTCGCAAGACGAGCGAAGTGACATGGCCTGTTGAAGCTATCCCTGTGCTTGAGATGTAGGTCGACTGTCGAGGCTTGAAGGGTTCAGCAAGACGAACGAGGCCAAGTGACTTGGCCTGTTGAAGCTACTCCTGTGCTCGAGATGTAGGTCGACTGTCGAGGCTTGAGGGATTTGGCAAAACGAACGAGGCCAAGTGACTTGGCCTATTGAAGCTACCCATGTGCTCGAGATGTAGGTCGACCGTCGAGACTTGAGGGGGTCGACAAGACGAGCGAGGCCAAGTGACTTGGCCAGTTGAAGCTACCTCTGTGCTCGAGATGTAGGTCAACTGTCGAGGCTTGAGGGGTTTGGCAAGACGAACAAGGCCAAGTGACTTGGCCTGTTGAAGCTACCCCTGTGCTCGAGATGTAAGTCAACCGACGAGGCTTGAAGGGGTCGGTAAGATGAGCGAGGCCAAGTGACTTGGCTTGTTGAAGTTACCCCTGTGCTCGAGGTGTAGGTCGACCGTCAAGGCTTCAGGGGGTCGGAAGGACGAGCGACTCGGAGATTCCAATAGCCATTATGTGAACCATTTTTTGCGAGAATCGAGGAGTTACAGTAACTATTTTCACGAGAATTGAGGCAGGTACTGTAATTGATTCTCACGAAAATTGAGGAGTTTCACTCCTCTATATATACTCGTCCCTCTCCTCTTTTCTCATTTCTTACTTTCGCTTTCTCTCACTAGAACTCAGAGCTTCTCTCTCTAGGGCTTTTCGTCACCGTCGACTAGTTTTCCAGCCACTTTTCCGATCAAGTCACAGGTTAGTTTTCTTAGTCATGTCTATGGCTCAGTCCAGTTCCTTCGCCTCTACCTCAAAAGCTACGTTCACACGGGGCTATCGGATTCCACCACCTCTTCGGATGCCCCGGAAGCTTCGACTTCGTGGGATACGGCGGATGAGGTGTTAGTTGTGGATCCTCTGCGGACTCGCAAACCCTTCGTTGTGGAGAGTAGTAGTTCAGATGAAGAGGGTACTGAGGACGAGGGTGAAGAGGAGGGTGAAAGAGGGGAGGACGAAGAGGATGAGGCCGAGGGTGGTCAGGTCGGGGGGACGGACTCCCCCAAGAGGGCATCCACCCTCGAGCCGTTGGCGACCCTGTCGCCCGAGAAGGCCCGTAAGGTTCGAAAGAAGAGGGTGAGGGTAACCCTACCAAGCAGCCCTGATAGGACAATTGCACCTCGGAATTTAGGGGTCCCGTTTTTGCCACAGCCTCGGTCGATCAGGAACTATCCGGATGACGTTGGGGATAAGGTTCTCTATAGGGTACAGCCCTCGTCGCCGAGCCGAGTGAAGATCAAGATGGACAGTACTCCCATGGTTTTGAAGGAGGAGGATCTATCGGTCATCCGCGTGAGTTACTTCATCGGCAAAGAGTACGAGCTGATGGTCTTGAGTGCTGGTCTTCGGCCGACCGACCCACTAGCACCGTGGTACTGTATCTTCCCCGCAGATGCGTTCTCCTCGGGGCTGAGGCTGCCCATCCACCCCTTCATCCGGGAGGTTCTCAACTTGTCCTCGCTATGTCCGATGCAGTTTGGGTCGAACTCCTAGAAGCAGATGGTCAGCTTCATTTTTTGTGTACGGAGAGGAAGGTACCGCTGAGGTTGAGTATCTTCCGAGCCATGTTGGGGGTCAGCTCGTCCGGCGAGTTCGAGGGGATCTATTACATATCGCCTCAAAGCGGGTGCAAGGTCGTGCATGGACACCCCGACTCAATAAAGGAGTGGAAGAGAAAATATTTCGTCGTCCGGAACGAAGATTAGTGGGATATTCCGACAAAGTGGAATTTTTACAAGCTGAACTTCAAGGGCCCGAAGAAGGGCGATCTCTTGGCCGAGGAATGGGCTTTTGCGGAGCACCTCCGGAAGACCCACAGTATAAGTTGGCAAAAAGTGACGGAGAGTCACATGATCCGAGCCGGACTGACCCGCCCCGCCCTATATGTTTTTCGTTCATTTTTATTTCCGTACTTCTCTTTTGTGCTCATCGTTTGTTAATGGGTTTTTTTACAGAGATGGATCCCGAGGCGATTAAGGCGAGGAGGCTTGCCATGAAAAGGAAAAAGCCAGAGCAATCCGAAAAGGGGAAGCAAGCGGCGGCTCCCTCCCGAACAACCTCCAAGGCTCTGTCCGAGCCGAAGTCAAAGAAGCAGAAGACAAGCCAGCCGAGGGAGGTCGCCCTCGCACCGAGCAAAGGGTCCTCGAAGGCATCTGAGGTCTCGCAGGGTCATCTCCCTCCTCTTCATGCCGATGCCAAAGCCATGGTCGGGGAGGAGGGACTGCGGCCGTGGGCCCCGGACTGGGCCATTCTCCAGCGGGACTCCCTAACCGAGGGTTTCGTCTCCGTGGAGTTCATGGACAAGATGGCCACGCCCTGGGATCGGCAGAGTAAGGGGGTCGACACCTCCAGGTCGGCCTACATGAGGTGGGCTCAGGCCAGCGTGCAGGTAATTTCCGAGGCCTTCGGTTTTATTGTTCTTGTATTGGTTTCTCATAACTTTATTTTCACCCAAGTGCTTTGACCTCGGTTGTAGGTCTGTATCTCCGGGAACCAGGTGAGGCGGCTGCATGAGATGGAGCTAAAGTACGAGTGGAGCCAGACCAACCGCTACAAACGGGAGATGGTAGATCTGAAGACCTCCCTGGAAGCTTCGATGAAACGGGAGCAGGATCTGAAAGTCGACCTCACCTCGATGGCCACCGAGGCGCTCAAGAGGGAGGCAGAGCTAAAGCAGGCATTCGAGACTGAGAAGGGGGCGCTGATCCTGAAGGCCCAGGACATGGTCATCGGGCGCAGAATGAGGTATACGCCAAGGCATTGAGCCATGTCAGGCACTTCTTCCCAACCTTGGACCTATCTCACCTCGACTACGACATGGAGATATGGGGGCCGCCGAAGACCCCCGGGCACGATGCACCGGGCAAAGGGGATGGCGGAGTCGGAGGAGCGAGTGCCGACCTGGTGGTTGACCCCATGGCTAGCACCGGAGCCGATGGAGAGGTGGGCCTATAGTAGTAGTTGTAGTTGTTTTTTTCTCTCTTTCTGTTGCTTTTTTAATGTATTTTTCCGACCGCGGACTGGCCACCACAGCATTTTGCAAACGAATTGAGAATTTATGGCAAAGATTTTTTTTGTGGGCCAACGGTTTTACCCTCGACTTTTGTACTGCTTTTGGGGTCGGCTGTTGGAGTTTGTCCGATCCTCCCAGACTTGTGTAATTTTTCAATTTATTTTTCTTCTGTTAGATGGTGGCCATTCTCGCCGAGGCTGATCCTCGGCGATCTGAGGTGACGTGGCTTCGGAGTAAGATCAAGGTATTGGAGTCCACCCTTGACCAGTATCGGAGAGAAGCTCGTGATCACGATGCTGCCTTCCATTATTTTCGGAATAAGTCAAAGGAGCTGAGCGCGGAGTCGGCTCAGTTGAAGAAGGCGATAGCCGACTGAGACCTCGGTGGTGCTGGCCTCGGATTTTCCATGTCTAGTGCTTCGGTGCAGAGTCCTATATATGATTCGTTCCTCTGCGAAGTCATTGTAGAGAAAGAGATCGAGATCCAGCATTACAAAATGATGCTGGGAAGGTCAGTCCCCTTGGTGATCGGGGGTTCCTCGAGGCGCGAACCATCCCCAACTCTACGATTGGAGTATGTGAGGCCGGGCGATGCCCAGAGTTCCGTGGCCGACGTGTCTTCTATGGCTGATCCCAGGGGGTCAGCAAGGCATGGAACGGAACCGAGTCATTCGGTGGGATTCGAGTTGACTCGTCCGAGCCCGAAGGGGGCCTGAGGATAGTTTAGGATGAGGCTTTGATTGTAATAAAGAATAAATCTCTGTATTGTGCCCCCCTGGAGAGTTATAATAAAGAATAAACTTTCCGACCCGTCTGAACTTATTGCTGAGAGTGCATTGAAGATTAGTGTTAGGGCATTTATTCGGCATTGGAGCCGAGCAGAAGGATAGGGGCTTGAAGTGGATTCGGTCAGCTCTGGGGATTGATCTCTTCGATGGGAGCTGCAGTCGGTTCCGTGCACGGAGATGGCGAGGGAGAGGAGTCCTGAGGGTTCAGCATTATTGGACCGTCCCCCAATGTCATTAATGAGGCAACGTTTTACCTTCCCATGTCCTTTAATGAGGCACTTTGGGGGGCTATAAAAACCCCCACCCCCACATCAGAAGTTTTTCAGAGAAAACTTGCAATCCCGTGGGTTCTCCTCACCAGAGGCTTGCCTGCAACCCTCTAGCAATTTGGGGTAATGGCTCCGAGGGCTATTTACCCCAAGTTGTCAGTGGGTGAAAGGTTGGCCGACCTTGGGAGGAGAACTTTAGGTGCCCTGCCGAAGGCGGGCTTCCTACTACGGAATTGCTTGGCCGAGAGTCCCGGATCGGTGGCTCTCCTGCCATACTCTAGCATTTTTGGGTAGACAGCCCGTAGGCAGTCTGCTCAAGATTGCTAGCATGTGATAGGTGTGCCGACCAAGGTCTGGGTGCTCGGGGAGTTTTTTGGAAGAGAGTCCCGGATTGATGGCTCCCCTGCCATCCTCGAGCATTTTTGGATAGACGGCTCCGAGGACAGTCGAGGCTTGGGGGTTGGCCAAGAGGGCTGAGCTCCATTGCCTTAGCCTGAGAAAGCTACCCTTGTGCTCGAGTTCGCCATACGGCTTCGAGGCTTGGAGGTCGGCGGAGAGTGCTGAGCTTTATTTCTTTAGCTTTGGAAAACTACCCTTGTGCTCAAGTGTGCCATATAGCTTCGAGGCTTGGGGATCGGCAGAGAGTGCTGAGCTCTATTGCCTTAGCTTGAGAAATCTACCCTTGTGCTCGAATTCGCCATACGGCTTCGAGGCTTGGGAGTCGGCGGAGAGCGCTGAGCTCCATTGCCTTAGCTTGAGAAAGCTACCCTTGTGCTCGAGTTCGCCGTACGGCATCAAGGCTTGGGGGTCGGCGGAGAGTGCTGAGCTCCTTACCTTAGCTTGAGAAAGATACCCTTATGCTTGAGTTTGCCATACGGCGTCGAGGCTTGGGGGTCGGCGGAGAGCGTTAAGCTCCGTTGCCTTAGCTTGAGAAAGCTACCCTTGTACTCGAGTTTGCCGTATGGCATCGAGGCTTGGGGGTCGGCGGAAAGTACTGAGCTCTGTTGCCTTAGCTTGAGAAAGCTACCCTTGTGCTCGGGTTTGCCATACGGCATCGAGACTTGGGGGTTGGCAGAAAGCGCTGAGCTCCATTGCCTTAGCTTGAGAAAACTACCCTTGCGCTCGAGTTCGCCATACGACGTCGAGACTTAGGGGTAAGCAGAAAGCACTGAGCTCCATTGCCTTAGACTGAGAAAGCTACCCTTGTGCTCATGTTCACCATACGGCTTCAAGGCTTGGGGGTTAGCGGAGAGTGCTGAGCACTATTGCCTTAGCTTGAGAAAGCCACCCTTGTGCTCGAGTGCGACATACGGCTTCGAGGCTTGGGGTCGGCGGAGAGTGCTGAGCTCCATTGCCTTAGCTTGAGAAAGCTACCCTTGTGCTCGAGTTCGCCATACGGATTCGAGGCCTGGGGGTCGGCAGAGAGCACTGAGCTCCATTGCCTTAGCTTGAGAAAGTTACCCTTGTGCTCGAGTTCACCATACGGCTTTGAAGCTTGGGGGTCGGCGGAGAGTGCTGAGCTCCATTGCCTTAGTTTGAGAAAGCTACCCTTGTGCTCGAGTTCACCATACGGCGTCGAGGCTTGGGGGGTTGGCGGAGAGCACTGAGCTCTGTTGCCTTAGCTTGAGAAAACTACCCTTGTGCTCGAGTTCGCCATATGGCTTCGAGGCTTGGGGGTCGGCGGAGAGCGCTGAGCACCATTGCCTTAGCTTGAAAAAGCTGCCCTTGTGCTCGAGTTCTCCAAACGGCTTCGAGGCTTGGGGGCCGACGGAGAGCACTGAGCTCCATTGCCTTAGCTTGAGAAAACTACCCTTGTGCTCGAGTTCGCCATACGGCGTCGAGGCTTGGGGGTCGGCGGAGTGCGCTGTGCTCTATTGCCTTTAGCTTGATAAAGATACCCTTGTGCTCGAGTTCGCCAGACGGCTACGAGGCTTGGGGGGTCTACGGAGAGTGCTGAGCTCTATTGCCTTAGCTTAGGAAAGCTACACTTGTGCTCAAGTGCGCCATACGGCTTTGAGGCTTGGGAGTCAGCGAAGAGCACTGAGCTCCATTGCCTAAGCTTGAGAAAGCTACCTTTGTGCTCAAGTGCGCCATTCGGCTCGAGGATTGGGGGTCGGCGGAGAGTGCTGAGCTCCATTGCCTTAGCTTGAGAAAGCTACCCTTGTGCTCGAGTTTGCCGTACGGCATCGAGGCTTGGGGGTCGGCGGAGAGCGCTAAGCTCCGTTGCCTTAACTTGAGAAAGCTACCCTTGTGCTCGAGTTCGCCGTACGGCATCGAGGCTTGGGGGTCAGCGGAAAGCACTGAGCTTTGTTGCCTTAGCTTGAGAAAGCTACCCTTGTGCTCAAGTTCGCCATACGGCATCGAGGCTTGGGGGTCGGCCGAGAGTGCTAGCTCCATTGCCTTAGCTTGAGAAAGCTACCTTTGTGCTCGAGTTCGCCATACGGCATCGAGGCTTAGGGGTCAGCAGAGAGCGCTGAGCTCTATTGCCTTAAACTGAGAAAGCTACCATTGTGCTCATGTTCGCCATATGGCTTCGAGGCTTGGGGGTCAGCGAAGATTGCTGAGCTCTATTGCCTTAGCTTGAGAAAGCTACCCTTGAGCTCGAGTGCGACATATGACTTCGAGGCTTAGGGGTCGGCGGAGAGTGCTGAGCTCCATTGCCTTAGCTTGAGAAAACTACCCTTATGCTCGAGTTCGCCATACGGCTTCGAGGCCTGGGGGTCTGCGGAGAGCGCTGAGCTCCATTGCCTTAGCTTGAGAAAGCTACCCTTGTGCTCGAGCTCGCCATACGGCTTCGAGGCTTGGGGGTCGGCGGAGAGTGCTGAGCTCCGTTGCCTTAGTTTGAGAAAGCTACCCTTATGCTCGAGTTCACCATACGCATCGAGGCTTGGGGGGTCGGCGGAGAGCACTGAGCTCCGTTGCTTTAGCTTGAGAAAGCTGCCCTTGAGCTCGAGTTTGCCATATGGATTCGAGGCTTGGGGGTCGGCGGAGAGCGCTGAGCTCCATTGCCTTAGCTTAAGAAAGCTACCCTTGTGCTCGAGCTCTCCATACAGCTTCGAGGCTTGGGGGTCGGCGAAGAGTGCTGAGCTCCATCACCTTAGCTTGAGAAAACTACCCTTGTGCTCGAGTTCACCATACGGCGTCGAGGCTTGGGGGTCGGCGGAAAGCGCTGAGCTCCATTGCCTTTAGCTTGATAAAGCTACCCTTGTGCTCGAGTTCGCCATACGGCTTCAAGGCTTGGGGGTCGACGGAGAGTGCTGAGCTCTATTGCCTTAGCTTAGGAAAGCTACCATTGTGCTTGAGTGTGCCATACGGCTTCGAGGCTTGGGGGTCGGCAGAGAGAGCTGAGCTCCATTGCCTTAGCTTGAGAAAGCTACCCTTGTGCTCGAGTGCGCCATACGGCTTCGAGGCTTGGGGGTCGGCAGAGAGTGCTGAGCTCCATTGCCTTAGCTTGAGAAAGCTACGCTTATGCTCGAGTTTGCCATACGGTGTAGAGGCTTGGCATGGTTACATAAGGGGTTTACACAAAATCCGAGCTAACAAACTTTGGTAAAAGAACAAACAATTTTATAAAAAAGCTGATTACAAATGTTCGGTTACATAATGGCTTCAGTCCTCTCTCTCGAGGTACTTGATGAGGTGCTCCGCATTACGTGACCTCTTGATAGGGGTGCCTCTCATGTCGGTGAGTTGGTAGGTACCGAGGCGCACTACTTCGGGGACCCTATAAGGTTCCTCCCGATTAGGTGCCAACTTCCTCTTCTTGTTGGGATCTGAGACTGCTAGTTACCTGAGGACGAGGTCACCCTTCTGGATGATAGTGGGTCGGACCTTCTGGTTATAGTATTTCTCATCCCGCTGCTGGTAGATGCTCCTCCGGATGCTGGATTTTTCCCTTACTTCGTCGATGAGGTCCAAGTTTGCCCTGAGACCTGTCAAGTTGCCTTCTTCGTCGAAGGCCATTATTCTGGGCGACGGTAGGCCGATCTCTAAGGGGATGACCACTTCTCTACCGTAGATTAGGTTGAAGGGCGACTCGCCCGTGGGTATCCTCTTTGTCGTCCGGTGTGCACAGAGTACGCTGGGAAGTTCGTCGACCCAGAGCCCCTTAGGAGAGTTGTCCAATCGTGTTTTGAGGCCATCAAGGATTTGGTGGTTGGCATTTTCAGCTTGGCCATTTGATTGAGGGTGGCATATAGCTGAGAAGCGCTGTTGAACCTCGATGTCTTCGCAAAACTTTTGGAAATTCTTGCCGGCGAATTGGGTCCCGTTGTCGATGATGAGCACCTGAGAGATCCCGAACCGACATATGATGTGCTTCTAGAAGAATTGATTAGTTTGATGCTCGGTGATCGAGGCCAAAGGTTCGGCTTTGATCCACTTGGTGAAGTAGTCGATAGCCACCACCAGGAACTTCCTTTGGCCCGTTGCTTGAGGAAGATTGGCATGCGAGAGTTTTTTACTGAAGAAAACCTTTGACAGGGGCTGCACCTTTTGATGAGGTCTTGCGCGTCTTGCAACATGGTCGGCCAGTAGTATCCATGATTTAGGGCCTTTCGGGCAAGCGACCTGCTTCCCATGTGGCATCCGCCGATCCCTTCGTGCAATTCTTTCAGGGCGTACTTGGCTTCGTCAGGTGCTAGACAGCGGAGGTAGGGCCTGCCGTCAGCCACTATGTACGAGCGCTTGAAGAGTGTTCCGTTGGTCAGGGTGAATCTCTCGGATCGGACTCTGACCCTTCTTTCCTTGGACCGATCTTGAGGGAGTTCGCCTTCTGAAAGGAATTTTAGGATGGGCATCGTCTAGTTGTTGGGTTGAAGATCGGTGTTGAGGTAGGAAGCTTCAGGGAGGTCAATGCTTGGGTTGAGGAGGACCTCGATCAGAACGGTGCGGTTGAGCCCCTCGAAAGATGACGAGGCGAGCTTCGACAATGAATCCGGATGGGCATTCTGTTCCCGAGGGATTCGCTCCACCGAATGGGATTCAAAAGATGATAGGAGATTACGGACCACCGCCAAGTATTGTACCATCCGAGTGTTGCGAGCTTCGTACTCCCCGGTGATCTGGTTAATCACGAGCTGGGATTCGCTGAAGGCCTTGATGTGTCTGGATCTGGCCTTGTGTGCGAGGGTGAGCCCTGCAATCATAGCTTCGTACTCCGCTTCGTTGTTTGAGGCCAGAAAATTTAGTCGGAGAGAATATTAGAGGACGAAATTATCGGGGCCCTTTAAGATGATGCCTGCTCTGCTCCCTCCTTCGCAAGATGAACCGTCGATGTAAACCTCCCACATTGGGTCGGTTTTCGAGGTATCAGATGGTTCGAAAATGGTGCACTCCGTGATAAATTCGACGAGTACCTGCCCCTTGATTGTGGTTCTCGGCTGATAGCTGATGTCTTATTAGCTCAGTTCGATCGACCACTTGACCAGGCAGCTGGAGCTCTCTGGTTTGTGGAGGATGGTCTTCAGGGGCTGGTCCATGAGGACCTGAATAGAGTGATCCTGGAAATAGGGTCGGAGCTTACGAGCTGCTATTATCAGCGCATACGCCATCTTTTCCATCTTTGCATACCTGGTCTCGGCTAAGAGCAGAACCTTGCTTACATAATACAGGTGTTTTTGGACACCGTCTTCTTCTCGGATGAGCACGACACTTAGTGCATTTTCTGAGGCCGAGAGGTATAGGAAGAGGGGTTCACCGGGTTCCGACATGCTTAGGAGCCGGGGATTGGTGAGGTAGGACTTCAACTGATTGAACACTTGTTGCTATGGCTCGCCCCACTCGAATCCTTTCATCCCCCATAGGGCTTTGAAGAACGGGAAGGACTTCTCCCGTGATTTGGAGAGGAAGCGACCGATGGCTGCCAGTCTACCCGTAAGCCGTTGAACTTCCTTGACGTTCCGGGGCGGGGCCATGTCGATGATGGCCTGGATCTTCTTCGGATTGGCTTCTATGCCACGCTGGCTGACAACGAACCCCAAGAACTTTTCGGATGAGATGGCAAAGGCATACTTGGTGGGGTTGAACCTCATGTTGTGAGACCGAAGGACGCCGAAGGACGCCGAAGGCTTCCTCGAGGTCGGCAACATGATCCTTCCCTCGTCGGCTCTTGACAAGCATGTCATCGACGTATACCTCCATGTTCTGGCCGATCTGATTTTTGAAGACTCGGTTGACGAGCCTCTGGTAGGTGGCCCCGGTGTTCTTGAGCCTGAAGGGTATGACCCGGTAACAGTAGAGGCCCTGGTCGGTGACGAAGGATGTCTTGGCAATGTTCGGAGGAATCCGGATATGATTATAACCCGAGAAGGCATCCATGAAGGTTAGGAGCTCGTGACCCGACGTTGCGTTGATCAGAGCGCCTATACTGGGGAGCAGAAAAGGATCCTTAGGGCATGCCTTGTTGAAGTCGGTAAAGTCAACACAGATCCTCCAAGTGCCGCTAGCCTTTTTCACCATTACGACATTAACCAGCCATTCGGGGTAGCTGACTTCTTGAATGAGCCGGGCGGATAACAACTTATCTACCTCCGCTTTCACTGCTTGTTACCTTTCTAGGGTGAACTTGAGGTGCTACTGTTGTACTGGCTTGGAGCCGGGGATGACACTTAGACGGTGCATGATTAAGTCTTCAGAAATTCCGGGCATGTCGGACGGTGTCCAGGCAAAGAGGTCGACATTTCGGCAGATGCAGTGATCAGCTCCGGCTTCAGCTCGGGGAAAAGAGTTCGGCTCACACAGAACCATTTGGACTTGTCCTCGGCTTCAAAGGAGACTTCCTCCAATTCGTCTGCAGGTTCTGACTCGGGATGGCTTTCTTCAAGTGGGAGCTCAATGGCGTCGAGGGGAAACACACCGTCCTCGACCGCGGTCATGTAGCACGATCGTGCCGATTCCTGGTTGCCCCAAACGACCCCAACCCCGACGTCAGTCGGGAACTTCAATTTTAGATGATAGGTAGAGGGGAAGCCTAGAGTGAACAGAGCTCGGGTCGGCCGAGTTTGGCATTGTAGGCTACCTTGATGTTGACAACCATAAAATCCATCGACTCGGTTCGGAGGACAAGGGCAATTCCTGCGGCCATGTCTAGTGTTACGATTCCCTCTATTTGCACCAGGATGTCAGAAAATCCGTGGAGGGTGTAACCGGTCGGCTTCAGCTTTTCTCGGGGGAGTATAAGGTTTTCAAATGCTTCTAAGAAAAGAATGTTGACTGAGCTGCCGTTGTCTACCAGGATTTGGCAAACCTGAAAGTTGGCCATGACGAGGCTAATGATGAGGGCATCGCAGTGTGAAAGCTGGACGCCTTCGAGGTCTTATCCTGAGAAGGAGACCGCTCGTTGCTGAATCCGAGGGGAGAGATGGTCCAGAACAGAGTTGACCTCTCGGATAAAGGCTTTCCGAGAAGTCTTAGATTCCCCCCATGGGTTCGCCGTGGACGTAGTGTAGGATGGCGTGTCCACCAGTTTCTTCAGGTTCCGGGTATCGATCAGGTCGTTGACCGATCGTCCGAGGGAGAGGCGAACGCCTTGGGCTCCTCGGCTCTCTTCGGTCTCTGTGGTTGACCCGGGTGAACTCCTTCAAGTACCCTCACTGTATAAGGGCTTCAATCTTATCTTTGAAGGCTCGGTAGTGATCTGTATCATACTCGGTGTCCCGGTGAAAGCGGTAGTAGAACCTCTGGTCTCGCTTCTTGCCATTGTTGGGCGGTCGAGAGGGAACCGGACAACCCCCTTGTCCTCGATTTCCATTAAAATTTCTGAGATGTTCTGAGTCAGGGGTGTATATCTTTCAAATCGAGGGACTGGGGGACCCTTTTAGGACCAGTCACCTCTTTCACGGACCTTTTGAAGGGCTCGGCATCATCAACCTTGCACTTCCCCTTAGCAACATCTTCCTTTGAGCCCTCGGGAATGAGGGCCTCCTCAGCTCGGATACACTTCTCGAACCTATTAAGTAGGTCGGGGAAGTCCATGGGTGGATTCTTGGCCAAAGAAGCCTTGAGCTAGCCGTGGCAGACGTTGTGTCGGAAAGCAGCGGAAGCGACCCCTGCGTCGAGGGAGGAAACCGACCTCGCCTCAGAGGTGAACCTCCGAACGAACTCCTGGAGGGATTCCCCGTCCTTCTATTTGAGGTCCAGAAGGAAAGAGCTCGTCTTATCGACCTTCCTACTGGTCACAAAGTGGTCAAGGAAACCCGCCTCCAGTTGCTCAAAGGAGAAGAGCGAGCCGGGGGCGAGTTTGGAGAACCACTCCCGAGCTGGGCCCCAGAGGGTAGCAGGGAACGAGCGGTAGAGGAGGGGATCCGCAGTGCTGTGAATCATCATGAGGGTCTTAAACCCCTCCATGTGATCAGCTGGATCACCCTCGCCATTATAGGTCTCGAATTGAGGCAGTCTGAAGTTTCGAGGAATCTCAGCTTCAAGGATCTGGGGGGAGAAGGGGGGTCTGGTCGGACGATGGCCGCGACCCTGCATTGGTCCGCCCTCGCCGAGATGGGCAAGGCGGTTCTCCATTTCTTCCAAACGACGAAGGATGGGGTCCGCCGCTTCCTGGGGACGAGTTGATCTGCGGGACTCGCCGGCTCCCGTTGCTGACCTGTGGGCAGAACTGTGGTAGACCTTGGTAGCCGGACTGTCACGTATGGCTTGAAGGATCTCCTCCTGGGAGTTCTGGAATTCGACCCTCGTGACGGGGGCTTGTCCCCCGGGTTCTGTGGGGGATTGTGCGCCTGGGAAGGATGACGGCGATGATTCGAGGCCAAGTTGGAAGTGGCCTCTCCCCAGGCTGGCCTGCCTGTCCGAGATGATGCGGCACAAATCCGATGCAATCGAAGGTCGGACAGCACCGTTGGCCCGAGGTTGGTTGGAACCCTGGTCATTCGCACGGCTATGATGGTTGAGGTCTGGATGTCGTGCCGAGGTGACAGCCCTCCTAGGTTTGGGATCCATGGAGGAGCTTGGCCCAAGGTGACGACTCTGGCTGGGCTCAAAAGGACGATAGTACTGAGGAGGTAAAGTTTTCCACAGACGGCGCTAACCTGATGCGGTTTATTTATGGGGTGTGGGGGCAATAAGTGTGATTTCTCTCAATTTTTATGGTGGAAGTCCCTACGGAGTACGGGCGTCGGTCCGACCCGGGTAGCGGGAGCGGCTCAGAAGGAGCGCAAAGGCGATCAGAGGTGAGGACGGGTGCTCGGCTCGGATCCAGGAGCTCGGCTCAGCCAGATCTTATGAACCTGCACACGGCCTGGAAACACCAGGAGAAGTTTTGGCGACAGGCCCTCCGACGATCTAGTCAGTCACTGGAAAAGAGGCTGGGCAGCTAGTGTTCAGGTGGGGAGATATTGATTACCTTTCACAGTAAGGAGGGGGTGGAGTATTTATAGGCAGGGGTAAACAAGTCTGGAGTACTGGAGGGCCGGGTTGGACCCGTTTGTCCATGGGCCTGAGCTGGCTGAAGCCCATTAGACTGTAGCTGGTCTGATGATCACAGGGGGGAGGATCCAGAGGAGATCGGAGGCTCTGGTTGATGCTGCGTAATTTATCCCATAGCATATATATATATATATATATATATATATATATATATATATATATATATATGGAAACATGGTTTACAACTAATTATTGTCATACTATGCAAACTTGAGCTACATAATTGTTGATTTACGTTTACAAGGCTTTTCATATGTTGTATCGTTCTGAAGATGTGCCTTGGCACATGCCCACGGGCGAATCTAGTAGTATTATAAATTGTAACTTTACTTTACGTGCAAAATACGTAAATACAGGTATAAGGGGGGGGGAACTGGGACCTCTAAAATTGGAAGAAATTAGGGAGCCCGAAGCGGCCAACTCCCCTGCCTCAACTAAGGGGCCGACCCTGGTTGGAACTAATTACTATTGCGAATTGTGTGTGAGCAAATGTGTAGTGCATAATGGTAAGAAAGAGTTTAGCAAATAGAGAAACTGAAATATGGTCACTATGTTTCATTAATAATTCAAATGGCCAAAGGTTGGAATGAGTAAATAGAGGATTCAAGTTCGGGGTCAGGCCACGAATTAAGTCTTGATTTAAGAAAAGCAACATGTAAATTAAGTTGGAAACCTTGTTAAACATAACCGGTCAATGTCCAATCTAAATGAGGTCAAACAACAATAACTGTGAGATAGCTGCCTTCTCATCTAATGACCTAATGTCCGCTACTAAGAAATGGAAGTAACACAAGCATCAACTTGATCGCTAGTGAATTTATCAAGCGACTCAAAGACCGGCTTACCAAAGTATAACCTAGTCGTAACCATCTTATTGGATTTCGAAATGGCACTATATAGCTAGTGTCAGCTCAAGCAAAGGCTTAGGTGAAGCCATAAATAAGGCTATCCTAACCTAGTGAACTTCTGATGTAATAATAAAAATCCCTTTCATCTCTGATGAAATGGGAGGGGCATAGAGGAGGATTTCATTGATATCTTGAAGGCGGAAGATAAGAACGATTTCAAAGCATATGAGTTTATTTTTTCGTAAGAAAGTGTAAAGAAAAATTCGGGGCAACAGAAGTTTTAGAATGATATGTGACAACCGGTCACAATGAACAACCAAGTAAACATAGACTACACCAAACACAAAAGCACATAATTTATCCCGATAAGGCGAAACTAATCCGGGGGAGAATTAACCAGATATTATTCAACTAAAGGTGATACAAGAGTTACAATACTCTCACCAATAATTTATTTATCTCTCAAGCCTCACTAGAAGATACAATATTATTCAGATGAAATACCACCTCTTATGGATGTCATTACAATTATTTACAGAGATGTAGAAACCCCTAGGTTGTAGTCTTGATCATTCACCGTTCGATAAATCCTGAAGGGATAGCTTTGCGATATGAACCGTACGTTGTGACCTGGAGAACAAATATACTGATGCCCATCGCTTGAGGTCGACTACCTAAAGTGGCAGTCGACTGTCATTTGCTTCCCAACCAAACAACAACCCCATTTTGACTCCACCTTCGCTTTGATTCATCTTTTCGCTTTGCCTCTCCATCTTTAATCGAACTCGAACCTAGTATGCAAGGCATAAATCCTAACAATATCCACATTGGATTGCATAAAAACTACTTCCACAACTGTGTGATTTATTGCTTCTAGATTTTTTTTCATTTCTCCTCTTATAAATAAAACGATTCAATGCCTTCTTCTGCTAGTCAAATTTATCTCCACTTGTTATCTCTACTACTATAATGGGAGAAGGCCTTGTGTAATTTGTCCATCTACCAACCCGTGCAGTGCCCATAGAATCAAAAAAACCAACAAAAACCCATTACACACATACAAAACATGTATGAATCTCTCTCTCCCTAAAAAAATGACTGTTCTTCTTCTTCCTCTTTCTCAAAAAAAAAGAAAAACCGCTCCGCCCAGCTATCGCTCCGTCCTCAAATTTCTCCGCCCTAACCTCTCTAGGCTCTCCCCTCGCTCCGCCCTGCCGTCGCTAAGCCGCTTCACCCTGCCATCGCTCCGCCCTCAACTCTCTCCGCCCTGCCGTCGCTCGGGTCTTTCCTCGCTCCATTGCCCTGCCACCCATCGTTGAATCGCCCCATCGTCCCATGGCCACCATCGATTGCCCTGCCGCCCATCATCGAATCGCCCCATCGTGCCATCGCTTCGCGCTCCACCCTGCTGTCGCTCGGGTCTGCCCTCGCTCCGTTGCCCTGCCGCCCATCATCATCGTGCCATTGCCACCATCGATTGCCCTGCCGCCCATCATCAAATGGCCCCGTCGTGCCATCACTTCGCCATCCACCATTGATAATCTAACGATGGTATTGATAATCTAACTGAAGTAACATATAAGAAATGGTAATCGAAGTTTATTTTGATTATTAGATGCATTTCTATAATTTGGTCCTTTTCTTATTAAATGCTTTAAAGAACAATGGTTCTAGATTATCTAACTAAGGAGTTAATTTTATGCAGACTGTACATAGTATTTTTTTTTCCATATCTATCTCACTAATTCATTATTTATATGCTCATTATACTTTTATATTGTTGTATCCATCTTATGTGCCTAATTTGTATTGTTCTCTGTAACCAATTAACTGTTCTATGTCAAGTCTGAGCCCATATCTACATTAGTAAAACATTATACAAAAATGAGGATCACTCTAATTGTAATTCAGAACTTATAAAACGATCCTCATGAAACATCGCCCATATTCCAAATTTCAATACCTTGGATTCTATCCAATTACTTTTTTCTCCCCTTCTTTTCCTTACTAACATTACCTGATCTTGCTAGCTAACTGCAGCTTACTCTACCCGCTTCAACAGCAAGATGTAGTATGGCTACAACTGAACCAGTTACATACAATTCGTAAGCAAATTAAAAAGAGACCCAAAAAAATGATGACAATAAGAAACATAGAAAGACCCAATTAAGTGACGGGTATCAATACCCGAATGCTTAACAATGGCAGAAGATAGTCAAATGATAGGTGGAGAACCCATATCGCTATTCCTTATTGCCAAGACAAACTCATCAGCAAATTGTAGACATGTAGTAATCCATCCTTTAAGAACCATAAATACCAAATTCATTATGTACATCCTAATCCTCCATTTCATTGTTGTGTATTTCTTTTCCCTGAAAAATTACACTATATATATCAAAACTCAAACAAATAAATATACCCATGTTCTAAGTACATTATAAGAGAATCCTAGGAAATGGGTACCTACCTCAATTCAACACCCAATCAACTAAAATAAACCCAATTGGGGAAACTTGCAGAAGAGTTTGTTTTGATTTGGAATAACAATTAGAATCGGAATTAAATTTGGATAGGAATAGAAAGTAGCTAGATATATAGGTAGATGGAAAGAGACTTGATGACTAAATAAGTTTCTAATTCTGAATCTAAATATTGATTCCACAGTAACCAATGTGAAAGCTACATTTACCTTTCAATTATGTTCTTCTTCTTCGAAAGCCACCTCCTTTTCAGTGCCATTTCCTGTAATACACCTAACAATTACACAGAAATTTAAATTAATCACATAGATAAATTTTGTACATGATAAATTATGTACTCACATTTGTGCTACTGAGAATGAAGAATTGTGTTTACGTAACTTTAGCAAGAAAAACCTGCAATAGGGATTTAGTCATATATATCCTCCCAACCGAATAGTAACTCGAACACACATGCAATATACGCCTACAAAAAATATGGTCATCAAATTAAATAAATATAAATCGAATGAGAAAAGAAATAGTTTATATTTGAATGTTTTGATTTAGGGTACACGTGCAGTGTACGCTTATATTTGTTGGATATAGTTTGGACGTGTATTGTATGGATTTATTTGATTACAAAGTTAGAGTTTGTTTGATTACAAATCCCATCTATCCCATTAAAATAGTAGAGATTTATGCATCGCACCTGGTGCAAACTAATTTAGGAAAATATTATATGTTTAATAAACCAAGAATTTCCTGATGTATTTCCACACACACAAAAAAAGTATTTCCTAATGTTTAAAAGCTTACTTTTTCCTTTTGAATATGCATGATTGTTTGAGTTGAAGTTCAAAAGTTTGTTTCATTCTTTGTTCATACATGTTTGTTTGGGTTAAGATGGGTAAAATGTTTAGTTCATGAGTACCAAAGGTGATGGTTAATCTGTTAGTAATGCATATTTGATTCAAATCTTCTAAGATTCTGCTTAATATATTTGAGCTGTGAAGGATGCCTAGATTTTGGATTTTGGACTTTGGATTGAGGTTGATCTTAATGTGCTTAGTATGGATTCTGGATGTAGGTGGGGAATATTTGTGTTGAAATTTTTAAAATTTCTAAAGCTTTTTTGAGTGGAAAGCTCTGCGTCGATTTAGTTCTTGAGTACCACAGGTAATGGTTAATTTGTTAGTAATGCAAATTTGATTCTAATCTTCTATGATTCTGCTTAATATATTTGAGATATGAAACATGCCTAGATTTTGAATTTTGGATTGAGGTTGATCTTATTTTGCTTATTATAGAATTTGGATGTAGGTGGGGAATTTGTGTGGAAAATTTTTGAATTTCTAGAGATTTTTTGAGTGGAAAGATCTGTGTCGATTTCTCCCATTGCCAACGACGCATGTCGCGCCGCCATTACCACGTCGAGTCGACGAGACCCCTCCGCAGGTTAGTAGTTAGTGGGTGTAATATGTTGTTTAATTTTTTGGAGTTTTATGTGGTGCAATATGTTGTTTAAGTGGTGGATTATTTTTTGTTCCCACGTTGTCAAGATTATTAGTCTCGAAATAAGTAGAAGGCGTTTCTCCATACTATCTGAACATTATTTGTTATGTTTTGCATTTAATCTACGCATATAAATTTGATCTTATGTTATCTACTTCTCTAAGAGTTACTAATAGACATTTTCCAACATGCCTCATGATTGTGGTAAAATGTACTAACATTTAATTACACATGAAATGCATAAATTTATATTCACCATTTTCAAAAATGTAGAAATTTATTTAATTTGATGACTATACTTTTTATAGGCATGCATCACACGTGCGTTATACTAGTTTCTCTAATTGTATGCCCCCTCTATGGCATACCTTGGTAGGTGTTAACACGGAGAAGACAACCTCCGTACGAGCATGTGGGCATCGTGATCACGCTTCAATGATTCTAGTAGTAGTGGACTAGATTCTTTAGGAACGATGAGCTTTAAAACACTTGGTCGAGCTTTCATGTTCCTACAAAGCTTGTAGAGGTTGCACAGAACACCCATCTTTCCCCACAACACCTTACGACAATCTTTCTAAACTAATAGAACTCCACCTTGAGCTGTGTATCTGCAACCCCGTGCTTCTAGAGTTCTCAAGGATATAAGGTTTTGTTTCAGTGCAAGAACATGCATGATCTTCTACAATGTGAACCCCTTCCCATCAACTGTCCACTCACCCACTACATCATAATTCTCACCGGTCCTCGTTATCAAAGAACAACATGTAGTAGATTTATAAGTAGAAAATATCTCCCTCTTAGAGTATATATGAGAAGAACTACTTGAATGAAGACAGCAACCAGAATCCACACTTTTAGCTTGAAATAAGAAGGCACAAATCGAAATTATTACATGAATCAGCGGCATTTACTATGTTGGTACCCTCCTTGACTCAAGAATTGGCAACACTCCCTCTTGTAATGCCCTCTCTTCCCACAAAAGTGGCAACGGCCCTCTCCTTTACTCGCACTTTCTCTTCCAATTGAAGTTCACTCTACCGCTATGCAACTCAAAAAAGTAGGCCCTGATTTCTGAGTATTCTTTCCGAGTTCATCCTCCTTCAAGCCCTTGATCACACTAGCCACCGAGAGCTTCTCCTTAGCAGATTTTTCACGTAACATGGTGGTTACCAAATGCTATGGCAGTGAATATATCAAGTTGGAAGTTTTATGTAGAACCCCGTATTTTTAAATATTATTTTAAATATTTGAAAATGAATTAAAATAATTTTCTGGAGATTTAATGAATATTTTCTAAAAGATTTATCTTTTTACACGTGCAAAACACGTGCAAATACTTTTTGAGAAGTTTGAAAGTCAAGTTTTCTTCATGAAAAATCATTATTTAATAATTGAAATTTATTTATTATTTTTCCAGATTTTTCTGAAATTAATTGGACCTATTTGCAATTTTCGAGAAAAGAATGGCCTTTTTGCAAATTTGACATTTTTAAGGGTTAAAATGCAATTTGTATTTTCTGGATGTTTTGAACAGTACCGATTGGGATTTAGGATCATATTTTACTTTTAAATCCTAATTTTAATGAATTTTAGTTGAATTTCCAAGAATAGATATATATATATAATTGTATTTTGAAGGGATTGTTTTGCAAAAGTATTTGGAAACCCTAAAACTTGATTCCTGGCCTATATAAAGAGAGTCGCAGCCGTCATTCACTGCATAACTCAAGTTTTATTATTTTATATTTTTGGTGATTGAAGAGGAAGATTTGGATCTCGCAAAAAGAAAGGCTTTTTCGTTGGATCTTTCAATTCTAAAGGTGAGTGATATTGTTTTGTTTTGTTATACGAACTTTGTTTTGTTAATTGATTTATGTGAATGATTGTGTGTTGTTTTGTTTCGATATTTTTGTATCTTGTATGTGATCGATGCAATAGTTGTTATTTATATTATGCATGTGAAATTCATGAATGTTTAGTAGATCTTGATTGGCAAATTCTTTATTGCTTGAAAACATGTTAAGATTTGAGTATGGTTATGATAATAAGGAATTGGATGGTTGAACATCTGGATCTTGTGATTACAAATCAGATTTAGTTTGAGTTGTGGAAGAGATTTAGTATTGAGAAATCCTAATGGAAGAATAAGGAGTTTAGAACATGAGAATTTGAGATTTGAGAAATTGGTTGATTTGAGTAATGTATCCGAACTGGGGATTATTCGAGACTGTCGTTTTATTGAAATACAAATTATTTTAGTAAACAATGTTTTCTTTTGGTAAACCCTAATTTTGATTATCATGAACAACCAAAACTATGCAGACTGTAGGCCGACAGTCGACTGGTAGACTTTTCCGTCGACTGATATGACCCAGCTGCTGTATCTTTAGTTTTTCTCGAAAATCCGTTCTGGACAGTCGACTTAGACCCTTTTCAGTCGACTGGTACACTTAGAATTTATTTTTCAAAGTTATCGTAGATTTTTCTCTGGTAAGTCGACTTATGACCTTTAAGTCGACTTATATTGTATTTTAAGTCGACTTATGACTTTGCAAGTCGACTTATAATACTTAGAATATTTTCTTAAAGATTTCTGGAATTTCTCTCTGGTAAGTCGACTTATGTTTTTATAAGTCGACTTATGTTCTTATAAGTCGACTTATGTCTCCTTTAAGTCGACTTATGTTTTTGATAAGTCTACTTATGATTTGGTAAGTCAACTTATGATTTTTATAAGTCATCTTATATTGTTGGTAAGTCAACTTATGATTTTTATAAGTCATCTTATATTGTTGGTAAGTCAACTTATGATTTTTATAAGTCATCTTATATTGTTGGTAAGTCAACTTATGATTTTTATAAGTCAACTCATAGTACTTGTTTATAATCTTGAATATTGGTTCTCTGGACAGTCGACTACTACAGTGTGAGTCGACTGGTGCTGATGAGTTTTTCATAATCTTGAATGTCCTTTCAAGTTTGTTAGTATTTGTAGATGGATATATTCTGCGGTATTGGGAGTCATTGAGCTCTGGGGTTGGGTATACTCTACGGTGTTGGGAATCACTGTTAGTGGTTGATAACCGGGTACCCAATCTGCAGTGTTGTGAGTGACTGATAACCGGGTATTCGATCTATGGTATTGTTAGTGTTTGTAGATGGATATATTCTGCGGTATTGGGAGTCACTGAGCTCTGGGGTTGGGTATACTCTGCGGTGTTGGGAATCACTGTTAGTGGTTGATAACCGGGTATCCAATCTGCCGTGTTGTGAGTGACTGATAACCGGGTATCCGATCTATGGTATTGTTTGTGATTGATAGTTGGATATATTCTGCGGTGTTGAGAGTCATTGATCTCTGGGGTTGGGTATACTCTGCGGTGTTGAGAATCACTGTTAGTGATTGATAACCGGGTATCCAATCTGCGGTGTTGAGAGTGACTAATAACCGGATATCCGTTCTGAGGTATTGATTTCTCGAGTAGGTTCTGTGCTCATGTTTTCCAGTTTTCCTACACTTGACATTTAGTCTAGCTTCACTTGTTGTTTTCATTCCATGATGTTTTTATGCTTTACATCTTTGGTATCTCTCATTCATTTTGTTGATAATACATGTTGTTGATGACTTTATATTTATGATTAAATTATGTTGTTGTTTTTATATCACTCACACCATTTATGGCTGACCCCTTTAGTTTGGGGGATAGGGTTCAACTCTAGCCTCACGTGTTGCAGGTTGTTACTTAGAATTTTGGGGTTTGCACGCTTGAGTTAGCTTTGGAGAATATAAGTAATGTAATAGAGCCTTGTGTAATTTTTGTAAAGAGAAGTGTTGTAAAAAGAATGTTTTTAATTCAAGGTGTTTGTATTTCCGCTGCATTTGAAAAAGAATTGTTGTAATAAAAGTTGGAAGAAAATTATTTGTGTTTTGAGCTATGTGTACTATTACATTGAAGTGGATACTAGGATTGTGCCACGTATTTTCTAAGTTATTATATTAGAAATTCGGGGCGCTACATTTTACCCTCTTCATTGAGAGTATCTACGTTTATCGCCTTCAACTCGGATAACGTATTGAATTCCTAGCCGTATTAAAAGGGTCTTGATCTCATTGACAGGTTTTCGAAGGACGATCCTAACTCAAATGCCTTCCTTGGTCCTTATCTGGTAGTTTTTCATCTTACCAAAGAAGATAGACATATTTTATATAATAATCATGAAGAGTGATACCTTCATTGAGAAACGAATTGGTTTTCTCTTTCAGAACATCCAATCCAGTAACGACAATCTTGAATAGTCAATTTTGCATCTCACCCACAAACTCACCGCACTTCTCTCTTCACTAAAGTTGCACTTGACTTCATCCACCAATGACATCCGGATTAAACTCAGTGCTTTTAAACAAATCACATCCCACTTCTCATTTGCCATGCTAGCCAACTTTTCCGATTTGTCTGGATTTGCTTTATCTCCTTCGAAGGCAATATGAATGCATTTTGAACCATTACGTCGTAAATGTCCACGTTCCATAGATTAAAGTTGATTTTATCATCGAACTGCTTGATCATCAAGAAACCATGATCTGTCATCTTCACCAGGGAACTCTAGTAACTTCTAAGAGCTTTGATACCACTTTATAGAACAAAATTCGGCCCGGCGGACGTTTTAGCACGATATGTGACAACCGATCACAACAAAGAACCAAACAAATGTAGACCACACTAAACATAAAGCACACAATTTTTTCCAGTTCGACAAACCTAATCTGGGGAAGAAATAACAAGGATATTATTCAACTAGACACAACATAAGAGTTACTCTCACAAAGAATTTATTTATCTTTCAAGCTTCGCTAGAAGATACTCTATTATTTACTATGAAAAACTCTCAGATGAAGTACTACCTCTCATGGAGGTCATTACAATTATTTACAGAGTTCGTGCCATGGTTTGTTAACGTTGAAGGAAAAAGTTCGCTACAGAACTCGTGTCTTATATACTACTATTTAATGGAAAAGTTTATCACAAACAAATATTTTTTTAATATTTTTTTGTCACACAACAAACATCACTTTGTTACAAAACAAACACGTGTTGCACGTGCATATCCAACACTGCTTCTTAACAAGTGCATCGCACGTATAAATCAAAGTTTTTTCCTTCTTAATTTTTGAAAAGTTATGTGTATCTCTCGTTCAACTCAAATTTTTATTTTAAAAAGGGCATTCATCCCACATGCTAATTACTACCAACTTATGTATATTGCATGTTCAACTCCAACTTTTATTAAAATGTACATCGCACGTAAAAATTACTAGTAACTTATAAGGGGAATAAAGCAAATAATAATCCTTTTTTGACGTACTCTTTGTAAGGAAAACTGAGGATCTTGTTGACTCTTTGACACAATCAACACAAACCACCAAGCAAAACTAGATCGCACCAATCACACAAAGCACACAAGAATTGGCCCGGTTGGGGCTTTCGCCTTAATCCGAGGGAAGAAGAACCGAGATATTATTTCAACTAGAGAAGATACAAGAATATTACAATTCTCACCACGACCCTCTCTCAAGCCTAACTGGAACTTGGTTGCTTCTTACAATGGAGAAAATCTCTCACCCTCTCATATGAAGTACTTTCTTCTTCTATTCGACACTCAATAAAATCATATCATTCTAGGAGCCGTTTCCATTTTATTTATAGATCTAGAGAAACCCTAGTTTGATCAACTTGATACATTAACCATCTGATTACTACTGAAGAGATAATCCTGCAATGAGAGTTGTACGATCTGAATTGAAGACAAAGTTGGGCTTCTCACAAATCTCCAATACCAGACACAAATAACTCATCAGCACCGTAGTCGGTTGACCGTTCCCCTCTAAGGAATCCTGTGCAGTCGAAGCGGTCGACCGACTACAAGTACGGTCGACCGCAACTCTACTATTTGCTTCAGCTGACTGTTTTCTTTCTTCTTCGATGCCTCGCATCGATCCATCTCAATGCTTCATCGTTTTCTTCATCGGACATGTGTACGCAAGACATACCTGTGTGATTTAAAACTCTTCTAGACCTTTCTTTTCTTCTTTGTAAACAACACGTGTTTCTATGGCTTCTTCAGCTAGTTGAACAAACCTGCACCTGTTTTTCTCCAGCTGTATGCCCTCCTCAAGGGCACATCCCTGTAGATGTAATCATGGAGGTGACACCCTCCACATGAATTCCACCTACATCAAGGCTCTGTCCACCTTCCAACGGTATTCGAACGTTGCAATCTATATTTGGTAATTCTAGTGACGGCTTACTAGATAAAGTTTTAGGAACAATGGGCTTCCATACACTCAGCCGAGTTTTCCTGCTCCGAAAAAACTGGTAAAGATTGTGCTGACCCTGCCCAATTCCTCTTACCCTTCATTACCTTCGACGACTATCTCATACTGTCAAAACTTCACCTTGAGCTGTGTACCTGCAGCCACGAGCATCAAGAGTACCCAAGGATATCATATTCTGCTGTATTGAAGGAATATGCATGACCTCTTCTAGCGTGAACCCTTTACCATCTGGTGTTTCCAATTCAACTATTCCATCACCCACTACTTCAAAAATCTCACCACTCCCCGTTCTCACTCTACGGCCTGTTAACGACTTGTAAGAAAACATCTCCCTCTCGGAGAAAATATGAGAAGAACTTCCCGAATCAAGTTACCAACATGAATCCACTTCTGAAGAACTTGAAACAAGAAGACACATGTCATCAAGCCTAACTGGTTTACCTGAATCAGTTGCGCTGACTATATGAGCTTGTTCACCTTCTTTAGTAGCACTCTTCTGACTTAACCACTTGCGACAGTTTCTCTTGTAATGCTCAACTCCTCTACAATAGTGGCAACGAATATTATCCTTGTGTGCCGCATCCCTTCCAATTGAAGTATCACTATCCACCGTAAAACACCCTGTAGAAATAGACCCTCCTTTATGAGTTTCCTTTCTCAGTTCATCTTCCTTCAGACACTTAATCACCCCTGCTACTGTAAGTATCTCCTTGGATGATTTCCCATGTAGCATGGTAATTATCAAGTGATCATAAGAAGTTGGCAGTGAATAAATCAAGTTAAAAGCTTTATCTTCTTCGCTAAAATCATCAACATTAATCGCCTTCACTTCAGATATTACCTTATTGAACTCCACAATATGATCTGGAAGATGGGTACCACCTTCATTGAGAACCTAAACAGCTTTCTCTTCCAATACATCCGATCTAGCAACGACGATTCCGAGTAGTCAGATTTGAGTCTCGCCCATAGACTCGCCGCACTTGTCTCCTCAAGAATATCACACTTGACTTCGTCCGCCAATTGCAACTGAATTAAACTCAAGGCCTTCAAACAAATCTCATCCTACTTATCCTGCTTCATGTCGGTTGGCTTCTTCTCTTCTAGGGCAAGGTGCAAGGTGCAAGTCCTTCTAAACCAAAACATCATACATGTCCCCTTCCATAGATTGAAGTTGATCTTACCGTCAAACTACTTGATCTTCGTCTTTTGATCTGACATATCCTCCAAGAAACTCGAACAAACCCACGAACCTGATTGCTCTAATACCAATTGTTAGGAAAATAAGGATCTTGTTGAGTCTTTGACACAATCAACACAAACCACCAAGCAAAACTAAATCGCACCAATTACACAAAGCACACAAGAATTGGCCCGATTGGGGCTTTCGCCTTAATCTGGAGGAGGAAGAACCGAGATATTATTTCAACTAGAGAAGATACAAGAATATTACAATTCTCACCACGACCCTCTCTCAAGCCTAACTGAAACTTGGTTGCTGCTGACAATGGAGAAACTTTCTCACCCTCTCATATGAAGTACTCTCTTCTTCTATTCGGCACTCAGTAGAATCATATCGTTCTAGGAGCTATTTACATTGTATTTATAGATCTAGAGAAACCTTAGTTTGATACAATTGATACATTAACCATTCGATTACTACTGAAGAGATAACCCTGCATTGGGAACCGTACAATCTGACTTGAAGACGAAGTTGGGCTTCTTACGAATCTCAAGATCCATCCCAAATAACCAATCAGCGCCACAGTCGGTCGACCGTACATAACAGTTGGTCGACCGTTCCCCTCTCGGAAATTCTGTGCAGTCGGAGCGGTCGACCGACCCCAAGTACAGTCGACCGCAACTCCACTGTTTGCTTCAGCTGGCTGTTTTCTTTCTTCTTCGATGCCTCGCTTCGATCCATCTCAATGCTTCATCGTTTTCTTCATCGGACATGTGTATGCAAGACATACAAACCCAACACCCTTTACCAGTCGATTATTGTAAATAGTCAAAAGCAAATACAATATACTTCAATATCATATGAGAGATCAAAATTTTCAATTATTAACAAAAGAAATAAAAGTAAACTGCAACATGATTCAATAGACACAACTATATCAATTTGGTTTTCTTCAACAATAAAAAAAAAAACTATATCAATTTGGTACCAGTTTCTTTTGCCGGCCTATGCAGCAGTACTTAAAGCATATGTAGTCGTTAAGACTCAAAATTTTCAAATTTGGGGAATAGAAATAGAAATTTTGAGTTGGGCGTGTAGTCATCAAAAACTCAAAATTTGGTCGAACGGTCGATCTAACAAATTCAAACCAATCTCAGCCGTTAATTTAATATATATATATAAAATTGAGTCCAACTCATTCACCAAAAAAAAATTACATGCAACGTACACATAACAATTCCTACGAGCCCTTTCCATCTCAACTCTTGATCAAAAAAATCAAACCAATCTCAAATATAGACTATATGCAAACAATCCTATAGGCCCTATTCCATAGAAAAAATTTATATTTTTGAGAAAAAAAAGCAACGGACTCAAGAAGTTCTTGCGTCCGTGCTGTTTTTATTTTTTATTTTTTAATTTCTTCCGACCCAAAATGATTTTGGTTTTCTTCAGATTCTTTTTTTAACGGACGCAAGAAGAACTTGCGTCCGATACTTTTTTTCTCCTTTTTAATTGTTTAAATTGCTCATACGCAAGACCATCCTGCATTCGAGATTTTTTTTTTTTTCTTTTTGATCGGACACAAGATGATCTTCCGATTTCTATGTTTGGAAAATTCGTATATCGTCTCTCAAATATAGACGAGTAGTATTTTTTTTTTTCCAAATTCTGAAAATATAAAGACGACTACAACAGTTCGTTCCCTATATTTTTTAGAAAATATAGGGAACGACTACAGTTGCTCTTAGCAACTCATTATCTTTTCTTTGGATTGCTACAGTTGAAGCTGTATACAAGTTTCAAACACGAAGGACAGATTTCTTATCAGAAGTCCTATTAACATGAAAATAAATCTGAATAAGAAAAATATTGATGACCATCCAAAAAAAAGAGAAACGTCAATAAATTTGACATTTATGGACTATCAAGTTTCCTTTCAGTAATCACTTCTATTGAAATGGTGCAACTGCTACTGCCATGTAAAGTCAAAATTACAATTGCATCAAATTATATTATATATTACTAGTAATTTATACGTGCGATGCACGTTTTAATAATTTCAAAAGAAAAGAAAAAACTGTGACGTTGGGAAGATTTGAACCGGAAACTTATTTTATATTAGTTATGTACGTACGTTGCACATGTTGGTAGAATGACAAAATGATAAATGACACTAAGGCATTCTCTCATTATAATATTAGAGGTATCTTAAGCTAATTGGTTCACTCCTCTCTTCATTTTCTATTCTGAAATAGATAAAGGAGAGCAAAATAGGAGTTCAAACTTATCTTATTACGTGCAGACCACACTTTTAACTTATCAAAATAAAAATAAAAAAAACAAAACACAAAAAACCTTTCCTCTCCCCAAATCCCCCCAGCCCATCCTCGCGCAAAACCCACACATCACCATTTGTCGTTCGCAAATCAGCCCCAATCCAAACCGTTGTCGTTTGTCGTCACCAATCCACCCAAATACAAGTCGTCCCCGTTCACCTATCCATGCCGTCTCCCCTAGCCCAAAACCCAGCCGTAATCGTTCGCCGTTCGCCAGTCTGCCCAAATCCGAAGATATTCAGGAAGTTGTAAGATTCTTTCTTATTTTAAATTATATATTTATTATTTTTTTTTAGAATATTGATAATATGAGATTAAGGTATTGATCAAGTTGTAACATCCTCTCTTATTTTTTATTATATATAGTATAATTATTTGCTAAAGAGATGAAAATATTTGATGAATCTAAGAGTAATGTCTAAAGATCTTTTGGTTTATATGTGTAGCTTTGTCTTCCCATGTTAAATTCTTCATTCTTATCTCTATTTACTATATGCGCTCATCCTGTTTGATAAAATGCATGAATGAACTGAAATATGTTAGTTATAGGAGCATGTTGTGTGGTGGGGGCATATGGAACTCAAGTGGATGAGTTTTAATTTTGAATTTGATTAGGTATTTATACGTCAATCATCAAAATATAGGGTTTTGTAAGATACTTATAGATGTGGAAAGGTTCAAATTTGGGATCGGGATTATCTTGATTACAATATTTTCTCATTTGTGGTGCACACGAGGTGTTTGTGAAAATGCTCAAAATACCTTTATAATTATTTGGCATTTTTTGATTCAATTTAGTCATTCAAACTACCTTCTTTCAGGTGTTGTCTTGCCAACGGATTTTGGATGACTAACGAATGTGGATATAGAAGGTAAAAGTGTAGACTTAGCAATTACGTTTTTTGTGTTTGATAGTTTCCTTTGTAGTGGTTTCTCAATGCTGATGAACTTTGTCCTGTACTATATCTTTTGACCCATGCTTTAGTTTTATTACGAGCATCTGCTGCCATTATGAAGGCGTGCAGAAAGGGGTTGCTTCATCATGCACATCGTATTAAAAGGATTGATGTAAGTCTCTTAAGCTCAAAACAATACATATGTTTATACTTTTTCTGAATAGCATTACCACCTTACCAAAGTTTACTGAGGGTGTTTCCGAAAAGGAAACATATATCTTGATTAAAGTTGCTTTGTTGTTTTACTTCGATTTTGATTAAAGTTGAATTCATTTACTGCAATCTCAGTAATTTTTCTACTCAACATTGATCCATTGTATAATTACCATATTAGATTCTTACTTAATAAACTATGAAGATATATATAATCGTCTGATCAAATATTGTTAAAATTAATTATTTTTTCAAAATTATGCACACTATTATTTATATATATATATATATATATATATATATATATATATATATAAGGAAAGCTTCGGTTGTGCACTACCTCTAGTGCACACGGCGTGTGCACTAGGCCTTCGGGCGTTCATATCGACGATCCAAACCGTTCACATTGATCTACACATCTAAATTAGTCTAAATATGTAAAATCAAATCATTTAAAATTCATTTACCCATCCATTGAAGTGTTACAAAATTGTATGGCTGAAAATCATTGTTTTTTATAGTCACAAGATGGATGGGAAAAGGAATTTCAAATAATTTGATTTTATATATTTAGACTAATTTAGATGTGTTGATCAATGTGAACGGTTCGGATCGTCGATATGAACGCCCGAAGGCCTAGTGCACACGCTGTGTGCACCAGAGGAGTGCACAACCAAAGCTTTCCCTATATATATATATATATATATATATATATATATATATATATATATATATATATATGGGTAATGCTCAATTGAAAACGGGTCCAAATGAAAACGGATTTGAAAACAGTAATCTGAGTCGTTAGATCATTGTTGATCGTGATCAACGGCTCAGATTGCTTCCGCTGAGATGGAAGCGGAGCTCCTAAGTGGCGGAGGGGCATTTTCGGATTTTCACGCCAAATAACACTTCAGACTTAGCGTTATTTGGCGTGAAGTATTTTTTTTGCAAAAAAATATACTTAGGCCGTTGTTGGGAACAACAGCCTAGGTTGTTTTTTTTAAATAAAAAAATTAGCTTAGGCCGTTGTCCCTACAAGTCTTTTTCCAAACACTTGTACATACTCAGATCTCTATCTCTCCCTCACTTCTCAGCCATCTCTCTCTCTCTCTCTCTCTCTCTCTCTCACTCTCTCTCTATCTCGAGCTCGCGATACCCAAACCCAACACCTCCTTTACTATTATCAACCCCCTCTTCTCGATCTTCCCCTCTTCTCGAAGCCTCTCTATCTCTCTCTCCCTCTCCCGAATACCCCAAACCTTAACCCTAGCCAAAATCCCAAATCACCTAAACCCTAGCCAAATTTTTCAAAACCCTAGAGTCTACAACTACTTCGTCTACAGCAGCGGCTCCTATCGGCCCCTATCTCCTTCCCGAATATCCACATTGTGAAAGGTATTCACTTTTTTAGTAGAATTAAATATGTTAATTTATTGAATTTTTTTTCAATAATTGAGTTGTCAATTATTGTATTAGGCGTAGTTAGTCTACAATTTGGAGAGTGTACAATTTTTGTATCAGGTGTGTTGTATATATTTGGTGACATTCTTTGTAGATGTAGTATTAGCTGTAGTTGTTGAACTTAGGAAAAGAAAACAAACGCGATTCAAAAATTTCAAAATTTTACGAGTAGGTCGGACTCACTATGCACAAGGCAACGTAACTTGTAGAGGCGACTTCCGACTCATGGTTTGCAAGATACGTCCGTGTATCGCTTTTATTCAATAAAATCGAAATAAAACGATACACGTTCGTATATTACAAACCAAGAGTTGGAACTCACCTCTGCAAGTTACGTTGGCTTGTGTTTGGTGTGCCAGAAGTAATGGCCCTATTTTGGAAGTTTTTGCTTCTCGTTTGCATTGTTTTCTAGCGTATATAAAAAAAACTACTATATACATCGGAACTTTTTGAGTGCAGTTTCACTAAAAAATAGCTCAAACGATCTCGCAAAAAATACAAAACTATGCAAGTAGGTAGGGCTAACCACTCACAACCCAACGCAACTTGTAGTTGTGAGTTCCGACCGACGGTTTGCAAGATATGCCAATGTATCGCTTTTCGCTCTTTTTCAAGAGTGATAGCGATACACGGCCGTATCTTGCAAACCGTGGGTCGGAACTCACAACTACAAGTTGTGTTGGCTTGTGTGTGGGGAGCCCGACCCAATCGCAAATTTTCATATTTTTTGGACGTCGTTTGTGCGGTTTTCTCATGTATTTTGTTATATTTTGAGCGAGTTTTCAATAGAAAACCCACTCAAAAAATACAAAATTTTACGAGTAGGTTGGTCTCGCCACTCACAAGCCAAAGCAACTTGTAGTTGCAAGTGGTCACCCATAGTTTGCTATGTGCGTCCGTGTATCGCATTCTACTCTTTTTTCAAGAGTGGAAGCGATACACGGCCGTATCTTGCAAACCATGAGTCAAAACTCGCTTTTACAAGTTGCGTTGGCTTGTGTGCGGCAAGCTCGACCCAATCGGAAAGTATCGTATTATTTGAACGTCGTTTGTGTGGTTTTCTCATGTATTTTGTTTCGTATCTATATATATATGCCAATTTTTTGTTAACAAATTGTTTTATATATGTTGTGTGTATTAATATATAAACAACAATACGAAAAGTTTGGTTGCCGACGATAATTATTTGGGGGTAGAACAACTGATTCCATGTCGTTAGTCGAAGAGCACCTAAAACAAAAGTTATGTATGATGTTTCCTACTTTAGTTGTGACCGAAAAATTTTATACGTCATATGCTCGATGTGGGGATTTTGCAATGCGTAAGGGTGGGAATAAATTAAAGGGAGGAGTGGAAGTAGATAAGTCCTATTTGTGTAATAAAGTCGGGTCGTCACTGAGTCAACATAGTAATGGTAGACGGAGAACAACCTCTAGAATGGGTTGTAAGACTTGCATTCGTGTAAAACCGAATGAAGCAAGTCATACGTGGGTGTTGTATTCATTTCATGACGCACACAATCACGAATTCACCTCACCCGGTAGAAGGCATCTTTTGCCCCAAAACCATTCTATGTTAAATACGGATAAAAAAATGATAGATCAATTTAACCAAGCTAATATCCAGACATGTCGACAAATGCTCTTCTTCGAAAGTGCTAGTGGTGGTCACGGTCAAATAGGATTCACCGAAAAAGATACTAGAAATTTACTTAGAGACTCGCAAAAAGCATTGAAAGAACACGACGGGAATATGCTAATCAATTTTTTTGAATCGAAGAAACAGACGGATCCTTCATTTTTTATGATATTCAAGTAGACCCCGAAGGCCAGTTATCATATTGTATTTGGGTTGATGGTATTTGTAGGATGAATTACGAAGAATTTGGTGATGTACTTTGCTTTTATGTCACATACAACACGAACCAGTATGGAATGTTATTTATTCCTTTTGTTGGAGTCAATCATCACTGGCAATCGACTTTCTTAGGAGGCGGGTTCATTCCAAATGAGAAGGTCTCTTTGTTTAAATGGTTCTTTGAAAAGTGGTTAGGTGTAATGAATTGTGCTCCATCTGGCAATGTGACTGATCAAGACCGTAGGATCGCTACCGCAGTGAATAAAGTTTTCTCCTAGACTTGGCATCGGTATTGCATTTGGCACATATTGGATAAGTTACCGCAGGAGGTGCGTATGTCGAACGATGTCGACCAGTTTAGGGAATCATTGAAGACTGTTATCTACGATTCCGAATATGTACATGATTTTGAAGAGAAATGGAATTTATTGCTTTTACAATACGGATTATAGAATAACAAATGGTTAAACGATCTATTTAAAATCTATGAGAAATGGGCACCCATCTATGCAAAAGATTCATGTTGGACCAGCATGTTGAGTAGCCAACAGGTTGAGTCATCGCATTCTGCCCTGAAGCATCATACAGAAAAGAAACTCCTTGCATGAATTTGCCGTCATCTTCGATCATTTTTTTGGGAAGACAAAGACATGATGAACTGAAAGAAAATCATCGTAACCGTGAGAAGAGACCAAAGTTGAAGAACTTATGGGCTTTGGAGGAACAAATGGCGTGAACATACACTTTGAAAAAAAAATACAAATTCCAAGATGAAGTTACAAAAAACTTCATGTATAATGTGACTTTCGTTGCCGATCTTGAGACACCGGATAGTTCAACCTTCCATGTGATACTTTGTGGAGAATCAGAATCGGCTCGTCTTCTTCAGTTATGCAAATTCCGTACAATTATTTCATGTTCTTGTCACTTCTTCGACTTCGTTGGCATTCCTTGCAAGCATATTTTAGCGGTTCTTCGGTTCAACCATCACACTTCTCTTCCAAATGTATATATTAAAAGAAGATGGACACGGGATGTGATGAGAAGAAGCTATACATTTATTCCATCTGAAGACAATAGCAAAACAGATTGTCGGTCTTGGTTGTTCCTCCAATAAAAGTTACAAATACACGCTCGAGAATTTGGTGAAGATCATTGATGGCGTCTCTCGGCTACAACCCGGATTTGGCGAACATCCCAAAAAGGCCGCACAACCGCATGATAGTGCACAACCGCATGGTAGTGCACAACCTCATGGTGAAGGTAGTGGACATGTACCTACACGCACGAGGGACCCACAACAATGCACTACAAAGGGAAGGTTTCGCGCCAAGAGATTGAGGCCGATAAGAGAGCAACTTCGCATTAAAAAACTGATACGATGCAGAACCTGTAGCATTGTGCAAATGGATCATGATTCAAGAAATTGTCCAACCTTATTTGATGGGTAAGACATTTTTTGATTTGGTTATCATTTATTTAAATTCATTATTTTTTTATTTGTGGTAAATAAATTTGTCACTAACTGAAACTTGTCATTTAACTCAGGGCAATCAATCCGCAAGAAGTGAATACATCCGAAGAAGAGAGTTCCGACGAGAGGTTTGATGAAGCGATATGAAAAAATTTTGATGTAAACTTCAAGTATGTTAGATTTGTACTATACTTCAAGTATTAGAGATTGTTGAAAAAATTGTTGATGTAATACTTTATGAATTTGAATGAATGAATGCAAATTTTCTTGGTATTTATTGTGTTTGTTGTAATTGATACTAATTTTGTTGGTATTGTTAGTTTGTGGATGTAATACTGTTAGAGTGAGATAAACTGAAGTGTAGCAGCTGTGGATGCTGTTTACAGTTGTGTATATTTTTTTTTTTGAAATTTACACTTAGGCCGCTGTCTCCAACAACGGCCTAAGTAGTATGATAAAATTTAAGACTTGAACACCTATCTTGGCCATAAGGTGCAGCTCTTCAAAATTCCATTTTTTTTAACTTAGGTCGTTGTCTCAAACAACGACCTAGGTTATGTGAGCAAGTTGGATTTTGATGATTTGCTCTCTATCTTGGCTAAGCCATAAGGAGCAGCAGCTCATCAAAATTAATTTTTTTATTATAACCAAGGTAATTGTTGGAGACAACGGCCTAGATTATATAAAAATTTTGGATTTTGATGAATTGCTCTCTGTCTTGGCCAAGCCATAAGGAGCAACAGCTCATCAAAATCCAAAAGTTTTAATATAACAACGGCCTAGGTTATATGAAAATTTTGAATTTTGATGAGTTGCTCTCTGTCTTGGTCAAGCCATAAGGATCAACAACTCATCCAAATCCAAAAATTTTATTATAACCAACGTCGTTGTTGGAGACAACTGCCAAGGTTATATGAAAATTTTCGATTTTGATGAGTTGCTCTCTGTCTTGGCCAAGCCATAAGGATCAACATCTTATTAAAATCCAAAATTTTTATTATAACCAAGGTCATTGTTGGAGACAACGGCCTAGGTTATATGAAAAATTTGTTGGAGTTTTTTACAACTTTCTCTTCTATCTGTACGAGCAGAGACTCTTGTGTTAGTGTTAGTGCCCTAGAGACAATGTGATTGTGCTTCTAGGAAATACTTTTGTTAATTAATGGTTGTGTTCTATTGATTATTATATGTTAATTTATTATGTCTTAATTTACTGCGATAAAAAAGTTAGAGTAATAAATGTCCTTGGAATATATAATACGTATTCTATATCTTTAAGTATGTGACTTAAAAATGAGATTATATGAATAGTGTTTATATTCCTAAATATCCCTAATCAAGCATTGTCATTATGGGACAATAATAATGCATAAAGATTAGTATGTTTGTTGACTGATGACCACATCTCATTGGTCATAGGTATAGTGATACTAAAGTCAAGAACATAGGTGCATGTAAGATTCTACATGGCACTGGATAGACCTACAGTGAGATTCTTCATGTTTAAATAAAGTCATAAGAAAGACTCACAGTGATAATGGTGTAATGATCCTCTGACTTGAGATCATTATATTTCTATACGAGGATTAATATACTTTGACTACATTAAAAGTTACCTTTGACCGGGTGATGATAAAAGTGGACATCGGGTATATTATGAGTCGTATGAGAAATATGAATGATAGATAAAGGATTTAACCCTCCTATAATTAGGAGAGATATTATTGGCCTCTTGATTGAGTGAGACTATGAAATGCATGGCCATGCTCAAATAATGATTTGTTTTAATAGTCTACTCATTGATCAAGGAAACCCGGATTAAATGTTGAAGAGGATGACTGAGAACATGCCTCGAGTTTAATCTATAATATTTGGTTAAAGGGATTATATTACACGGAAACATTAATCACGAAAGGTTTTATTGGATCACCAATTATTATTATTACTTGGGTAGCAATGATGTATTACTAGATGCCGCTCATTGTTTATAATTTTATTATTGGATATTAAAATTATTTCCAACGTAATAATAACCTAAAGGGTCACACACAAGAACGCTTGAAGGAGATTTGATTTAAATTATGAATTTAAATTAAATAGTAATTCGAATTTATTTATGATATTAATTAAGTGGGACTTAATTAATTAATTAAATATAATTTCAAATTTACTAATGATTAGAATTAGAATTATATTAGAATATTAATTAAGTTTGACTTAATTATTTATTTAATTAAGAATTCTAATTTTAATAAAAGCCCAATAGGATTGGGCTTTAGAAAAATAGATTTGTCTCTCTATATAAAGATCTTAAACTCTCAAATTAGAAAAGAGAGGCTAAGAGAAAAAACCCTAGCCGTTTGAGAGAAGAAGATGGAGATAGAGAGAATTTGTTTTTCGGATGCTAGTACATCGCTCCTTCAAATACCAAGTGTTCGTGTGGATACCGATAGAGCGTAGATCGCGTGAGCGGGATGCGTGGTGATTCAAGAAGCTTGGACCTCCATTAGTCATCCTTTTCTCAACTGTTAAAGCTTCGTTTTAAGGTAAACGATCATAACTACGAATTAAACGTCTTGTTTTGCATGGATCCTGCGATTGGGTTTCGATTGTATTGTTTTAATCCGCTGCATTTATGCCCCGAAAACCCAACATCTTGAACCCTACACCAAAGACATTCATATTCTTGTCTATCGTCTTTATATTTTATTAATTTTCTTTTTTAGCAACCTAAATAAACAATATATAATCGTTAAGGTTAATGCTTAAATATTTAATAGAAAATAACTCCATCTTCTTTTTTATAAAAACAAAACAATTCACTATTTTTTCCCCTAATTTGTAATTTCTTCTGTAGAATTTTATTCATTTATAATGTGAATTATTTTTCGGTTCTTCTAAAATACACTCTATCAACAGATAACATATAAATTTAATATATTTTGGAACAAATAAATTTGGAGGCATTGTGAATATGAGATAGCACATCCCTATTCAGCTTAAACCCTAACCATACCCCCCTAACCCTTCACTAACCCATAACCCTCCAACCATGGATTGGGTAGGGTTAGTGTCACGCCTCGCTTCCCAAAAACATAGAATACGAGCGTGTGACGAAGCCCAGCGAATGATTTTAACATCATCCATAAGCTGTAGGATCGACTCAGCATCATAACAAGAATATAACAAGATTTATATATAACCAAGCATACATGAATAATTCATTAAGCAACAGAAAACAATTGAAAATAAATAATAATGTCCAAATAATTTTCAAGGTTGGAACAAATGTAAAACTCGGGAACATAAGCTCGTTACAAGTCTTAAACAACAACAAATGAAATAACTCAATTACTAAACGAAATGATTAAAGAAAGATTTTTTCCAAGCAAGGCCTAGCACATCTGCTCACCGATTCCAGCAAGTAGCACGTCTCCAAAGTCTGCTTAATAAATATAAAAAGGAAAAAGTAGATAAAACAAGAAAAAACGTCCTTAGTGCAAGTTAGGGCCAAATAGTAAAACAAGTACAAGTAAGTGGAACAAGAATTGGAATCAAAAATGTAACAGAGATACAACAAGTAGTGGAAAACCAAGAACCAACTAGCAAGAGGGACATCTTAGTAAACAGGCTGGATAACAAATACTAATGGTGAAGCAAGTGACAAGGGAACCTGTAGGGGTATCTAACATCAAGTGACAAGTCTCATGTCTAGTGTCATGTAACAAGTGTCAAGTCCAGTGTCAAGTATCAAGTCGTCAAGTCTAGTGTCAAATATGATATTCAAGTGCCAAGTCTCAAGTAACAAGTTATCCAGTATCGAGTAACATGTATCAAGTTCAAGTTTCATGTTTCAAGTCTCATGCATCATGTCACCAAGTATTAAGTAAATAGGTATCGAGTTCAAGTTTCATGTTCAAGTCTTGTGGTGATTACTATCTAGGTAGCACTTCATACATTCATACTTTTACTACATGGTTGCTACAGCCAAATCAGTTACGTTTAGACCTAGTAATAGAGTCTATAGGACGGCGTACTCAGGTATCAAGTATCAAGCAAGCCATGGTTCATGAATCAAAAAATAAATAACAAGTTCACGAAGTAAGTTCGCGAATCCACTAACAAGTTCAAGAACCGCACAATGGGTTCATGAATCAAACAAGTTCATGAGCCAAGTTACTGACTCCATGAATCGATCAAGATACAACAAGTTCATGAACCAAGCATTTGGAAAACACGGGCCCCCTTCCGAGTACACTTACCTATATTGTCCACTACCATAGTCTTTCCCTTAAACCCCGACCTGTTACATTTATTAATTTTTATCTAGTAAGAATGCAAGTGTGTGAAACAAGTCAAGAAATCATGGTCATGGATATGGGACAAGTCTAAGTTATTTATATGGCATATTCGAGGGTCAACATGATTAAAAATAACACGAACAACGAAAATCCCAAATCTGGACAACACGACATTGCTGTACCAAAACTATGATTCCCGTTGCTACGAAATAGCAAAAGTGGATCCGTCAGAAGATCTAGAAACTAGACTCCTACCCGGTTCCAATGCATATAATTAAGGTACATGAAAGTGGTGGTAGCATGTGTCCAAACAGCGAACTACACTGCTAATGTGTTCTGGGAGAATTTGTGTATTTGAATTCATACATGTGAAACAGTGTTAAAATGTTGTTAATTAATTCTAATAAAGTTTGGGAAGGTTCTCTAAGGTGTCCAGCAATAGCATATAAAATTTCAAGTCAAACGCTTACTGTTAACATAGTTAAATTAATTCGCGAACTAAAGATGTGCAGCAGTTTTGCGAATCTGTATCTACCGATACAGCTGCAGTAAAACTGTGATAACTCCTAGACCGTGACTCAGAATTCAAAAATTCTGGAGGCTATCGATATTTAGACATCTAGAGCTACATTTACTATTCAGGGCTCAGGTTCAGATTCTGATGTTAAAGGGGTCAAAACAGCATAGAAAGGTCTAGGACAGCAACATATGGGAATGTCTTACATGTTTAGATTGCATGATAATTGGTAATTAGGGGTCTAGGTTAATGTGTGATATAAATACGGGATAATTGTTATCAAAACAGTAAGTAATATTTATTTCTCAACTCAAATGGGTGCAAGTTCATCACATATAAGATATAACACACATCTACAAATCTAGGGCTCCTTAATTTCATGTGTCCATGTTCAAGGAATAAAATGAGTCCAAGTAGTTATAATATAATACAATAAAATTATTGTGACTCTTAAGATTATGAAATTGATGGGGATTAATATTTCATTAACAACGACAAGTCAAGGAGGAGTCACAATTTCTAACTATTTGTAGTATTTTCAAAGAACGCTTGTATTAGAACAAAAATGTGCACAAGAGGAATACTTGCCTTGATTGACGATGATTATATCCGTTAGTTGAAGAAAATGGAATCAAAAAGCCCCGGGCGAAATCTCCCAAAAGCACGAGTGAGGCACGTGCAAGAAATCAACCGTAGAGCAAATTTCCCCACACCAGATCCGACCAGAACAGCGGACAGCAACTCCCGATCCGGCACGGCAAAACACGGGACAGCAGATTCAGCGAATCAGATTCTCCCGCACAGCGGATCTAGCCGAACAGCGGAACAGCGACTTCGGATCCACTGTGGCAAAACAGCGAACAGCGAATCTCACCAACCGCTGATCGTCTTCTTCCCTTCTTCGGCAACGCGCGGGAGAACGACAACGGCGCGATGATTGCGACACGACGCGGCGGTGGGGGCTCGCAACGATGTCTGGCAGAGGGATTGGGGGTGCAACGTCGAGGAGTGATGCGACGACAGGGTGCCGACAGCGGAGGCTCTGGGCGTGCTCTGTTTTGCATACAAGAACAGGGGAGCGAGGAGAATGGGGTGTTCGGAGGTGTTGGCGATGATGGAGGTCGCGAGGCGAGGAGGATGAGAAGGTGAGGGGATGGTGCAGGGCAATGGGGACGATCGGAGGACGAGGAGGTGACTGTGATGGTTAATGGCGATGGGGTGGATTGGGTTCGGGAGTAATTCGATGGCGAATGGTGATGGCGGTGTGGTGGTTGACGACGGGACGGAGGGTCGAAGGTGATGGTGAGGGAGATGGTGAGGTTCGATGGTGATCGGAGGAGGCGACGGCGTAGGGAAATGGATCTGGGCGTTGGTCGAAGGGAGAAGGAGACGGGAGGAAGATGCGAAAGGAGCGAGAGGTTGAAGGAGAGGGTAGGCGGTTGGTGATTTAGGGTTTAACAGTAATAGGGTTAGGGTTAGGGGTTTAAATAGTATAGGGTTTCGGGTTTTTGGGTATTAGGGTACCCGATTTGAGTGGAATCCAACTGGAGAATTGATCAAAATGTATTAAAATGGGAAATAAGGAGATGAATGAGAAGAAACAGACATTTTTTCATGAAGAATGACACAAAGAGCATACACAACTGAATTAGATAAAAGGACCAAAAAATTGAGTCGGAACAAATTAGTAATTTTATTCGAATGGAAACAAGATACGGGATCTCAAATAGATAAAAGAGTACAATGCGGTAAAAATACAGTATAAAAAATACAAATACGGAAAATAGGAGTTACAGTTAGGGTTAGGGTTAGGGTTAGGGTAAGGTTAGTATTAACGAGGGTTAGGGTAGGGTTAGGGTAAGCTTAGTGGTAAGTATACTATTCATATTTTAGAACACTTTTGGAACATCTTACACATACCAATCACAACAAAATTACAAAAATAATTATTATTTTAGTTGTCCATGTCCAAAAAAAAAGCCTAAGCCGTTGTTGGAGTAAAGGAGGGTTTTGGTATGGTTGGAGTAGGGTTAGTGTAGGGTTATGGAGGGTTAGTGTTGGGTTAGGAATAATGTCTATACAAACTATTATATCTATTAGATAATACATTGGAACTTGTTGGAATCCATTGTTTCAGTAGGGAACGATAATGGTTGGGAATAGAATAATGATTACCTGAATAGAATACAGCATATTTAAAAATATTTCAAATTGTTACAAAAAAAGACTGTTCCTTACCTTACATATGATGCCACTAGATGTGTTCATCCCATACATCAAAGATACCACAAGATTTACAATTTTAAATAAATGCGAAAAATACTTGGTTGACTTTACCACTAGAATTTATTACACAAAAAACAAATACACTTGTCGGGAAAAAAAAACAAAACAAAACAAAAAAAACGCTCAAGGGCCTAAGTATTTTTTAAAAAACATAAGAATTTAGGCTATTATTGGAAGCAACGGCCTTAGTTATTGAAATTTTTTCTAAAAATTAATGTGAATTTGCTCTAAAGTCAGAGCAAGTAGCCAAAAATATTTAGGCCTAGGCCGTTGTTGGAAACAACAGCCTGTTGGAAACAACGGCCTAAGTAAATGAGGGTAGGAGGGTTGGATTGACCAATTTTTTGATATTTTTAAAAGATTTATTAAATTTTGACAAATGTTGCAAAAAATAGCTTTCTTACCCATGAAGTCATCCTCCTCGTAACCCTCCAACCCTCTAACCCTCCCTGAATAGGTTATAACCCTATAACCCTAACCCTTTAACCCTCTACATAACGCTAACGAATATACCTCACTCTCGTGTGAATAATCATTCTATTTCTCTTGCATCCATGTAGAGTCAAATGAAATGAGAAATGTGTTTCGGAGATCCGAGGGAGAGAGAGAAATAATTAAATAAATAAAGTAGTTTTGGAGATAACTACCATAACCCTAACACTCTAACCCTCTACGTAACCGTAACGAATATATCTCGCTCTCGTGTGAATAATCATTCTATTTCTCTTACATTCATGTAGAGTCAAATGAAATGGGAAATGTATTTCGGAGATCCGAGGAAGAGATAGAAATAATTAAATAAATAAATTAGTTTTGGAGATAACTGAACTAACCATAACACCTTAGGCCGTTGTTGGAGGTTATAATCATCAAAAAAAAGAAAACAAGAGTTGATGCTCCTTATGGCTTGGCCAAGACAAAGAGCAAGTGTATATCATCTCAATTTTTTCATATAACCTAGGTCGTAGTCTCCAACAGTTGCATAGGTTATTTTTAAAAATAACCCAAAAGCAGCTCTTCAAAACGTCTGTTTCTTTCATATAACCATGGCCATTGTTGGAGACAATGACCTAGGTTATAATCATCTTAAAAAAAATATCAAAACCTGATGCTCCTTATGGCTTGGCCAAGACAGAGAGCACATGTATATCGTCTCAATTTTTTCATATAACCTAAGTCGTTGTCTCCAACAATGACCTAGGTTATTTTTTAAAAATACCAAACATCGGCTCTTCAAAACATCAGTTTCTTTCATATAACCTAGGCTGTTGTTGCAGGTAACGGCCTAGGTTATAATCATCAAATTTTTTTCAACCGATGTTGATGCTCCTTATGCCTTGTCCAAGACAGAGACCGAGTGTTCAAGTCTTCAACTTTTTCATTGAACCTAGGCCGTTGTCTCCAACGAGACAACGGCCTAAGTATAAAATAATAATAATAATAATTACAAATTTAAACAGCAGCTATAGCTGCTACACTTCAAACCTAACAACAAATATATACACAGTACCATCAGCAGCTCAACAAAACAATAACACTTGAGCAACAAAACAACATGTATAATTAACAACAAAACTAATATCAACAACAACAAAATTAACACCAATAACATCAATAACAACATCAAAACTAACCATATATCAACAATAACCACAACACTTTCTTTCAATTACAATCAACAACAACAACAAAATTTTAATTCCTACAACAATTGTATCGGGAAACACTTAACCACCGGGTATGTAAGTTTGTGGTGGTCGCCTCTTCCGAACCGGTTGTCGCCGCCAGAATTGTGACTCCGCGACAATTTCTTCTTCTTCTCCCGATTCTTGTCTTTCTGGGACAACACTTTCTTGATGCTCTTATACTTGCTCTTCTTCTTGTGGTGGAGATGGAGAATGATATTATCGTTGTTGCACCGGGCGAGATAGCCTACACCTCACGCTCTTACGGCGCTGTGAATGTACGGTCATTGTTAAATAACGGTTCAAGGCTGCGCCCTCTCCTACCTCTTCTAATGAGCCCTGACATGAAGTGAGCATCTTCCGAGCGAACTCCTTCATAGGTTTGGCAGCGTTACTATTAATTGCCCGCACACATTCTTTTTCCATATCTCATGTATTATTGATCTAAAACAAAAAAACAAGTATATTAAACACAATCCGGTTTGTAATAAATTTAATCATTTTAAAAATAACGTAATGCCAAGCCAAATGTGAATCAAAGTTTACTCACCAACACACGTACAGATGACGCTTTCGGTTGGAACATGGGTTGTGAACCAGAATACGCAGGTGGTGATTCTATCTCTCTCTCCTCAATTGGTAGTTGAATCCCAACAGGTAGTTGTGTATGCGGAGTGATGAACAAACTCGTTATATTCTTGTACCAAGCCATATACAAAAAAATTCGTGCCATCGTACGGGGAAACTTGATCAAGTACGAGTTCAAACCGTCACTTATTCCAATTTACAACATCAGCATAATGGAAATTTGCCCAATCATGGATAGGCATACAACCGGTACCCTTAATAGCGTGTAACTCAGAGTTGTATCGGGATAATTTTTCAACGGGTAAATCTAAGACCAAATTGCTGAAGGACTCATGCAGCGACTGATGCTCCACTGTACCAAAGTTGATGAGTGGAGCCGTCATCAACCACAACTGCGACCCGGTCGTGCACACCGGTGGTAGTCTTCCCACCCGCTCGAGTGTATACGGCTCCCAAATCACGAACTCTTCTCTTAGTTGGTCAAGCTCGTCTCTGTAGTAAGTGAGCACACATTTTGGGTTGTCTTTATAACTCCATCTACCTGCCCAATATACCCCTAAAGGTGTCAACATCTCCACATTTGGTGCATCGGCCATCCAACCGTTCACCGGTCTCGTAATTCCAGAACGACCCAAGTATAGATGCTCCCATGACCAAATTTGTAACAAGACCATTGGACCAGTCATCTCGGTTCAATCTAGCGCCACTGAACACAACGTCATGTACAATATTGCTAATGCGCAGCTTTCCCTACTGTACTGGTCGGCTATGCCTAGGTCGGCGAGAAATCGTAGATACATAACTGGTACGGTATCTCCGGATGAGTTAGGCAAGATAACACCTCCAAGCATCGTCATAAAGTACGCTCAGGTGTAGCACTGCACTTTGTGGTCGTTCAAATCATCTGTCAACCTTCCTTCAAAATTCTCCTTCAACCAAGAGAGTCGGATTGAATATCCGACAAAAATAGCCTTATTGTCCTCGCCCTCCTCAACAATCTCTGTACCGAGAGTTCATTGCACACATCTCTCTTATCAAAATTTATATGACCCGCCACGACCATCCCATCTATTGGAAGACCAGAGATCATCGCTATATCTTGTAGCATCACCGTCATCTCTCCAACGGCAGATGGAAGGTGTGTGTCACTGGCCTCCATCGCTCGACAAGGGCTGCAAGAAGTGCTCGGTCGAGTTTCACCTGACCCATCATACTAATTCCGTAGAAACCGGCATGGACTAGATACTCGACGGTACGTGGGTGCATCATCAAAGTTTCGTGAGTGCGGAAATTACACCTCCGCGTCGTCCCACCCCACACTGCCTCAAATCTGTGGTGGTCTTGCAAAGTGAGCACATATGGCTGTAATGGTCCTGGACCTTGATTTTCTGCCGAAGATGATGCACCAACCTACACAACCACAAAAAATAATTAATAGTGTAGTAACAATACCACTATATACAAAATTCACAATAAAAATTAATAGTTCTCTTACTTCTGTGAAATGTTCACCCCGACCACTACCAGATGGTCTTCCAGTTTCCCTCATTCAAACCATTTCTCTGTAAAAAAGACATCATATATAAAACAGTTTGTTAACAAAAAATTGGCATATATATAGATACAAAACAAAAGATGTGAGAAAACCGCACAAACGACATTCAAAAAATACAAAAATTTGCGATTGGGTCGGGATTGACGCACACATTTAAGCCAACCAACCTGTAGAAGCAATTTCCGACTCACAGTTTGCAATACACGGTCGTGTATCACTTTCACTCTTGAAAAAAGAGCGGAATGCGATACACAGGCGCATATAGCAAACCGTGGGTAAGAACTTGCAACTGCAAGTTGCTTTGGCTTGTGAGTGACGAGACCGACCTACTCGCAAAATTTTGTATTTTTTGAGTGGGTTCTCTATTGAAAACTCGCTCAAAACATAACAAAATACGTGAGAAAACAGCACAAACCATGTTCAAAAAATACAAAACTTTGTGATTGGGTCAGGCTTCCCGCACACAAGCCAACACAACTTATAGAAGCGAGTTCTGACCAACGGTTTGCAAGATACGACCGTGTATCGCTTTCACTATTGAAAATTGCCAAGAATGCGATACACGGACGCATATAGTAAACTGTGGGTGAAAACTCGCAACTACAAGTTGCTTTGGCTTGTTTTTTGTGAACCCAACCTGCTTGCAAAATTTCGTATTTTTTGGATGTCGTTTATGCGGTTTCCTAGTGAAAAGCCACTCGATAAAAATTCAAAGTATAATTGTTGTTGTTGTTTGGTATATGGTAGAAAACCGCACAAACGAGATCAAAAAATTTCGAAACTTTGTGAGTAGGTCTGACGCACCACGCATGAGCCAACACAACCTGTAGAAGTGAGTTTCGACTCACGGTTTGCAATATACGGCGATGTATCGCTTTCACTCACGAAAAAGAATCGAAAGCGATAAGTGTGAATCCAAATGCACTTCTACAAGTTACGTTATCTTGTGCGTGGTGAGTCCGACGTCCTCGCAAAATTGCAGAATTTTTGGATCTCATTTGTGCCCTATTACTAATAACTAACAACTAATACAATATCTACATCGACGATAACAACTACACACAATACACATCGTAAAACTAACCTATAATTAGCTACGCATAATATACAAATTGTACACTCAAATATTGAATAAAAAATTTCAATCAATTATCATAGCTAGATCTACTAAAGTAGAAAAAAGTAATACCTTTCACAATGTGGGTTTTCAGAGAGGATGTGCTTGCGCACTGCTGTAGACAAAGGAGGAGAGTAGGGTTTGGCTAATTTCTTTAGGATTAAGATTTCAGGGTTTGGGAGATTTCGTATGGGTTAGGGTTTTTTTGGATTCGGGATCTTCAAAGGAAGAGGGCAAGAGAGTGAGAAGAGGGAGAGATTGAGTGAGAAGCAACGAGCGAGAGAGAGCTAGGGTTTTCAGATTGGGTTCGGGACCGATCGAGAGAGGGAGAGCTACGGTTTTGGAGTGGGTTTCGCGATCTCGAGAGAGAGAGAGAGAGAGAGATGGCTGCGAAGTGAGGGAGAGAGAGATCTGAGGTATGTACAAGTGTTTGAAAAAATACTTGTACATACCTAGGCCGTTGTTGGGAACAACGGCCTAGGTCGAATTTTTTTTAAAAAAAAACAACCTAGGCCGTTGTTCCCAGCAATGGCGTAAGTGTATTTTTTTGCAAAAAAATACTTCGCGCCAAATAACGCTAAGTTTGAAGCGTTAGTTGGCATGAAAATGCCAAAATGCCCCTCCGCCACTTAAGAGCTCCGCTTCCATCTCAGCAGAAGCCATCTGAGCCGTTGATCACGATCAACAGCAATCCAATGGCTCTGATTGCTGTTTTCAAACCCATTTTCATTTGGACCGGTTTTTAATTGAGCATTACCCTATGTGTGTGTGTGTGTGTGTGTGTGTGTGTGTGTGAGGGAGAGAGGTGAGCCTCATACAGAGTATGAGAAATTTTTTCTCATACAAAATGATTATACACACTTAGTAAGGCCCTTATGAAAGATCCACTTTGTTCATCATGTTTATCATGGTAATAGATGTATGTGTAGAAAAAATCAAGTAGTTTGGAGGTCATTCACCCATGCATCATGTGGTTGAAAAATGAACGATTTCAACAGTAATACAAATCGAACCACAAATTGGACTCACATGATGTATGGGTGAATGACATCCAAATCACTTAATTTTTTCTACACCTACATGTATTGGCATGATAAATATGATGGACGGAGTGGATCTTCCATGAGGGCCCCATCAAGTGAATATAATCACTTTGTTTGAGAAAAATTTTCTCATACAAATATGAGGCTCACATTACTTATATATATATATATATATATATATGGGGGAAAAGGGTATGAGCAACTTGCTCATTTAGTAAATAAGCAATTGATGATGTGGCATGCATGTGATTGGAAATTCCTTAAAAGGGTTAGTTGTCCAATGTATCACATGCATGCCACATAATCACTTGCTCATATCCCTTTTACCCATATATATATATATATATATATATATATATATATATATATATAAGTAATGTGAGCCTCATATTTGCAAGAAAATTTTTCTCATACAAAGTGATTATATATATATATATATGGGAAGTCTTCCGTTGTGCACCATAGGTGGTGCACACGGTGTGTGTACTCGGTCTTCCCGCCTTCAAATCAACAATCCGAACCGTTCACATTGATCTACACATCTAAATTAGTCTAAATATGTAAAATCAAATAATTTGAAATTCATTTGCACATCCATTGAAGTGTTATAAAATTGTATGGCTGAAAATCATTGTTTTTTTATAGTCACATGATGGATGGGCAAATTAATTTCAAATGATTTAATTTTATATATTTAGACTAATTTAGATGTGTAGATCAATGTGAACGGTTCGGATCGTCGATACGAAGGCGGGAAGACCGAGTGCACATGGAGGGGTGGTGCACAATGAAAGATTTTCATATATGTATGTATATATATATATATATATATATATATATATATATATATATATATATATATATATATATATATATATATGATTTTCATATATGTATGTATGTATGTATATATATATATATATATATATATATATATATATATATATATATATATATATATATATATATATATATATATATATAGGGTAAAAGGGATATGAGCAACTTGCTCATTTAGTAAATGAGCAATTGATTATGTGGCATGCATATGATATATTGGACAACTAATCCTTTTAAGGCTTTTCCAATCGCATGTATGCCACATCATCAATTGCTTAATTATTAAATGAGCAAGTAGGGTTTTCCAATGTAGAACCCCGTATTTTCAAATATTATTTTAAATATTTGAAAATGAATTAAAATGATTTTCTGGAGATTTAATAAATATTTTCTAAAGAGTTATCTTTTTGCACGTGCAAAATACGTGCAAATATTTACTTGAGAGGTTCAAAAGTCAAGTTTTCCTTATGAAAAATTATTATTTAATATTTGGGATTTATTTAGTATTTTTCCAGATTTTTCTAAAATTAATCGGAACTATTTGCAAATTTTGAGAAAAGAATGACCTTTTTGCAAAATTGACATTTTTAAGGGTTAAAGTGCAAACTATATTTTCTGGACGTTTTGAACAGTACCAATTGAGATTTATGAGTATATTTTACTTTTAAATCCTAATTTAAATGAATTTGATGGAATTTCCAAGAATAGAACTATATGTATAAAGTTGTATTTTGAAGGGATTATTTTGCAAAATTGTCGTAAAACCCTAAAACCTATTTCCGGATTGTTTAAATAGACCTTTCCAGCCGTCATTACTAAAATACAGAATTTTGAGATTTGTTTTGGAAGAGCAAGAGGAAGTTTTGGATCTAGCAAGAAGGAAGGCTTTTCGTGGATTTTCTCAATTCAAAAGTGAGTGATATGAACTTTGTTTTGTGATTTGGTTTATGTGAATGATTGTTTGTTGCTTGTTTGACATGCTTGTTTATTTAGTGTATTTTGTATGAGAACGATACAATGGTTAATGTTGTATTATGTATGTGAAATCTATGAACGTTTAGTAGATCTTGATTAATGAATTCTTTATTGCTTGAAAGCATGTTAAGATTTGAGTATGATTATGACAATAAGGGATCGGATGGATGAACATCTGGATCTCATGGATACAAATCAGATTTGGTTTTGAGTTGTGGAAGATATTTAGTATTGAGAAATCCTAATGGAAAAATTAGGAGTTAAGAACATGAGAATTAAGTTTTGAGATATTGGTTGATTTGAGGAAATGTATCCATAATGAGGATTATTTGAGATTGTCGATTTTACCTGAATACAAATTATTTTAGTAAACAATGATCGCTTTTGGAAAACCCTAATTTTGATTATCACATACAACCAAAACCTTGCAGTCTGTAGGCCGACAGTCGACTGGCAGACCTTTCAGTCGACTGGTATGGCCCGGCTGCTAGATCTTTAGTTTTCTTGAATATTCGTTCTGGACAGTCGACTTAGACCCTTTTCAGTCAACTGTCACACTTAGAATTTATTTTTCAAGTTATCGTAGATTTTTCTCTGGTAAGTCGACTTATGATTTTTATAAGTCAACTTATAGTACTTAACTTATTTTCTTAAAATTACTGGATTTCCCTCTGGACAGTCGACTGGTGACCTTTTGCAGTCGACTGGTACTGATACTTTTCTAAGGTGTTTTGATGTTCTTTAAACGACTATTCTTTAAATATGGTGGATCTATAACCTACCCTTATAAATATTATTCTTCTATAGAACATACTCTTTCAATATATATTATGGTTGGATTTGGATTATAGAATTTATTAAAGACTTGGGTTTGTTGAGTGGAGAGATTTCTCCTTTGACTGTTTGACGATGGATTAGTGAATTATGGACATATTGAAATTTATTGATAGATGGATATATTCTGCGGTGTGAGAGTCGTTGATCTCTGGGGTTGGGTATACTCTGCGGTGTTGAGAATCACTCTTAGTGATTGATAACCAGGTTTCCAATCTGCGGTGTTGAGAGTGACTGATAACCGGGTATCCGATCTGTAGTATTGGGATTGATTGTTGATGGGTATATTCTGCGGTGTGAGAGTCGTTGATCTCTGGGGTTGGGTATACTCTGCGGTGTTGAGAATCACTGTTAGTGATTGATAACCGGGTGTCCAATCTGCGGTGTTGAGAGTGACTGATAACCGGGTATCCGATCTGTAGTATTGGGATTGATTGTTAGATGGGTATATTCTGCAGTGTGAGAGTCGTTGATCTCTGGGGTTGGGTATACTCTGCGGTGTTGAGAATCACTGTTAGTGATTGATAACCGGGTGTCCAATCTGCGGTGTTGAGAGTGACTGATAACCGGATATCCGATCTATAGTATTGGGATTGATTGTTAGATGGGAATATTTTGCGGTGTTGAGAGTCGTTGATCTCTGGGGTTGGGTATACTCTGCGGTGTTGAGAATTACTGTTAGTGATTGATAACCGGGTGTCCAATCTGCGGTGTTGAGAGTGACTGATAACCAGGTATCCGATCTGTGGTATCGAGAATGACTGATAACCGGGTATTTGGCAATGAACAGTCGACTGGTCCATTAGTCAGTCGACTGTACAGCACAGTTAAGCTGTACTTGTTTGAGAATGATTCTTCTAATATTTGGTTAAGCTACACTTGATGTTTTCATGTTTTCCTGTCATTTCTTACTTCACAATACATGTTTAGTATATGTTCTCTCGTTCAGTACATGTTGTTTAAGAAACCATGCTTATTGTTTAATTATGTTGTTTGTTTGTTTATATCACTCACACCTTTTATGGCTGACCCCTTTAGTTTGGGGGTTAGGGATCATCTCTAGCCTCATGTGTTACAGGTTGTTGCTTAGAGTTTGGGAGTTTGTACGCTTGAGTTAGCTTTGGAGATTATAAGTAATGTAATAGAGCCTTGTGTAATTTTTGTAAAGAGAAGTGTTGTAAAAAGAATGTTTTTAATTCAAGGTGTTTGTATTTCCGCTGCATTTGAAAAAGATTGTTGTAATAAAAGTTTGGAATAAAATTATTTGTGTTTTTGGGCTATGTGTACTGTTACATTGAAGTTGATGCTGGGATTGTGCCACGTATTTTCTAAGTTATTAAATTAGAAATTCGGGGCGCTACATGCAATCACATGTATGCCACATCATCAATTGCTTATTTATTAAATGAGCAAGTTGCTCATACCCCTTTTTCCCATATATATATATATATATATATATATATATATATATATATATATATATTATGAGAGAGAGTCCTTCCTCTATTAAAATAGAACAATGAGGGGAAAAGTAGAAAACTAACACGTGCTAACACATGGGATAAAAAAAACGAACACGTACTAACACGTGCAGTCAATTTACAAAATAAAATAAAATAGAATAAAATAATAATAAAAACAACCACTCACCTTCTCATTCCACTTTCTCCTCTCTTCCACTTTTCTTTATAGAATATGTAGTTTACCAAGAGAACTCACCTTACCTGGTAAGAAGAGTTCTAATAGAAAACTAACTTATTATGGTACAAAATCATCAAATCACCTCAATAACCAATCCAATAAATAAAACTTCTATATCTATGTATTTAATACAGTATATGGAAGATAGAAACTACAATTAATAAGAGCTAATTAATGTGTTTCTGATGTTGATTATGTTTCATGTGAGAAGGAATGATTTAAGATGGAAGACTTGATTTTGAGAGGGAAAGCAGTTGAGAAGCACACTGTGGAGAAGGAGATAGCGGAGTACATTAAGAAGGAGTACAAGAAGAGCCACATCCCCACCTATTACTACATTATAATCCCAACTTTGATAATTATTCGATTTTTTTTCTTTGCTTTAGAAATATAGAATAATGTTGGTTGGTTTGGATATTATACAAATAGGTCTACCCCTCTAAATATATTTTCTTGAATTATGTTATTGTGTTAATAGTCCCATTTATCTCAGGCTGCAAATAATGAGTCTAAACATGCAACAAAGGCTTCTGCCAAGAAAGGTGATTATAATGAACATCAATTTAAATTTTCTAACCCTTTTACTTAGTTGTCAGATATAGTATTATTTAAAGTTAATGAGAAAAAATTGAAAACCACTTCACAAGAGTTCTTTATTTTTTATCGGAAATTAAGGAGCGCATGGAGAGGGATAATGAAGATACTGGAAATTTTGCTTTGAAGGTCAAAAAATGCCTTGAACACTTGATGGAGATGTATGACCTTCATTCGATTTGGTTTTGATCCATCATTGTTACAACAATTCTTCAAATTGTCTCGCTAACCTTTTTTTTTATGAAGAATTTAACCAACAGGAAGAAACCTGGATGTGGTATGGGCACATTTGTTGACAGAACTAGAACATCAATGACTGTGTAAGTAAGTCTCTACTTCTCATATGGGAGCTTCCTTATTATCAAAGAATGTGTGCTCATCAGTAATATTCTCTCATCTCTTTTCTTCACTTGAAGAAAAATTTATATTATAAATTTATAATTCTATGCATAATATTATGCTAAACCACTTTATATTTATATCTTATGCTAATAAGAGAGAGTCTACCCCTCTCTCCTTTCTCAATTTCGAAATAGATAAAAGAGATAAAAAGTAGGGATTCCTATTTACTTAACACGTGCACTATGCACGACTTTATAAAAAAATCAAAACAAAATAAAAAAAAACTCAATCCCTCAAACACAGTCTCTTCATCTCCCACTTTCCCAATCTCACAAAATTTCACATCTCTACCCAAATCCACCACCATGCCCTAACATAGAATTAGATTTTAAGCAAACACAATTCATAAAATTATTTTTATATGATTTTCTTAGTATATATCTTAATCTGTGCTATAATGCATGGTTTATAATATATAGCTTATTTACTAAATGTTAATGATGTTATAATATACATGTTAACATAAACTAGTTGAATTTGCGACATCTTTTCATTGCATGCATTTTTTAGCTTTAGTAATATTCAATTGGATAACATTATGGTTTGGCAGTGATTCTCTAAACCATCTGCTTATATGAGGATGATAATGAAGATTTCAGTAATTACGATAGGGATGATATATGTTTTTCTCAATTCTCTCATACTTTTTTAGAGTTCTATATAATTTTATGCGTCTCTCAAAACTATTTTTGAATGTGCAATTTGCACAGGGTAACACTAGTATAGTCAAATCATACTTTATACTATATATTATACAAACATGACTACCCCCACTCTCCTTTCTCCATTTTGAAATAGAGAAATAAGAGTCAAATATGGACTAACACGTGCTCAGTACTAGGGGTGGTATACCGTACCATCATTACTCTACCGTCTACCGTACCGGAATACTCGGTACACAAATTTCTTTACCATTACCGTACCAAAATTTCGGTACTACCGAATTCGGTAATACCAAAATATCGGTACGGTAACGGTAATACCATGGTAGTATCGGACATCAATTAGTTCATAAAATTAAGTAATTAACATTTATATAACTGAAGAAAATATAACACAAAAATAAATACTCTGTAAAGAATTAAAGCTGTAGAAAAAAAAGGCAGAAGAAAGGCAATAATGTATATATATACTCTCATAAGGTCTTCTTGCATCAATTTTAGAACAGAAAAAAAGGCAGAAGAAAGTCCTGCTTATAAGTTTTAAGCCAAGGCAAGGTTATAGTTTATATAAAACAAGAAGAGAATCTCCACGAAGAATATGTCTACGTAGTTATCAAGAACCTGGAAAATGCAAAGGGAAGCATTTAAGCACCAACCAACATATACAGGAAAGAAAGCTCATCAAAGGTAAACATACAGAATGTTGAATACAATTCAGATAGGCATATTTTTGACAAATGAACAAACTAATAAACTCAATTCCTTCTGGTCAACAAGTAAGAACAACAAAGTAAGAGTGAAACTACCATTCTAATCATATAATTATAAATATACATCAATTCCTTCTCGTCAACAAGTAAGAAAAACAAAGTAAGAGTGAAACTACCATTCTATTCATATACTTATAAATATACATGGAGTAAGCCAAATTGAAATAATTATTACAGTCAACTCTCCATGCTCCTTACGGATGTCGAAAATAATATTGCAGCATCTGGATTGCATATTCCAAAATAATGAGACCAACAAAAACATCTTACAAGCTAAGCTCGGGGGGAAAAATGAGTAAAACATATATATAATCATGTTTCAAGTTACTATACCAAAGTCATACTGATGGAAATGCAGAGTTTATCAAATTGTAGTTAAGAGTGACTATTAACCCACCCATCCTCCTTAAACACGTTGAAAAAAGATAATCACAATAATGACAAGTAAATTCCAGATAATATGCCAGAAATATGTCGGTGAATCTCATTTGAGATGGAGGGAAAATCATACCTATATCATGGTTAAGAAACACAATGTCAGCCTTCCACCTTTTAATATTAGACCCAACATTTTTGGAAATATCAGATTCATTCATTTGGCATTGAGAGATCTTAAGATATTAGCTTATTGAAATGTTTATATGTTTACTTTAAATTCTGAAATATACTAAACCAATCTACTTCCTGTTGTATTTATGTTTCCATTTTAATCCCCCCCGGTGGCAACCGGAATATTAAAAGAAGTGAAGTGTGTAACTCATAATAATAGGGATGAAAAAGTTGAAAAGAAATACAAAAAAGTAAAATTGGCTGGGCATGGGCCTGAGCCTGGACCTAAATCTAGGCCGGCCTGGGTTTTAAAATATAAAAATTAGATTAAATATATATTAAATATATTCGGTACCGTATACATACGGTATTAATATTGGGTACGAATACCGTACCATTAAAATTCGGCATGGTACAATACCGAGATTTCGATACGGTATTACCAAGTTGGTAATGTTTGATATGGTAATGGTATGGTACGGTAATATGGTATTTTTTGATGCTCCTGCTCAGTACATAATAAAAATAAAGAAGAACAAAAATACCTCCACATCTTCTCATCTTCCTCGTTTTCTTATTCCTCTTTCAATCAAATCCGCCCCTCTTTCTCCGGCCTTCTCTCCCTCCTAAGTCTGCCCTCCCTTGCCCCAAGTCATGTTTGCTTAATTTTCGTGTCCTCCTTTTCTTGATCTGGTAAGTTCTTTTTTTTGATTTAATTAATTGAAGTTGGTATTATTTTAAATAAATATTTCATGTCGGAGTTTGGGTCCAATATTTAAGCTTTCTCCGAGATCGGCAAGTAGTGTAAGTGACCTAAGCTTATCAGGTTTCATAAACTTTATCCAATCTAAACGCTTATGTAATACTCGTTATAGAATATTATCTTACGCCATTAGAACATGCTTCTCTGACATTTTGGTAGTTTAGATTATAGAGTTCTACCTTATGAAATTATTGGAAGTATTTTTGGAATGTAAATATCAAAATCAGCTTGATTGCTTGGAATTAAGAATTCAACTTAAATTAAATTATATTTTGTAGAGTATTAATTAGACCAGATAACCTGACCGAGAATTAATTTGATTGGGTAATGTAGCTATCAAAAGATTAACACTAACGGTGATAATCTCAAAAAATTATTACTAATGTACTTCGGTTAAAAAAATTGTATGGAAGTTCTTAATTTTTAATTACCACATGCAACTAGATCCAGTCTTACTCTTTTCAGTCTTACTCTTTTTTGTTATATTTTTGTAACAGGACATTTAGAATATTGACAATTTTTTTTTCGCGATGTATGAGAAGGTTTTTTTTAGAGCAAACCAATTTACAGTAATCAACATTAAGCTTTGGGGATGTTTATGATTCTATATGAGATCTCGATGTTTAGGAATACCTCCACATTTGAAGCATGAAGGAGCAGCAACCGAAGCTTCTTCAAGTTGAAACGAGACGGCCTAGACAACGCACATTGGATAGACTACTAGGATGAAAGCAAATGCAGGCATGATGAAAGAAACCAGAAGCCGGTAATATTTTTCAGAAGAAATTTTATTAAGGGACAATTGGGATAAACATCTAAAACACATGTACGATTAAATGAACTAAGATGTCAAGCTAAATTACCACCTTACAAATGTTATTGCATTGCTCTGAGAGGATGTACACACAAAAAATAACAATAAACATAGAATAAGCGTATCTAAAAATTAAGATCAGATTCTACTAACAGGAATCCGGATAGACTGCAGCACACAAGTGATTATTGATTAGGAGGCACGTGCATAATAAGCATACATACAGATAGTTAATATTAAAAGTGTCTTAATCACTTTGTTCATTAGCCTCTCAGAATGAATGCGACGATCACTTCGGTAAATGATCTCCCCCGTATACTGAGATATAACGAGAGAATAGGGTGAAAGCAAATACTACAATCAATCAAAACAGTCACGGCACTAAAGTGACTCGGTCATAATATACCAAGCTTCACCTGTAAATCAACCCTGAAAGTGAATGCAAAGGGATTGATGAAATAATATGTATCACCATAAATGATTAAGATCACGTGAGTAAATGATCTCCCTCGTATATTGAGATATAAAGCGAAAGATACTGCAATCAATCAAATCAATCACGGCACTAAAGTGACTCGGTCATAATATACCAAGCTTCGGCCTCTAAACAATCAAGTTCCCTGAAAGTGAATGCAAAGGGATGGCTGTAATAATATATTGAGATATAAAGCGAAAGATACTGCAATCAATCAAATCAATCACGGCACTAAAGTGACTCGGTCATAATATACCAAGCTTCGGCCTCTAAACAATCAAGTTCCCTGAAAGTGAATGCAAAGGGATGGCTGTAATAATATGTATCACCATAAATGATTGTTTATATTATCATGAAGTTATAAGAAGCACCACTCACCTGAAAAAACTCAAAACCTACCAGCAAGTTGGAAGATTACATCCACATCTGCCTCTATAAAAAAACATTAACACAACTCAAATAAACTTCGTGTTCACAATTTAACACCCATCCAACTACGAACAGAAAGAAAATATTTAATCATAAGTCCCTCGCAAGATAGGCAAAACCTACCTTTAAGCAGGCACCTGGCTTGTACTCAAGCCAGGTAACGAGAAAGAGAAGACAATAGTCATTTAGTACATTGCTGCTAAGAAGATATTCTTCAGTAAGGACGGGAGCGCTGACCACCATGGTAGTTTCTATCAGGCCCTGAACCGCCACCATCTCGATAATTGTCCCTCCGCCTGTCACCACCACCGCCACCGTATCCGCCTCCTCTACCACCCCTACAGCACAAAAGGAGTATTAGAAAAAACATAGAATATGAGTCAAGGGATCCAGCCTATTATAAAGCATATTATCTAGTGAAATACAAAACCATATTGTAGCATGAAGATTATGCTGACCAATTCGAATTGTTCATTCTATATATGAGGGAATTTCATCATATGGATATTAGGGTCCAAACTCGCTCACCATGACCTTTTGTGTCATGAAATGCCAGTGTACAAAAGATCATGTATGTTGTTTGGAGACTTCTTACTCATCCATCATATGATCGTAAATAGTACAATTTTTAAATTGTAGCAGATATGTCAACCACTAGATGGATGTGTACGATATCCTTAAGCCCGTTGATTTTTCACACACAACCATTTGGATGAAGATCATGATCAACTGTATGGTTTATGCATAGGGTGGCCCACCTAACAATTCCCAATCATTTTATATGGGGGAATTTCATCATATAAAGATGATCTTCTTAATGCCAATTATTTGTCTTCCTATAAGCAATGATGTTAAAAAACAGATCCAATCAAGAAAGTAACAAGTCAGTGTATAGAATGGGGAATTGAAAGGACATCAATCTAATATATAAACAATAAGAAAGTAAGCCAGAGATAGAAATTGGTAGCCAAAAGTGCCCATCTGCACAGTGCATCTGGATCATATAAAGATCTTTGTGGCCTCAGCAAAGATTCACTGACCTTGTTCCCGCTTTTTCCCTCAGAAGTTGGAAGGGAAGACAATAAGTAAATTTAGTTGCTGAACAAGATTAGGAGGAAGACGGAATAAACATCGAGAAATAGAACAAGGGTAAACTGCACTACAAGATAACTTGCAAGAGCCACTCCATATAATAACATCTATCAGTAGCTCCTCGTTAACAAAGAAAATGAGCTATAGTACTTTCTTCAGCTCATAATCAGTATGCCAAGCAGAGGCCAGTAGCTCCACCACTAAGGGGGTGTTCGGCTAGGGAAAAAAAACATTGCAACTGGGCCCAGTTGCAATGTTTGGAAGGTAAAAAAAAATTGCATTCTGAGGTTGCAACTTTGGGCTGAGTTGCAGCCTTTCAACTGCATGTGGATTTTGCAACCAAGATTAGTGTTAATGTTTACCAAAAAAATATTAATGTTAAAATCACTTAGCAATTAACAAGGATCTAAACAATCCATGTTACATTTGTCTTCTAATTTAGTTCAGTTGATACTTATATATATTATTATCTTTATTATTTATTATTATTAAAACCGTAACCAACCCCCCCCCCCCCCCCCCCAAAAAAAAAAAAAACACTCTCTAATCTCATTATTATTGGCTTTCATTATTAAAGAAAAAATGATGTTTCATTTCATACCTAAATTGGTACATATTTTATAAGTCTACTAAACAAAAAAGTTGCAACTGCACTTGCAATGCAGTAGCAAAACCACGACTAAAACTACCAACCTCCCCCCCCCCCCCCCCCCCCCCCCCCCCCCAAAACAGTATTTTAGGGAACAAAAACTGTTGTGACCGAATACTGATGTGAGCAGAAATTGTTGCTAAAATAAATTTTTTTATGTATATCCTTGGTGGGGTGGGTGGGTAGGGAACAAAAACTGTTGTGACCGAATACTGATGTGAGCAGAAATTGTTGCTAAAATAAATTTTTTTATGTATATCCTTGGTGGGGTGGGTGGGTGTGGGTGTGGGTGTTGGGGGGGGGGGGGGGGGGTGGGGGGGGGGGGGGGGGGGGGGTGGGTGGGGGGGGGGGGGGGGGGGGATAAACTTACTAACACCAGTTTCAAATGTAATAAATCCTAAACATAGCTTAAGCACTAATGCTTCCATTTAAATAAATAAACAAAAAGCAATACATAATAAAACAAAGAAAGCAGATAAACATTATAAAACAATTGCTCTCAAGCACAGTAAATGAAAATAAAAGCACTAAAATATTGCATCCAATTCCCATTCTGCAACAACCAAATTTTCGGCATTTTCGGTAATTTCAGCGGAAATCTACGCATTTCGATCCAAAAACGATGTAGAGTATAAATATGTGATTTCGTATCGGCAAGCTAGCCGAAACGAAATTTCAGCCGTATCAAAGAAAATTTAAAACAGTGGTATCTACTCAACTCTCTACATTACTTATTCTCTAAGTCTCTTGTTAAAAACAATTAGCATGTTGTTTGAGGAAAAAAAAAATCATATGTTCGGTTGGGCATAAAAAAAATAGTATGACAAAAGATCTTGGCCTCACATTCTCATCAAAAACCAAGCCCCCTCCAAAACCCCTCGAGTTCTAGAGAAATCTTGTAAGGGGCACAGATTTTGAAGTGAACGAGGCGAAGACTTTTTGTCATACTTTATTCATACCCTATAGGGAACATGAGTTTTGTTTGATGTGTCACACTCTACGCTTAAAACATCATTTCTCTCTTTTTTTTTTCTTTTTCTTTCAAAGCAGTCAAAATCATGACATTGTTCCTAATTTCCGAGCATTGAAGAGAAACTAACCCAAATTGATCAAAGATTCTTTTTTCTAGGACTACATACTTCCTCTCCTCCTCTTTCTATGGTTTCCCATGCATTCTCTCCCTCGTGAAGCCTCCTAATTCTTCTCCCGTTTCAGTATTCTCCCCATTTTCTCTTTCTCTCTCTCTCTCTCTCTCTCTCTCTCTCTCTGTTTTCTTCTTTTTTAGGGAATAAAAGGAAGAGCTATAGGATTATGAAGGGGTTTTCCTGTTTCTTTTATTCTCTTTAACTGAAATAGAAGGACTCTAGCAAGTCATATGACACATGACTGTGGTGTACCCAATTTTCATCCTAATCCTTACCCTTATATTTTTCTTTTTAAATCCAAACTTGTTCATATTTCATAGAAGACCCGAATCTTCTATAAATCAAATTCTTGTCATTTTTAAATACAATGCAATTTGTTCAATCTCCTAATTAAAAAGTTGGGACGTTTGAATTTTGAAATTAAAACATCCATATATCAAACACACTTTAATTTCTCCATATTCCCAAAATAGTTGAACTAATCTCTACTTAACCAAATACAATAGACATGCGCACAATATAAGTCAATCTAATCCAAAAAAATTCAATCTACACATCCCAAAACCTACCCCACTAGAATGGTACTTTGTAGTAACTATAGACATAGTAACTATAAACATATCACCATGGCAATCATTACCTTCCCGTAGTAAAATTTTTCCTCCTTGATAGTTGCATGATTAAATATCAAAATTATATCTTGTAGGTGTACTAATCAAACTCCTTTCACGAAAGCGATCTTCTACTTTGAGGATATCTTATTCACATAAGTAAACATAAATTCATCAAACACCCCAAACAAAACTGCATTAATCTCTAACTCTCCAAACCGTCAAACCCAATACATATCATTAAAACCTAATCAAAACCTCTCATATGTACTTATCGTCTGAAATCCATTATCAAAACAGAGCTTATGCACTTATCGTCCGAAATCCATCATGACCACAAAGTTTCATACTTCACAAAGTTTTCTACCAAAGAATTCTTTAACATACAAAGCTTCACTCTCGAAATTGAACCAATGTGCATCAAAAGCTGATTATGAACCCAATATTTTGTGTAACATCCCAACTTTTATATTAGGACATTAAATAAATTGTATTGTATTTAAAACAATTAGGATTTAATTTGTAAGAGATTGGGGTCTTCAATGACATATGACAAAGTTTGGATTAAAAATGAATATAGAAAGAGTACGCGTTAAGGATGAAAAATTGGGTCATATGACTTGCTAGGTGTCTTCATGTCCTTCCATTTCAATGTTAAATATCATGTAAGAATAAAAAAAAAATTAACAAAAACGAAAAAAGCAAAGAAAGAAAAAGGAAAACCCCTTCCATAACCCTAAAGCTATTCATTTTCTTCAAAAAAATAAAAATAAAACAAAAATAAAACCAGGGCTAGCAATGGAGAATCTTTCGTCAATTTGAGTCTCTTCAATGCCTGAAGTAAGGAATCATAATTTTTGAATGCATTATATTGATGGGTTATTTCCAATTAAATCACTCACAAATGTGTTGATTCCACATAACAAATTTTGTTACAAAAAATAGTTATTTGTGAGTGAGTTACATGGAATTAGCACATTTGTGAGTGGGTTATTTCCTATATGGAAATAACCCTATATTGATTTTGGTTTATCTACGTGTATTTGAGAATGAATTACGAAATAGTTTCAGTTTTTTGTTAAAAGATTGTCTATTTTGTTTAACAAGCAAATCGGAGTGTTACATATTTAGTTTGCAACTCATAGTTAAACTAGTCTAAACAAGCTCATACTTGCTCCCTAGAGTAGAACATGTTCTCAAACAAAATCCTTCCTGAATTCATAAGGTATGGGTCTTTATCACCAAAGGTGGTTGGGTATTAGCCTTGAAACTCATTCCAAATAAAATTGTGTTCAAGCAATTTCAGTTCCAAGAACATCCCAACTTGATCAAAAACCATAAATAAATTGATAAAGACCCCTAGAAACATAATAAATAAGTTATTGATCAAAAAACAAATACGTCAAATCAACATTCATAGAATAACTAATATTCAAAAAGGCATGCCATAGAAGTAAAAAAAGTCCCAATCACATCCAGATTCAACGTAATCATGTCTGATATTTTAATTGGTCTTTTATCATGAAAATTAAGCTATAGCAGAAGAACATTGTCCTCTCTCTTACTAAAGAATAAGCATATGTTGGCTCTTGCATTTATTTATATCACATATTGAGCATGTAAATCCCTATTAGTAAAAACCATCTTCACTCTTTCCTACAACCTTTTCTAGGATTTGAGAGAATTTGGAGGTCATAAAGTGTCACTTTAGCCCCACTTAGCTAGGGTGACAACTCAAAAATCAAAAATTGAACATCAAAAACGAAACTCCACGTTGTTGGATATGATCCACATTATATTATAAAAACTAAGTGAACAAAATTTCAAATAATTCAACGAGTTTAATTGTTTATGTTTATCATCCAGAGTTGCAATATTTTCGGTGACGGATGGTTAAAACACGTCAAACTATTTTGGAAATAATGCACGTACATACTTTTATGACATAGAACGGTTGGGCGGTGAACATTTGAATTTGAGTTGTTGCACTAGCAAAATTAGGTAAGAACTTCAATGACCATCCAAAATAAAAATCCAACCGCACAATAAGCGACACAACCGGTAAGAACCATGTAGGAACTTTATGCTAGGACATTACTTGAATGATCTGAGTCTTTCAACTTGATCTACATGACTAAATTAGTCTATGGATGTGAGATCAAGTGCTTCGACCTATGCATTAAAGCATGTCAAATGGTAAGGCTGAATATCATTATTTTTTAATCACATAATGCATGGACAAAAGGATTTCAAATGACTTGATTTAACATTCTTAGACTCATTTGGTCATTCATGTGGATTAATGTGAACGGTTCGGATCATCCATAGAATGACTATGCATGAAGTTCTCACAAAACTTTTTGTGAGAACAATTTTCACCTATACATACATACATACATACATACATATATATATATATATATATATATAGAGAGAGAGAGAGAGAGAGAGAGAATTTTTTCCCAAAATAAGCTTCATTTTCAAACTATATCCCATAAGGGGATCTTCACCAAACTATTTCCACGTATGGTCTCTTATTTGCAACATCAGCAAAGACCGTAGTTGCCAACTGCGACTTCTGCTTTCATGAGGCCCCAGATGGGAACTACGGCTTCAGATGGAAACTGCAATTTCTTTTTTTTTTTTTTGATTGCCGCATTTTCCATTTGCAGCCACAGTTCATTTTGTATATATACAAGGCTGCAGTTGGGAATTGCAGCCTAGTCCATATGTAGGCCGCAATTCGTAGTTGTTGCGGCCTCTTTTTAACATGTTCACCTCAGAGTACTCTCTCTGTCTCCATACTTAGGACTACTGTCTGTTTCTTGAACATGTTAAAGAAAGGCTGCAGCTATGAAGTGTGGCATACATATAGATAATGCCACGACTCCCAACTACAACCTTGGTTATCAACAAAATGAACTGTGACCACAGATAGGAAAAGCAGCAATCCAAAAAAAAATTGACAAGTCACAATTCTCATCTCAGGCATCATGAAAGCAGAAGCAGTAGTTGGCAACTGCGGTCTATACTGATGTAGCAAAGAAGAAACCACGCGTAGAAATAGTTTGGTGAAGATCCGCCTATGGAATATAGTTTGAAATGGGGCTTATTTTGAGAAAAAGTTCTCTCTCTCCATATGTGTGTGTGTGTGCGTGCGTGTTAAGGCGATTGGGTGAGAAACATTCTCACAAAAGCTTCGTGGCTCGTGACAACCCCATGATTGGCCATTCTATGAAAGATCCGAATAGTTCATATTGATTAGTATGACTATATTAGTCTAATCTATCAATTGTAAAATCAAGTCATTTGAAGAGCACCATGCAACATGTCAAAAATAACAATTTTCACACATACAATTTGGGACACTTTAATGAATGGGCAAATCTCTAACGACTTGATCTCACATCCTTAAACAAATTTACTCATGTATATCAAAATGAACGGTTTGGATCATTCATACGATGTCCCAAATAAAAGGCCTTGGTTCTAACAAAAGGAGTTCTCACCTGATCATATCCCTATATATATACATATAGAGAGAGTCCCCTTCCATTGTGCACTCGCCTCCGTGTGCACTCGGCCTTTTGACCTTCATATCGACGATTCGAACCGTTCACATTGATCTACACATCTAAATTAGTCTAAATATGTAAAATCATGTCATTTGAAATTCATTTGCCCATGCATTGAAGTGTTACAAAATTGTATGGCAGAATATTATTTTTTATAATAACATGATGGATGGACAAATGAATTTCAAATGACTTAATTTTACATATTTAGACTAATATTAATACAATGGTCGAAAGGCGGAGTGCACACGGAGGCAGAGTGCACAACGGAAAGTTTATATATACATATATGGCTAAATTTTAAAAAACACCCCTCAATTATTGTCCTTTTAATTGAAACACCCCTTAAGGCCTTAACCTTTTTTTTAAAAACCCCCTAAACCGAAGCTTACATGTTTGGTGGACCAAAGTGAGAAACTGAGTTTAAGGGAGTTTTAAATAATAATAAAAAGGTTGAGAGTTTCAACTAAAAGACCAAATTGAGGGGTATTTTTTTAATTTAGTCTATCTATTGAAATGGCATTTGCACGAGCTCCGACTAAATATGAAATCGTAGACACCACCCCAAGTCCAAAGAATTTATTTGAAAATGTGTAGCCGACAAATGATGCTAAGAAGCTCAAAAGGGAAAAATATTTCAAAAAAACAAGAATGACAATTTTAATGGGAGATGTATGTGAAAAAACTAAAAATAGTTAAGTTTATAGTATTTTATGTTGCTAATAGTATAACGTTCACTGAAAATATGAATATAACTAATTTTGGGTGGGCTAACATAACCCATGTCGTTATAAATAATTTAGTTAATTGATATCAACCATGCAAATTAACCCTACCTGAATTACACCGCATAAAACTTCTCTCCCTAGACTGATCAGTGTAGGGTTCCACAGGAGGGGAAGCGATGGTTAGGGAGAAGTTTCAATTTAGGGAACGGTGTGGTGGTAGAAAATTCTGAAATCAGGTTACTATCTTCCATGTTTTTTGTTCAGTGTATCCTCCTCTAATATCCTTCTACTCTCAATTTCTCCTTGATGACCCTTGATTGTCGTTTTTTCCTTCACGTCACGCTGGGACTCGTTTATGTCAGATTGATATTTTCCAATAACTAGCTTCATCTTGGTGGATTTCTGATCTAGATCAGAGACCCTGGTTTTCTATCAGATTCTCATATGCTAAGTTAACTTCTGAACCGATCCGGCGGGTCCAGATCAGTATTAGGCGAGATTTGAAACCTTGGTCTTAACACGTGGCCACATTCCATGTCAACTAATTACATAGTAACATAAAGTAAACATCATTAATCCCCACTAGTGATGAATTCAACCATAAATAAAGTAAAAGGCTACACCTACAAAACCATTGCTACAAACACTTGATTCTCGCTCTCTCAGCCATGGTCCTAACTTTCTGGCTGTTCTGGATGGGATAAACCAGCAGAGATATCTTCTTAAGAAAAATATGTTGCACCAGTTTCCTCGGAAATTGAGAAACTAGATTCAAATATTATGATTGGCATAACTTTATAAGAAGATCGAGATTGGAAATGAAGGCTTTCAAACAAAGCCCGCAGGAAGAGTCCTATATAATGTATGTACTGGTATCAACTACCAACCAAAGTACCCAAATCATTATTAGAATCAATTATAAACTATGATCAAAATAAGTATCAACAGTCTTTTTTAGTATTGCCAAGTTTTTAAAAATTAAAATGAATTAATAATTCAAAAAAAGTGAAAAATGACTGACTATTCTCATATGATATTTTTTCATAATTGTGAGCAGCAGTGTAGAATCGTACGGATTGAAGTACTCTGAGTGTGATAATATGTGAAATCATCTACCTGTTCATTCTATCTTCTCAGTCAGTTTATATCAATAATTTCTCTCTAACTGTAACTGTTGTCATCATCATGCATAGTTTACTTCTGTGCTTCATGGATTATCTTATATATTAACAGGCAAAACCATGCCCAGCATCAAACTGAAGCAATCAAGGGATGAAAACATAAGGTTTCCAATACTTCCACAGAATTGAAAGATTGAGAAAATATCCAGCAAAATTACTCTTTGAATGGCTTCATACAGATGCTTCGTGGACATGAATCAGGTATCATGCTATTGAAACATTTTGATTTTAAGCAGATATGAAGTAGAGCAGTGTGAAACAAGAGACCTTAAAAATAGAGAGAAGGTAACAACAGTTAAGTGAAATTACCCATGACCGTAAGCAGGTGCAGGTCTAGGTGCAGATTTCTCTGCCATTGTAACACTGATCTTATAACCTCTCATGTCATAGTCTGAGAAAAAATTAAGCTAATAAATCAAAACGAAATATCATAGTATTAGCCGCAAAACAAACAAACTATATGATAAAACTCACTGTTGTAGAATCCCCCTGCAGAATGTGCTGCAGATGGATCTTCATAAGCAAGACAGGCATCCCCTTTACTCTTTCCACTGTCATCTTCATATATCTTTATGTTGAACGGCCATTGGTCCTTAAAGCCTCGTTTCTGTTTGATCCTTGCAACCTAAAAGGAGGAAACAAATATTCGGGAACATCAAGAATCAGATATGCTATGATAAATAACAAACAGAAGCTGTAAATTAAACACATCAAATGCAAATAGACAGAACTTGCAAGAAAAATACTGGGATTTTAGGAACTTAAAAGAAACAATGCTGAAAATTGAAGGAGGGTATTAAATAATACCAAGGTTCAAAAAAAAAGTCGTCAATCCCGGGACACTGTAAAGCATAGATACGTTTAACAGGAAATCACTCTGGTTATGCACCAAATACGCACCCAAACAATATTTTTTTAGAAAATCAAAAAAGAGGAAGAGGGAGCGGGTGATGCTTGGGCGCTCTTCAGTGTGAGGGGCATACACTGGCTCCTTCTTTCAAAAGAAGACCTCAAAACAACCCACTATGAAACCCGTAAACCCAACATATTATAATTAATAAAACCTAAATTTTGAAGATCGCTCCCATCCTAAGATTCTCAACCCTCTCACTCGACACCCAAACTAGGGTTTCACTGATCTCCTATTGTCTCCTCAGCTAGACCTAGCAATACGGACCCGTGCCCGTGGATACCCGCAGGTTGTCTCCTCAGCAATACTTAGCAATACTGACCCGTGCCCATGGATACCCGTGGGTTGTCTCTGAACGGGCGACTATTTTACAAAATTTTATGATTGCCCGTACCCGGCCTGGCCTGTAAAAGTCTGGGCTGGGTCGGTCATACCCACATGTTCCCGCGGGTACCCATATTTTCATATAATTAAATAAATATTTTATACAATTACCTAATTCCATTATATTTACCCAAAAGACTAAACCCAATATACATTTATGTAAACCCGATTATCAAATTCTTATTAAACTCTATCCAAACCCATTATACAATCTTTCTTTAACTCTTCCTAAACCAAAAACCTATTGTTCAGATAATTCAAGATCTACGGCTTCCTTAGCCTCTCTTCTCTCTACTCTTCCACAATTCCAAACAAATATGTCCTTAGGGTTTCTAAAACTTCACCTCTCCTAACTTCTTGCTCTCCTAGATTCTTCAATGTCAAATTCTTCTTACCCCCTCCCTACATCAACTCTATGAAGAATGACAAACGATTTCAAGAACCACTGAAGTTTGAGGTTTCGCATGAGTTTTTTTCTAATTGAAAATGTTGTTTTCTTAATGGGTTAGATAGAAACTTGAATGAAAGATTTTATAGAAGGCGACAATGAAATCCTTTCATTTATTTGTCTTTTTTTGAAGTGATTTGGGAATTTTTTGGGTTGATGGGTTTGGCAGTGGAGTAGGAAAAGAAGATAGGTTTTGATTATTTTTTTTTAATCCTAAAAATGTATGGATGCACGCAATCCGGATTCGGGTACACAATGTTTTTTTTTTCGCAGATACTTTTTTACCCGGCCTATCGAACCGGACGACCCATACCACAAGTACCCGACCCGGCTTGTTCGCTAGAGTGTTCCTCAACCATCGTCTCATGCTCATTTTGGGAGCCTACGTTCATCATAACCTCAGCTGTAGCAGCCCCCTTGTCATTTCCTCCCTCTCTGCACCTCCTCTCCTCCACCCATTATTTCGGTCACACATAATCATCACCTGTATGCCTCCTATCACTCTCTTTCACATTATTATCATTATGTCATCTTCCCTCTCTTTTTATAGTCCTCTTTATTTGCATCTGAAATTATTCTTCATGTACTTGTTTGAAAACATTTCCTTCCACACTTATGTTTGTAGCTATTAAAAAATAGTCTGTACACGTATTGGAAGTTTCCGCCACAACTATTAGTTTGGTAAATATCATTTGATGGTTGCAACAAATTAATAGAATGAATGGATACATCTATAGAAGAAGAAAAAATTGGAACAAGCTCATTGCCACACACGCACATTTAACAATAATCACATAATAAAAGGATGCTACAATCGGGGATTCAACCCCTGAACTAGCTAAAGAGGCTGAGCACTACACCATAGTGGCAATTGCACATCTATAATGAGTTGTGCTGGAATTTATAGTTTTTTATCTTCAAAAATTTTAGTATGTTCCAGCTAATATATTTTTTTGGGAAAAAACATTACCCAATACCTATATAGTGTTGTACCCTCACCCCATTTTCATCTATGATTCATAAGCTCACCTTTAAGCAAAACAAAGAGGTAGAACTGTCAACAATTCGGTCGGGCCTGCTCGCGGCTGGGATTTGGTCAGGCCAGGCAGGTCACAGGACGACAGGTCAGAGATGTCCAAACATGACCCAGTGCTTGTGACCCGGGTCGGGCCAATCGGGTGGGCTAGCAAGCCCGGGTCGGACCAGTATAAATTTCATTGTTTGTTTTCAAATTTAGTGAAATTAATCAATTATGCGTATTTTAAATAAATCGACTAAGTAGTTGCATACGTTACCACTAGAGTTTAAATTTTCATACTTCCAAACCCACCAAAGAAACAACAACAAAGGGTATTCTTTCTATGATGAGGTCGGACTTGGCAGGCTAGCGAGTCGGGCAGGCTTGGGCCTACGGGCAAGGGAAGGTGTCCAAACCCGCCCGCTACTATCGACCCAGGTTAGTCGAGCATGCATCAGTGTAGTTGAAGGCTCACCTCAGGCTCAACGCTCGGCCTTAACAACAGTTTGAGCCTCAAGCCTCAATTAAGGCTCCTTTTTTTGTTCGAAGCTTCACTCAGGATTGCACGTGGACGCGTCTTAGCAAAAGCTCGAGACTTACGCCTCAAGCAAAAGGCGCGCCTGAATATAACAGACCCAACCTGACCCGTCTTCACAACTCGACCCATCTTCAATCTTTCTCATATCTCGTAACTTTTCCAATTCTCTCTCACCTTCTCAGCCCCAATTCCAAACTCTAACCCCAATCCGCACATACCTAACCCATCAATCTCCTTCCCATCTCAACAGCATCGACGGCAACAGTGAAGCAGCTCAGCGGTGACACGTCAGCATACAGCAGATCAATGGCTACAATGGAAGCAGATCGGCAGTGCCGACGACACTCCTACTCCTCAGTCTCCGGACTCTCTACTTCTATTCTGGTTTCTTTCATTTCTGATTTTACACTTTTATGGTTTCTTTTTTTAATTTTCGTCTATCTTTGCTTATGATAATTTTGCAAATTACTTTGAAACAAAATCGTGAAGCTAGTTCATTCCATAATTTACTATAATCATGAAACCATGCATTATTCAAACAATTGCATCATATCTCAGTGTAGAGTATGACAATATTTTATGGTCGGCTAACTTTATATTATTGTTGTAATATTTCAAAATATCTTACCATTTACTAAGACTGTAATATTGTAACTCATTACTTCAATATTTAATTTGATACTATTGTAGTTTTATTGTATGCTCATTACTGTAATACTGTATATTGTATAGTAAGTACCTTCATTACTGTAATATTGTATGCTCATTACTGTATGAATCTATGATTTGAAGGTAAACATGATATAATTGTAGTTTTATAGAGGAACACACTGTATCACTTCTTTGGGGCAAGAAACACATTATAGTTATACATTCCAGAGGAACACATTGTAATTTTACAAAAATGATAACTTACACAATTATCTTGATCATTGTATGATATAATTTATTGCTATGATGTTATCTTGTTTATATGATTTTATTTATAAATTTTAAAACCCAAAAAGTAATAGTGTGCCTCGGTTAAGTGAGGTTTACGCCTCAAATTGCACCTTCAGCCTCAGGCTTTTTACGGGGTAGTGAAATTGTGTTGCGTCTTACGCCTTCGACTCTACTGGCGTGCATAGGTTGGATCAGATCGGGTCGGGCCCATGAAAATTTCAAATTGGGTCGACTGATTAGCGGGTCGGCCTGGCCCGTTGACAGCCCTACCAAGAGGCTAAATATAAGGATTCAACAAGTACCCAGGCCAGATTTCATACAGTAATCAACAGCCACAAACTGATCCTCTCAAGAATCAAATACAAACCAAAAGAAGGTTGGAAAAACTGGGAAAAGGAAAAGATGATAGGATGGCATTTCCGATTAATCCCCAGTTCTTACTATTTAATCACCCTTCCACTAAAGCACCTTTTTTAGAAACAGTTTGGTGACGGTTTCCATTAAATCCACGTTTAAAATCATTTTTTTTTTCTTTTGTAAGACACTGATGCAAGATATTCCAATCTTACCTGAATGATTAAAATTAATTTTCATCTCCATACCTGGAAAATCCTTTGGTGTAAATATCACTACAATAAAGATTGTCAAAGGTGTGACGACAATGCATTGGGTATGAAAAACAAATGCCAGAGGGATCAGGGATGATAAGTTGCCTATTTCACGTGCAAACTACCCAACTATTAATGATCCTCCTAAGGATTTGTATTTGGTCATCCTACACATCTCCATGCTTAGACTTACAAAATTCAATAGCTATCCAAGACAAAAGTAGTTCATCACATTTGCAAGTGACAAATTCCTACCTAGAATTCAAATATTTCAAGATCAGTAGACAACTTCTCATGAATATTTGTAAGCTTGAATAAATGAATATGCATGGCTTTTAACATACACTAGTGTGCATTACAATTCATATTTGAATTGTTTCGGAAGCATCTACCAAACAAGCTGTATGTGCTCACATGCACCTGTCTCTATAAAGACATCTTCATGCAACTATACAAAAATTTATTTTAAAGTGCACCGTTGAATCCAACATTAAGCATGGAACTCTAATGCAGGAATTGGACATTTTAACATATAGGTGTTTCTATAGAACAGGTATATACTTAAAACACCAACTCACAATATCGAACCAGCTAGGGTGACCAACTACATGTGAAAGACACAGCTTCCAAATAGAAGTGTTCGCTATATAATTATCCATACATCGAAAAGTTATCATACGCTACACTGGGCATAAAAACTTTGATAAAATCGGAAAAGGGGCCTGGATCTCTCCAACAGTTGTGCCCCCTGCATGAGCGCCCCGAGAACCGCCGGATCTTGTAGAAAGCACAAGTTTTACAGAAATCAATGCTCCTTTTTGTTTTATATCGAATTTCTATGCTCTACTGGGCATATGATTTGTTTCCCCATGCATCATAGGTTTAAGGCCAAATTTTCCTCCTCTCTTCAATTCAACCTCTATTGCTCCCAAAAACAACATAGTTAGGCCCTGGCTTTAAAGCTTTTTAAATAAATAATTTACTAGCAAAGGAAGTTTTTCGTCAAATATATTGACTGTGTAGTAGGATGTCTCCGATCCGAACAGATAATAAGTATCCACATTGACAATTTTTAAACTAGATGCAAAATAACATTTAGGAAACAAGCACAGACAGCAAACTCACTTGGTTCCCCTTTCCTAGTTCCTATTGTAAAATATGCATCCAAAAAATTGAGAAAATTTACATGCACCATTGTATATAAGAGTAGAATCATCTATCCATCTACATCTAAAAGCAAGCATACAAATATTTAACCCAAGGAATGTTGTTCAGTTAAAAAGTTGCATGGAGGATGTCTGGCAGGAACAATCATCAGACATGCATTGCATCAGAAACATGCATATAATCATTTAAAATATTTTCATCTCCGTGCCAACATATATCCTCAATTTGCAGCACTGTAAACATAAATAAGGTGCACATGTAAATTTTGGTAGTTCTCAAGTATAGGTTATAAAAATGCAAGCTTGCAAATATGCTAGTGAGCACTTTCTGATGCATGGAGAAAGCCTCGTATGTGTAAGAAACTATCCAAGAAGGGGAAGAAATATGCGGGCCCAGGAGACATGTGCACTAAAAGTACGGTAGGTATCATTGTTTATGGTTGGGTGTGTGTTCTTGTGATAGGCTGAGAGAAAGGATAGTGGAGCAAGGAATAAGAATAATGTCTATCATTGAAGCACAGCTGCCAAAGCATAAGAATAAGATGAATTCAATGAACGAACTTGCTCGCTCACTCTCTCTACAGAAATAAGACAAGTTGTTGACAAAAGGATTTTTCAAACTAAACTGGCAACCATCGGATGACGGCAAAAAAAATTTACCATATCTTTAAGTAGGGACAGAGCCAGGGGCAGAGACAGAGACAGGATTGATCGCGCGCGGGGGGGGGGGGGGGGGGGGGGGGGGGGGGGGGGGGACAAAAAATAAAAGAATATATTTCATATAAAAAAATTATTAAGACTGCTATGACTCTGAACCCAAAACCGCTCAATTATACAGACAAACACACTAGCCACTAGACCATAATAGTAATTGTGAAATATTTATGGAGGGGCCAACCTCTAACAAATTTTAAAAAACTATAGTAAATCTTATACCTAATACTAGATTTCGAAAAAAATTGCAGGGACCGGATCCCCCCCCCCTTCTGCCCTGTCAGTGTCCTTATTCAGTGCACGTGCAAATGTGTATCAATCAAGAGACAGATAAGTTGGAAGAAAAAAACTTGGTGTTTCTGCACGCTCAATTTTAACATAGCTGTATCAACAAAAATATTTGCCTAAGATGTGCAAAATAAATGTACTCCATCCGATGTTCAAAGGCCAAAGTTTACCATACCCAGGAGAAAATATTTTTTGCCCAAAATAACAATAAAGTTCAATAGTTAACAGCTTCTACACAAAACAATGCATATTCAAAGGACAAAATCTGCACAAATTGCACACTTGCAAGATAAAAACTTCAAATGGCTCCTCTTGACCAAATATAACTTAAACTTAAATTTCCAACTATTGTGGTCACAAATGCCATGAAAAAAGAAATTATATTCTCGAAATTTCACCTCAGGGTGAGGCGAATCACAGGTTAAGAGTACTTTTCCTAAATTCTCTGCAAAGTGTCTTCTTTCTCAAATTTCATTATCTCACCTACCCAATCCACCTCTGTCCAAAACTAAGATAGAAACCTTACCTTGACATTTATCTCTAAAAGTGTAGTAAACTCATCAACAATGTGTCTGAAGCCTTCTAACAAAGACAGGGGATGGACGAAAGTTGAAAATCTTCCATTCCCCCACAAATTTACATCTTCCAAATAAAACATGCACATAATCCATATTCTCTTCTGCAAATTCCTACTTTGATCAGAAAGATTCAACAAATGTACATATTCTTATGCAATGACTAGCCCAATTCCAGTACTTATATCAAATACACTATTATGTGAATCCATCTACAGATTCTCAATTTTCAAAAAAATCAAACAAAATTCAAATTATACCTGTCCGATCCCTCCGAAAAGATCTTTCAGCTCTTCAGTAGTAACATCAGGTGGCAAATTCGAGATATAAATCCTACTATTATCACAAGTATCTCCACAATTCTCATCACACTGCTTAACTTTAACTGGCACCTCAGCGGGAGCACCAGTCGGTGCCGTCGCACCATAGTTCTGCACTGGCACACCATAACTCGGTGGATAAGAGTTAAGCCCACCATAGCTAGCCGGCGGTGCCACTGCTTCCCCACCTCCATAGCCGTTCCCACCACCACCACCATAAGCATTAGGGGCAGGAGAATAATTTCCTATGGATTGTGGAGGATTCCGAACATATCCACCATCGTCATTATCTCTATCTCCTCTTCCTCCGTAATTGCCAGATCTACCTCCCCGGTTCCCCTCGTAATTCCTACCACCACCGCTGCCACCTCCACCACCATAATTACCAGATCTTCCACCGCCGCCTCCACCGGCGGTCGGAGACGGAGTCCCGCACTTGTTGCACTCAGTTCTTCTTGCAAAGTTCAAATTCCCACAGCTAAATCAATAACGAATCAAGAATTAGGTTTAACTGAAAAACAAGAAAATAGAGAAAGAAAAAAACTATAATTTTAAACGGAAGAAGACGAACCTAGGGTTCGGGCAAGGCCAATCGCCGTCACGACCAGATCCTCCCCCGCGTCCGCCGCCACGACCACCACCTCCGCCGCGGCCGCCGCCACCTCCTCGGTCTCCGCCGTAGCCACCGCCTCGGTTGTCTCCATAACCGCCCCCGCGGCCACCGCCACGATCGCCTCCGTAGCCACCGCCACCGCCGCCGGCGCGGTTGTAACCTCCGCCGCCTCCGCCGCCGTAGGATCCAGACATGTCTCTAGGGTTCGGTTTCGAGGGTTTCTAGGGTTGTCTGATTCGACAAAAGGAAGATGGAGATTATTAGCAGTAGGGCAAATCGATGGGCGCCGAGGTAGAAAGAGGGAGGAAAGTGCCGTTGGATTTTGGAAGGGATCGATGGACGGTTGGGATTGTATGGTTCTTATGAATTTCGGATAATGTGTTTGAACCCTTAATAAACATTGAAATTGGTTAATTTTACTTTTGGAATTGGAAATATTATAGTATACCCCCCTCATATTTGGTAAAACTAGAATAGGGACAACTTGAACTTTTAACTCCTCCAAGTAAATGTAAGAAAAATAATAACATACTGGATTAAGTGATTAACATAATTATACTACTCTTTATCGAATTTTTTTCCTTACTGACCCACTTTTTGAAAATATTCACCAAAACTAACCCACTTTCAAAATATTTACCCAACTGACCTGATTTTGGACATGATAGCATAACACATCTCTGCTCTCTACTATTTTAATAGGAGAGTTGGGGTTGTAAACAAACAAACCCTAATTTTGTAACTGAGTAAACACGTACAATATACGGCAAACTAAATCCACTAAACATATCCGTGTGATGCACGTGCAGCTCCTAAAAAATGGATATTTTAGCAAATGCCCCCATTTAAAATGTGAAAATTAGCATATACCCCCACTATTTTAGAAAATACTCCTATTTCTAATATTATAATGGGAGAAGACCTTAGTGTCATTTGTAAATGTTTTTTCAATCTACCAACTTGTGCAATATACGTGCATAACTATTATAAAGAAGGTTCTAAGTTCAAATCCAGATTGTGTCTAAATTTTTATTTTAAAAAACTATATTTATTAAGACGTGCATCGCACGTGCAAATTACTAGTTCTTAGAAAAAACGGGATAGGTTAATTCTATGTCGTCATTTAAAAAAGTAGCATCAGTTTAATTTTCTTTTAGCATACCACTATTTGGAAAAACAACATTCGTACATTTCTTATACTGGTATGAACTTTCTGACTTGGAAAAAATCCAAGTACTAAAACAACTTATAAATGATATCCCTAAGAATGGCATTCGCATTACTAATGTCGTTGTTGGAAATAACAGCATCAGTTTAATACTCATTAAATATAAATAGTGGTTCTCTCTTCTCCTTCCTCTTTAACTTTAGATCTTTCCTCTCTCTTCCGAAACCCAAAAACCCTAGATCTCAATTCTCAACGGTCAAGAGTGCTTTTTTATATCCCAAACAAATTCATAAAATACCCATCCATAAAACCCTAGATCCCAATTCTCAACGGTCAAGAGTGCTCTTTTATATCCCAAACAAATTCATAAAATACCCATCCATAAACCATAATTGTGATTCCCTCCTACCTCCGTTCACTTTTATATTTGGCGCTGATTTCTTCTACAGCTCTTCTAAAATCTGAAATTGTGGTATGTATTCGAAAACCCTAATTTTCTTTCAAAATATTCACTTTGATGATTGAGAGTTATATTGTTAGTGTAGTATATGAGATGTTGAGAAGATTGATCTAAGTAGCAGTATGAATGGATTCGTGTAGTTTATGTATACTATAATTGACAATGTTGTATATTAGACAACTATGGAATAATTACATTGATAGTTGTGTATATATGAATGGATGTTCATATGAGATTTGTTTATATAGATAAATATGTAGTATGTGATGATGTTGTAGTGGGAATTGTTATGAGTAGTAGTTCGATACAATTATTGAGATTGTAGTTATCTTCACACATCGTTTATTAATTGTATTGAAGAAACATGGCTTATTAATTTTGTCATCTTGACACATCGTTTATTAATATTGTTGTTGACACATGGTTTTTTGATGTTCACAGAGAAATGGATGCCAACCAACCATCTTCTTCCCATGCCGTGGGTGCATCATCTTCGGCCGCACAAGAAGGAAGTCTGGGTCCATTAGACCCAACCCTACTCTATTTGCAAGAAGATCTTAGGTCTCAGGCAGTGTGGAAGGGAGAGACCAAGAATATGAGTTTTCAAGTGCACACGATATTGCCGATGCACCCACATATACACAACTACTTGGTAAATTGCAAGTTCTATAGAATGTTCATGTTGGCTAAAGTTAAATGCAATCATTCATTATTTACCGCTCTAGTGGAGCGATGGAAGCCGAAAACACACACATTCCACCTACCCGTTGGTGAGATGACGGTCACGCTACAAGATATAGCCATCATATCGGGTCTTCCAATCGATGGGGTGGCCGTGACCAGAAACCTCCTATTCAATAAAGTTGTGCTGGTTAGAGATTACCTTGGGAGGGAGGTTGAAGAGGACGAAAAAGGTGTATTCGTCGGCGGATCAATCCGACGTTTGTGGCTCTTTACATAGTTCAACAACAGTTTGGGTGAGGAACCGACCGACTTCCAAATTCAATGTTGCACGCGGGCGTATATTGTGTCGATGATCGGAGGTATTCTCTTTCCAAATTATTCAGGTGATATAGTCCATCCAATGTACCTTCTCTTGATTGTCAACATACATAGAGCCGGCCTATAACACCCCGCAAAATTGGAAATGACAATTTTGCCCGTGTGTGTTACGCACGCGTATTTTGTACCGTTACTGGTAATATTTATAACGTGTTTTCATTACGTATTGTGATTTCTGACTAATTATGCATTCCCCATATATTTTATCCTATTTAAATCAGCTAAAATATTAAATTTCTATCTCTACATTTTTACGTGCTTTTTACGTGTTTTTGATGCACGTATCGATTATGTGTTTCCACCGCTACGTGTAATATTTTCTATGTGTTTAAATTATTTATTTTAGGTACTTTATAAAAAGAAATTCATTTTCCCTATTTTGATTAAAATATTATTATACGTGTAATGCACGTGTTTTCTACGTACGTAGCAATTACGTCGTAGAATATATAAAATTAATAAATATATTTTCTTATATTTTTTCGATTATATTTTTAATATATTTCCGTTGATAGAGTCGATTTCGTATTTCGGTATTTGTACGTAAGAAGTACGTGTTTTCAGTGCACGTATTTTGGGCGTATTCGTTTTCAAAATAAATTTTGGAGTATGTGTATATTTATTTTATTTTGCATGAAAAAAATTATATTTTCAAATCAAACAAATTTTTATAGGCATCTTATATATTATATACATATGTTTTAATTTAAATATTTAATTGAAGAAAGTGTGTGCTCGTGCAAGCACGTGCTAATTTTCCCATCTTTATTTTTCTTACTCTCATTTACTATTTTAGCATGCAAGAGTCTTTTATTTAGCCTTTTATTAAACTCATGGACCTAAGAATAGATTCTAGCCCACTAGACTAATTAATTAATTAATTAAAAGAAAATCCACAAGACAAGCCCACTAATAAAATCCTATTTTAAGTTGTGTATGGACTCACACATGACATGTAACAACTTTTAATACATATTTTAGAACTATAGGAATTATATTAAATATTGGGTATGTGTGTGCACTAGTGCACAACACATGCACGTGTGAATGTGAAGAGGCTAGGGGGTGGCCGGTTTTGTACTTGAAGGGAGTTGGGACTTAGGGTTTTGAAGGGGTGGAGATGTGAAGAGTTGGGGGTTATGGGAGTTAAGATAATGAAGAGTTGAGTAATTTATTAGGTGGAGAAATTTGCAATTTAGACCATCACTTTGTCCTATAAATACCTTAGTTGTTTCTTTTCATTTCACACTTAAAATAAACAAATTTAGAGAGAGGAAAAAGAAAGAGAGAAAAGAGTATTCTTATGCATTGGAGAGATCTTTCTAGGAGGAGAATGAGTTAGGAGTGTCTTGTTAAAGCTAGGAGCTAGAAGTTGTCTCTTCATCTTGGTTGTTCATTCTTCATAAGAGGTGGGTGTTCTTGATATTTTCTGATTCATAGGTTGAGCATGCTAGAATATGATATTGGTAATATAGATCAATTGGTTGTGAAGTGGGAAATCTTGTGTTAAGACATGCATGCTAATTTATTACATGAGTAGTAATGATAAATTTGATATGATGATTAGAGAACAAATCCATGTTTTTTTTTATTGTCTGCTAAATTGTAGAAATTTTACTATTGATTGAGAAACAAATTGTCATCATGTTGTTTGTAAATGAGAAAGAGAAATGATGGGTATGTGTGCTAAATTGAAGAAATTTTATATTGAATGAGAAACTAATTGTCACCATATTGTTTGTAAATGAGAAAAAGGAATGATGAGTATTTTGTCATATGCATGTAAATTTTATAAATATAGAAACTTGTAATTATGAAAAACAATGGTAGAGATTTACCTTATATTTTTAACAAATAAATTTTTATAAAGTCAAATTTGATACACAAATTCATTTGATCATTTATAAGAGGTACAAATTGCTAGTTGATTAAATTGAAGAAATATATTGCATGTTCATAAAAGTGAGAAAATAAATTTGAAATCTAGATATTTTGTCTAAAATATGAATTTTAAGTTTGTGAACTACTGGTAGAAAATAAAATCCCTCTAGATGAACTATTTATAGTTTAACGGAAGATTAGAGCAATTGAAAATTTTGAGTTTTGTGAAAATATTTGAATAACAAAACGGTTGAACAAAAACCTATTAGTATAACTTCATATCAGAATTTGCACTTGGACTTACTGGTTAGTCGGTGCACCATAAGTCATTATTGTGTTGGTAGAAGATGTTGGGTTCGAAGCTTCTGGGACACATTTTATTTTGTTCTTTTTAAATATTTTCGAAACCTGTATTGGAGTATAAATGATTTTCGTTGTGACTTTGTGACACAAAGTCCATAAGGACTTAGTGGCTTGCGGTGTGGGTTTGGGTGCATGTTGCACTTGGTCGGGGGTGCTTGGTTCGAAACCTGATGGCGCCAATTTTTTTTTTTTGGGTTTTTGTGGGTTTCAATGAATTCAATGCAAAATAAAATTTGGATAAATATTCATTATTCCTATTAAATGATTTAGATTTTATTAAAAAGAGTTTTAGAATTTTTTATGTATATTTGAGAAATTAAAAGGAGATTTGAGATAGAATATGAATTGATAACTACAAAATTATTCCTTTAAGAGTGTGACATTTATCTCTTTTAAAAGAAGAGTAAAATATTGTTGTGTAAATGGATGTTTCTCTTGAAGAAAATTTTATACTTATTTGGTGTATGAAATACTTGATATGGGTTGAGATATGAATTTGTTATATGTGCTTAAGTTGCTAAAGAGACTTGAAGTGTTTCAATTTATGTTCATGAAAAGAATTATTGCTTCTAAAGTGGGTGAATGAATAAAAGAATCATGAGTAGTATTAAAATGAGACTTTGTGAATAAATGTTAAGATAAGACATTGAACCAATTGTGAATAAGTTGAAGATAAGAATACTTTGAGTTAAGACATGATTATTGAAGGGTATGAGTACCTATGGATTCTTGTACATGAAAGATTGTAATTTAGAGTTAGTGAGACATCGGGTACCGGCATTGTTGAAATAAAAGATTGAGTTATATTTTTGAGATTTGCCATGGAGCTATCCCAGTATTTGTGATTAAGTCCGGTAAGGGCTAAAACTAACTCTAGGTATGATAAATTATACATGTCTTGAACTTAAGAACTGGGCACTAAGTGAAAATATAGTAAAACCTAGACAAAAGTAAGTGGGGCACTCTATATAGTCGGGCAGTGGATTTACTGCGGTGGTTCTCCGAGACTATAGATCCAGTCGGGCGGTAGATTCCGGGACTGTGGTTGCCTCGTGGGAGACGAGCATTTATTTTAAATCTGGGACTATGTGTAGTCAGGCAGATAGTTTGTCGTACTCCAATGTATGTACGTATACCGAGGCTAAAGAGGCACTTGTGGGAGGTTCGCACGACGTGGAGTCTGTATAACAGTCAAGCGGTGGATTTACTGTGGTGGTTATCCGGGACTGGGATTCATACTCGTGGAACGTCTCAACTTTGTTTTATTACTGGGTAGTTTGTCATGGCGAGGGATCGAACCCTTTATTATGGAGTACGTAGGTGCTTGCCCTCGGACCTATGTAATATGTGATGCATAGAATTCAAACAAGTATGCATTAGTGTCATCTTAGTATAAAATATCTGCATTAGGCATTAAGGCATCACATACACTTACATGCTTAGTGTAGTCACATTTAACACTTTATTTGCATTCAAATTTGTGGTTTGTTAAATTATTGAGATCGTTATATTTTCGGCATAGAGAGGATGGCCGTGTATAACATTTTTCGTCGGTTGTAAGCAACTGACGTGCCCACAGTCTTATATGCAGGAGTTGGATTTTCAAGAAGGAATAAAGTTGATTTCGATGCTGTTGATTAATTACATGTTAAAGATGTTGCAAGTTGTATATTATTTTCATTGTTGTACTTCATTTTATCTTCCGCCGTGTAAATGATTGTAAAGACTCTGTTGTATGATAAAAAGTTGAAATTTCCTTGTAAAATTGTACGAAGTGAAGTGTAAAGATCCTGTGGAATCTCGAATTCGGTCATATTTGGAATTCGGAGCGTTACACAGCCGATATAGTTGGGAAAGTGTGGCATTGGCTTCTCTTTACCGTGTCTTGTGCAATTGTTCAATGAGGTCGATATAAATGACAGGCCCGATGGGGATATTTCAAATTTGGTGTTGGGAATGAATACACCTCGGCTGACCCCGAGTAACGGCTCTTTCAAATAATTGGAGAGTGGCTGAGGAGAATTTAGTGACGAGGGCTCTTTTGGGTGTGTATAGGACTGGTAGCCTCACGTGGAGAGATAACTCACGGGGTGTATTGACGTATTATAGGGATGAGCTCGATCAGTTCCGGGAAGAGTACATCAATTGGACACTGTACACGCCCGAAAGGCTACAACGGCCACCCCCACTGTACACGGCACACAATCAACTTTGGTTGACACGAGCTCCACTTATAAATTTATCTGTCGAGGAGTTTTATTACCTCGTTCAGGTCCTCCAACAATTCATTGAACAACAATTTATCCCAGAGAAGCGAATGTACGACTGAAGACTTCACAATATTACCGGTCAAGGTCGATTGTCGACTATGGTTAGGCTGATCATCATCGCTCTCATGTAGCAATGTGGAATGAGAGAAAGTATGATTTGGTGCTTGAAGGGATCGTACCATACGACACGTCTTTGCAAGAAGCTTACATGGCGTGGTACCGTCATGTTACACATTTATTTATTGCTCCACGATCGGCTATCGCGGCGGGTATCCAAATACCGATCCCGAAGCACCAAGTCGAACCACAACAGGCACATTCCACTTCGCAACCTATGTATCAACCAAAGACCTCCTCGTACAGACTCATGGTAAATTTATGCTTTTGTTAACAATTATTATTTTAAAATATTCATAGGCATTTTGCTTATGCCTGTTTAACATATTTTTGTTTGCTTCTTCTATTATATTTTATTGGTGTTCTAGATTAACAACACATGGGATATTGCGCATAAATGTGCTCATGTGTTGAAAAAAAAATGCTTCGAAAGATTGCAAGGAGATAGCCCGAGAAATTCTCCATCCGTGTCGTTTATCACTTGAAGAGGTTGGAGACAACCTAGCCTTCGCTGCTCTTTTAGGATCAACACAAGCTACAACTCAACCGCCCCGACCACCAACTAGACGAGCTTAACCTCTCCCACCACCACCAAGACAAGCTCAACCTCCCCACCACCACCAAGACAAGCTAAATCTCCCCCACCACCATCAAGACAAACCCAACAAAGACAAACGCAATCATCATCTTCACATGGGCAACGGCGAAAGGGTGTCAGTCATTCGAGTGCGCGTTCTCAATTATCATCACAAGAGATTGTAGAAGAAGAAGCGGAGCATGAAGAAGAGGTTGGCCCCCGTGTACGTGGGACACATGATATTTTAGAATGTAGGAGGATAGTCTCATTTCGGAAGAGGAGCAAGCCGCAACACTATATGCCTAGTTAGGTGCAATGTGGATATGTGTAATTTTCTAACTGTTTATTTACCCACTTTTTGTGAATTGTTATAAATGTGTACTTCATGCATATTTTGTGCTCTTATGTAAATTTGTGAACTTGATGTTGTAACTTTGGTTCAATGTGATCTTATTCAAATTATTGTGTTGTAGTTGTTAACTTGATGTTAAATATTTGCTGAAGTTGTTTATTGTGTTGTTAATTGCATTTGCTGATCTTATTCAAATTGAAGTCTGATACTTGAAGAAATACTTGTGATGTCTGTGCATGTTTTGAGGTAATTTTAAAATAACTGATGCCGTTGTTGGGAATAACGTCAATAGATACCTGTAACGTTATTCCCAACAGTGGCAACAGTTGAAATCATGCACAAAGTTTTTGTTCTTTTATAAAACTATGTTACCGCTATAACTTGTTAGGGTAACGACAACAGTTCAACTGATTTTGTTGTTTCCCATAACGACATCAGTTAACCTTTTTCTTTTTTTGGAACAAAAAACTTCTCTGCCAAACTATAGGTCTCCACAGTCGTTACTGTGAATAATGGCATGAAAATAACTGATGTCGTTATTTGGAACTGATGTCGCTGTTTATACGAATGTCAAGAGTTATCTCATGTCGTTCATTGCAACAACGACAATAAGTTTAGAACCATGTCAAGAACTTGCATGATATCGGTCAAACTCTTTGTGTCCACAGTCGTTCTTCCAAACAACGACATTAGATAACTGTTGTATTTATTATAAACAGCAGCATCAGCTCACAGAAATAGATTGGCCAAGTATAAGTAATAAAATGAATTGTTGCCAATGTTCCAAAAAATGACATCAGTTATTTTCATGTCGTTATTGACAATAACGACTATGGAGGTAGAGAGTTTGGCAGAGAAGTTTTTGTTCATACAAATAGGTTAACCAATGTCGTTGTTGGAAACAACAACATCAGTTGAGCTGTTGTCGTTACCCTAAAGAGTGACAACACAGTTTTATAAAAGAACGGAAACTTTGTGCATGATTTCAACTATTGCCATTGTTAGGAATAACGTTACAGGTATCTGATATCGTTATTCCCAACGACGACTGTGGAGGCAGAGAGTTTGATAGAGAATCTTTTTGGTTGGAAAAAACAGAAATAACTGATGTCGTTGTTAAGAAGAACGACATTATTTGCACTGTTGCCGTTGTTGTAAAGAGCGGCAATGAGTAAAATTAACATATAAAAAACTTAGTGCATGTTTTCAACTGTTGCCGTTGTTGGGAATAATGTTACACGTATCTGATGCTCTTATTCCCAACAACGACATATGCTATTTTTAATTTGCTTCAAAACATGCACCGACATTCACATCTTTTCTTCATGTATCAGACTCGGACTCAGCTTGACATAATCATATATTACAAAAAAATGTTCATCATTATCAACTTCACAAAATCATAATAAGTAACGGATACATATTGCAAAATTTATAACTCATAAGAATTCCGCATATTAGAAGTATTACAATCACATAAAAATATTACAATATACGGCACCCATATCAACAGATTTGCATAAATATAATTATGGGATTCAACTTCAAGTATCCGTCGTTTGCGATGGACCTACATTGGGTACATTTTTACAGCTACTCCTATTGTGTCCACGTAACCCGCATTCAAAAAAAATTTTACCAGTGCTCCCACCTTCTCAAGCATCCATATCGTAGTGAATACGGATACTCCTTGGGCGACCATTCATCCTATGCAGACTCGTATCGGCTATGAGTTTTAATCCACTCGGTGTCGGCCGATAAAACTTATCTGGGATGATAAAAAATTGGTGTCCACGCTTGTGCTAATGAACTTGTAGAATAAAATGAATCAATGTAAGATTGATAACCAATTGCACGGGAACCACAAGCGGCCAATACATGAGAACATGGAATGTGGTAGAGCTGGAATTTCCCACAAGTACACGTATGGCTCCCGAGGTCAACAGTGTGCCAATGTCCACCTTTTTTATGTCCATTATCCATTCTAGTTCTAGTTTTAACTCCGAAAATGCCAGGCCGGTTATTAAACATTATAGCCTCATGCAAATTTGATTTCTTATGCCGTAAATCGATAATTTATTGAACACGTGATGCCCATAATTTTCCTTCGCTAATAAGGGTCGGTACCGCTTCACGATGGTCGGTAAAGTACATGTTGAGACGAAAGAATATCATCTCCACAATTGTCGTGACGAGTAAGTTACGGACACCTTTTAAAACTGAATTGAACACTTCCGATAGATTTTTAGTCATTATATAATATCGACGACCTCCATCAGCGGAAAGTGTCCACTTCTCGCTTGGCTTCTTCTTCAACCAATTAAACCCATCAACATTAGCCGCTTCAAGCTGTGCAATTTTTGCCTCAAACTTCTTAGGCTGACTTTGACACGCGATCACCTTAAGCTTATTCATCAAGAACTTGCTCCCAAATTATTTTTTGGAAATTAGTAGAAAAATAACGCATACAATAACGATAATATGCAAGTGGCTCCTTCCATGTTCCGTACTCATTGTCCATTGCCGACAAAATGCATGCATGAAGATTAGAAATGACACATAGACCTACATAGTCTGTGACAAAGCACCGAATACAACTCATGAACCATGTCCAGGTTTCTATGCTCTCTCCATCCACTATTGCAAATGCAAATGGAAACAACATACTGTTTGCATTGGGCGAAACAACTATCAACAAACAACCTTTGTATTTTTCATACAAATATGTTCCCTCAACACTTAAAACTGGTATGTATGCCCTAAACCCCTCGATCGAGGGGCTGAATGCCCAAAAAACCCGCTTAAATATTTCTTTGGCGGGACCAGACACAACCTTGGCCCAATGGACGGCAGTGCCTGAATTTGAAGCTTGAATTGCTGTGAGAAGAGAAGACAATTTAATGTAAGCTTCTTGAAATGAATCATACAGTCGCTCAATCGCTTTATGATTCGCCTTCCAAGCTTTCCTGTATGAAATAGTGTAATTAAACTGAAGCTTGACTATCTCAACGATGGCATTTGATGTTACTCCTAGTTGTGCATTCACAACATTCAACATCATCGTTGATACAATATTAGAATCAATTTTACTATGATCTTGATTCAATGTCGGATTCATACATGTATGCGGACCTTCATGTTCTTCACCAAGAAAAAAGATTTTCCTTTTGGAACAATTGCATGTAATCACCATTAACAACCCACTACATTTACGAGTTCTAGATTTTCTGCAATCTCCTCAGGTGAATGTTTGATCTGTGTGTATTTACATTTGACATCGTATAAACTTGGGGTCGATTTCACCGTCACAAATTCTCAATGGTTCTTCACGGAGTACATCTTAACTTGTGTTGTATACTATATTTAGTTGAAATCTTTGACCTATGGAGAGTTCATCTGTGTTCGAAGAGCCAATGAAAGATTGTGGATGTTCATGTATGGTCACATGGGACATCCATTCACTCGATTGAACCTCATGTACAGATGCACTAATGGATTGATTTGGCAACACCACATTGTTAACCGACACTTTAACGTTAACATCAATAACCGGACCTTCTCCGACATCCTCCTCCTCCTCAACTTCAAGCTCATCATCCTTATCTTCTTCCTCTTCTACCAAATTGTTGTTAACAATGACGTTGTCAAAGTCTTGCATGACCGTGTCGGTGTGAAAAATACTTTGTGTCGAGGTGAACTGTCACCCCTATTTTTTTTCTTCATATTTTGGATATCTATTGTATTTTCATTTATTGTATCTGGATTCTTTCTATTATATAATTTTTCTTTTCTTGGGTCCATTTATTCCTTTTGATCATTCCGTTCTCTTTTCTCCTATTTTTGGCTCATTGCAAATTTTGCACTTTGTGATTTGAGTTTGAATTGTTCCACTATATATTCATCTCATTGTTTTATGCTTGTTCGTCTATTTTTGGAGCCTAAACTTGTACCCTAAACCCACAAACCCGCAATCCCAAACCCCAATTTCTTAATCCCTATAAATACCATTATTAAACCCGAATTATTTATTCCTCTCTCTCTCTCCGCCGCTTTCTCTCTCCCCTCCCGTCTCCTCTGCTTTCATCTTCAGCCGAACCAAACCGCTCCCCGTGCTCCGGTCGCCTCTCCGACCACCACCATCGTCCTCTCGCCCTAGCTGCCCTCGTCACCTCCGACCATCCCCATCATCATCTCATCCCCCGTCGTCACCCCCCTATTCCATCGCCATCAACCGAGTCACCTTGCCGCCATTACCCATCTCCTCGCCGGCGTTCATCTTCGCCCTCCATGCACCCTCGCATCCACCGAGGTCCCCTCGCCGCCGTCGTCCAAGCCCAAGTGCCTTACCGTTCCCGTTCCCCTATTTCATCGAGAAACAGAGTCCGCTGAGCCGCCATTTCCCCACCGCTGCGTGCTTCCCGATCACAGCGCCGTCCCCTCTCCCACCAATATTCTCTCTCTCTGTCGAGTAGAGAAAGGAGAAACATAGTGGACTTGGGTGTTTTCTGTTGTGTAAGGTGGGATCCGGTACTTGCCATTTGGTGTTTTGCTTAGGATCTGCTCTGTTTGTTGGTTGTGTGCCCTGAGTTGTGTTTGTTGAGTTACTGTTGGACTTGGTCTTGCTGTTCGCTATTTTGTGCGTGACTCGTCCATGTTTTGGTTCGTCGCCCGAGATTCTAATCCCGTTATTCTATTTATTTGAATCTACTAAATACCAGGCAAGTCTCTTCTTGAATTAGTATTTTGTTTTGTTCAAGATTCCCATGATCTCTGCAAGTAGATCCACTCCTTTATTTTATCATACTGCTATTTGAAATTCCGTTAAGTCTATTGAGGGTTTACATGAGCTAACCCGAGATATTTTTAACGTCGTGCCGCTATCTTTGATTTAAAACCTAGTCTCCCTTGTACATTGCATATGCACAATTACATGAAAAATAAATAGATCCGTGTTGTAGACCCGTTGATGAATTGTATACATGTTAGATTGACTGTGATAAAATGAATTGATTACCATGCTTATGAAATTGCATTTTAGAACTGAAATTATGCATGTTAAACACCTAAGAACACTTTGATTATTAAATTGCATAAAATATATGGTTGTATGATTTAATTATTGTCTATCCACGTCAAAATATAGTCTGGACTGCCAGTTGTTTCTTTTTGAATCAGTTTTTTCAACCATGTTGCTGTCGTACTTTGAAATAACTTTTTGAACATGAAATTTATCCCCAGAAGTCTAGTTTGCTATCCTTTTTAAGGATTTGAATTCCGATGTTTAATATGTTAGATATCATCATTTTAGTACAGCTGTGTCAGAATTTTCAGTTTCACAAATACATGCGTACCTTGCTGTTTCATAATTTATCTGACCATGCTAACAATAAAATAAAAATCTGAAATAAATTTGGCTGAACCTAGACATGTGTAGGAACTACCCTGAATTTTTATAGATTTATTTGATGACTTTTCTGACCTGTAAAAAATAGGTGAACACAATTTAAAACTTGCTGTCTGAACATAAAATCTGAAAAGAATAGAGTTTTCACCCTAGTTTCTGTAGTTTTTATATGTCTCATATATATTTGCTGGAACCGGCAGAAAGTCTAGTTTCTATAATTTCTGACGGATCCAGGTTTACTTTTCTGTTGTAGCAGTAATCCATGTTTTTGTACAGCAAGGTCATGCTGTCCTGATTATGTGATTGTGCTAATTTAATGTGTTTGCTTCATGATTTGTCTGTAACGAGTAGAATTAGTCACACTTAGTATCATACAACATTGAAACCTTCTAGCATGCTCACATGGGATGAAAATGAACTAATAACAAGCTGGGGTATTATGGGTAGACTTGGTAGTGAATGATCGGAAAATATACTCGATAAAAGCTTTCTTGCTCGCATGAACACTTGACATGGAAGGAGGAGAAATATTGATTGGAAAGAGAAGTATTGATTGCAAATTATTGATTGTTAATCATTAATTGTAAATTATCGTCATCTCGACGTCGAGTACACGATCCGTGAATTCACTATCAGTCTAAAACGTTCACTGTGTGCTTGCGCCGAACCTGTGGAATGGGACACAGTAGTACGTGCACTAGATAGATTAATGAAATGATTAATAACCTACATTTATCATCTCATGCTTAATCCTGTATTGAACTTGACTTGACATCACTCATTACATGTGTAGTTAATTGTAGACCTTTGATATTATTGTCTGCTCTTTACTTTGTTCTTTGACTTTGATCCTGTCCCTTTTTCTTTGTCCTCTGTTTTTCTCTACTTGCTGTCCACGACTTGCTCTAAGGACATTCTTTTGTTTCTTTTTAGATCAAGTATTCACAAGTACCGAAAGACCTCTACCAGAAGGAATTGGTGAGCAACGATTCTAGAGATAGAGTCCAAGATTGCACTGCTTAATTTATTAATTGCTAGATTATTTTTCTGTACATTGTTATGACTAGGGGTGGCTGATCATACCGAATGAGCCAACTGACCGGTTTTCCAACCGAAGCAATTGATTCGGTACCGAAAAATTCGGTTACCAAAAGTATGGTACGGTACAACCGTACCGAGTTCTAAAATCCGGTTTGATTTCGGTATGAATATGGTTCAGTCGGTATTTTACCGTACCGTACCGAATATGGTTCATGCTCTACTTTCATTATACCATATCATTTGTTTAGTGCTTTGTTCAAGCTCTGACACTCTAAATCTCAAATGTTATGTTTGGTATATTTCTAGATTTTCTGTGTAATTTTTCCATAAATATTGATGTTTGAAACTGATTTGAACCTTCTCCCGCTAAACAAAAACAGTCCATGATGTGTACGATGAGTATGGCCACGATGAGTTGAGCTTTAGGGACAGAGGCATGTCTTAGGGTATGGACACAATGCCTAGGGATGATGGTCCACGCCTTTCAAAGCTCAGATCCAACTCAACAGCTGAGCTCCACCCAAAAGACTCAAACAAGCCAACCTCAATGCCACCTGCAAGTGCGATGACCAGGCTCATTTTGATCATGGTTTGGAGGAAGCTCATTCGCAACCCCAACACCTACTCTAGCCTCATTGGCCTCATCTGGTCTCTTGTCTCCTTCAAGTCTGATCATGATTTCAATAGTCTTTTCATTAATAAATTAACAAGTGATTACATTCTCCTCATCAATGTTTTCTCCATGTTCTTCTTAAAACAGGTGGGGCATTGAAATGTCGGCCATTGTTGCACGTTCCATAGCGATACTCTCTAATGCAGGGCTACTTATGTGGCTTTTCTCGCATGGTTTTTATTTCCAGTTTATGACTATTTTGGCAAATTGTGTTGTCAGACGAACAAGGGTTACTGATGTTATCCTTTATCGACTTTTATGAAGTTTATGCTTATGTTATTGTTCCCTGCTTGCTTTTGGAATGAAAATGGATTTGTGGTATATTCTGTTTTTGTTTCGGTAGTTGTGTGATATTGTTAACTTGTTATTTTTATTGGTACTGATATTTGCTAAGGTATTTGTTGGGTCATATTTGGTATAACACCAATACTGAACCGTACCAACCGAAGTAGTCGGTATACCGAAGTTTCAGTATACTGAACTTTTTGGTTGGTAACGATTTGCATATTTTCAAACCGAACTAGTTTGGTATGGTAATGGTACAATGTCAAAAAGTCTGGTACCGTACTGAGCCCACCCCTAGTTATGACTTTGTACTTTGTTTTGTGCTTATGTTCCCGGAGTTTGTTTTATTCCCAGATGTTGGATATTGTGTTGGATATTATTATTGTTGGATTATTTCAATTATTATTGAAGTTATCTTTGATTCATGTGATTATATCTCCTTGTGTGGTTGTGTTTGTTGTTGCATATTGTTGAGTTAGTCTGGTACAAATTATGGATGGTGTTTACATCATTCGCTGGGCCTATGTTACGTACTCGTATTTCGTATTTTGGGAAGCGGGGCGTGACAGGTTTTGAGTGGTATCAGAGCCCAGGGTTGAATAATATATCAGTCAAACATAACTAACTTGATAGAGGTTTGGCTTTGATTGATATATTAGTCAAGTTTGGCTCTAGCCAGGATGACTCAGTAATGTGCACACCACGATGATCACATGAATGCATGCATAATAACCAACATATCATCTGGGTACTGACCATCTTTGCTTGTGTTTCAGGCTATGGCTCGTGGGATTTCTTTTTCTTCTCGTCCGAGGGATGAGCAGACGGACAACACTGCCATTCTCCAGACGATTCAGCAGATGATGGCTCCCCAGCAGGAGCACAATGAGTTGATGAGGGCCACTTTGGCGGCCAATGGAGCTGCCTCTGAACCTGCACCTGGGCCACTACCACTTAGGCCTGATACAGTAGCAGATTTCATGAGGCTACACCCGGATAATTTTTTGGGCACTGAGTCGCCGCTGGAGGCCGAGCAATGGCTTATCCGGACAGAGCAATTGTTGATTGCCACTCGTGTTGCTGAGGCGGATCGTGTGGATGTGGTTCGCATCCAATTGGTGGATCTCGCTCACATCTGGTGGCGAGTTGAATCCGAAAGGATGGTGAGACCCATCGAGTGGGCCACTTTCTCAGACAGCTTCATGGAGAAGTTCTTTCCCAGTATTACCAAGGTAAAGATGGAACGACAATTTGTTTCCCTAACTCAGATCATCTAGATAGTGTTCTTAAATGTCATTGTTGTTGCCTACTTCACCTGTGACAGTATTAATTTGAGCATTGTCTTCATCAGGAAATCTGTTCCGTGGACAAGTATGCTGCGGAGTTTACTCGGCTCAGTCACTTCGCTCTTGCCCTTGTAGCCACTGATGAGGATAGGGCTCGCATATTTCACTCAGGTTTGAGTTTTCCCATCTAGGACCGTTTGGCTGCTCTTCGGCTTCGTGCCTATGCCGATGTTCTGGATGCTGTACGGATTCAGGAGCAGACCCTTAGCAGGTCAGGTGTTCCTCAGCGGACTGTTTCGCACCCTGTTGTAGCTCGGCCTACCGGAGGACCTATTCGGAGGCCAGTTCCGCCCCCTCTCGCGAGAGTACAACCGTACGTACTTGTTGTCCTGAGGACTGTTGAGACTTGTGGCTATTGCCATAAGGTTGGGCATTCACAGCGAGACTGCAGGATGGCCAATCGACCGTGTCTAGTGTGTGGGAGCAGTGATCATATGGTTTGTGATTGTCTGAGGAATAGGGCTCCTGCACTGGCTTTTGGTACTGCTCAGCTAGGAGCGCCGACTCGTGGTCAGGGTAGACCACCTCTTCCACGGCAGAGGCACGCTTTTGACCAGAGGCATGTGGCCCTTAGGGGAGGTCAGGCTGGGAGTCGTGGTCAGGCTTATAACCTGACAGCCGAGGAAGCAAAGGTAGCTGTTGGAGTGGTTGCAGGTATATCACAGTAGTTGTACTTTCTTTTCTTCTTTTTAGTTTTCCGCATGTTATTTTTCTTCTTTGTACAATTATTCGTGTATATATCTTGCTAGCACCTTATTTTTTTGTTTGATCTTCTTCTTCTAGGTGTTATTTTAGTCTCCTTCTTTCCAGCTCATGTTTTGTTTGATTATGGTGCTACCCACTCTTTCATTTCCTCACGCTTTGTTGATCAGCATACTTTGGTTAGTGATGCTTTGCCCTCAGATTGGGACATCACCACAGGTGGAGGTGTCATTGTCTGTTCTAGGGTATGTAGGCGAAGTCCATTGCTGATTGGTGGTGTGGATTTCTGGGCTGATTTGATAGTGATTCCCAATTCCGGTTTCGACGTCATTCTGGGCATGGACCGGTTTGGTGTTTTTTGTGCCGTGATTGATTGCTGGGAGAAGAAGGTGATTTTCAGGCATTCTGGTCAACCAGAGTTTGTTTTCCATGTGGGTGAAACATCATCAGGGCGTGTTAAGAACTCGATGGATCCCAAGGCTGTTTCGCTTGTGTCGTTGGGCTCTGATGGGATTGTTGAACCCTTAGTTGTGTAGGATTTCCTTAATGTTTTTCCCGAGGAACTGCCCGGTATGCCGCCAGACCGAGATGTGGAGTTCAGCATTGATGTTCAGCCAGGTACGACGCCTATTTCCAAGAGTCCGTATCAGATGGCACCGGTTGAATTGGCAGAGCTTAAGGTGCATGTTTAGGAGCTGCTTGATAAGGGTTTTATCAAACCTAATGTTTCGCCTTGGGGAGCCCAAGTTCTGTTCGTCAGCAAGATGGATGGAAGCCGCAGGCTTTGCATTGACTACAGAGAGTTGAACAATGTCACTGTCAAGAATCAGTATCCATTACCGAGGATTGACGATTTTTTGGACCAATTAGGAGGTTCTTTGGTGTTCTCGAAGTTGGATCTTCGTTCCAGGTATCATCAATTCAAAGTGAAGTCAGGAGAAGTTTCGAAAATGGCTTTTCGAATGAGGTATGGGCATTACGAGTTCTTGGTTATGCCTTTCGAAGTGACTAATGCATCGGTAGTGTTCATGAGTCTGATGAAACGGGTGTTCTCACCGTTCTTAGATCAGTTAGTTGTGGTCTTCATTGATGAAATATTGGTATATTCTCGGAATATGGAAGATCATGCTGAGCATTTGAAGGTGGTTCTGCAGACCTTGATGGAGAACCAGCTGTATGAGAAGCTCAGTAAGTGCAAGTTCTGGCTGGATCGGGTCACTTTTCTGGGCCACATTATTTCTGGGGCTGGTGTTTCTATGGATCCGGCGAAGATTTCTGCGATTAAGGATTGGCCTGTCTCGAAGTCTGTTCCTGATGTGAGAAGCTTTCTGGGTTTGACCGGCTATTATCGGAAGTTCGTTCAGAATTTTTAATAGATTGCTGGACCTCTGACCAGTTTGACCAAGAAGGAGCAGAAGTTTGTTTGGGATGAATCTTGTAACGAAGCTTTTGCCGAGTTGAAGCGTCAGTTGACGTCAACGCTTGTGCTGACTATATCCGACAGTTCGGGTGGTTTTGTGATCCGTTGTGATGCATCGGGTAGAGGTCTGGGAGCGGTGCTGATGCAGCGAGGCAGGGTTGTCGCTTATGCATCGAGGCAGTTAAGACCTCATGAGAAGAACTATCCCACGCATGATCTAGAGCTTGCGGCCGTGGTTTTTGCCTTGAAGTTGTGGAGGCATTATTTGCTTGGAGATAGAGTGGAGATATTCACAGATCACAAGAGTCTCAAGTACGTGCTCACGCAGAAGGAGTTGAACATGAGGCAAAGGAGATGGCTGGAATTGATGGTAGACTTTGACATCAATTTGCAGTATCACCTGGGCAAAGTGAACTTGGTGCCTGATGCTTTGAGCAGGAGGCATGTCGCTATGTTCCTTACTGTGCAAAAGGAAATAGTGGAGGACATGAGGAGGCTGGAGTTGGATGTGTTGCTTCCTGGACTAGATTGGCAGTTCTTGATGTTGCAGTTGCAGTCTTCTTTGATTGAGCGGATTAAGCGAGCCCAAGTGGGTGACCCACAGTTGCAGCAGTTTCGAGGTGAAGTGGAAGCCGGTTTGAGATCTGATTTGGTCATTCATGCTGATGAGCCCAAGCCAGATGAAGTTTTGTGGTTTGGAGAGAGGCTATGTGTTCCGGATCAAGCAGAATTGCGGGAGAGTATTCTTCAGGAGGCACATGCTACTCTTTTGTCTGTACATCCTGGGAGTACCAAGATGTATAAGGACAGTAAGCAACAGTTCTGGTGGTCAGGTTTGAAGCGGAATGTGGCCGAGTTTGTGGCGAAGTGTGGGATCTGTCAGCGGGTCAAAGCCGAGAATCAGAAACCCGGATGTCTATTGCAACCGTTACCTATTCTGTAATGGAAGTGGGATAACATCAGTATGGATTTCATCACGGGTTTGCCCAAGAGTTCAAAGGGCAATAATGCGATTTGGGTCATAGTCGATCAACTAACCAAGTCCGCTCACTTCTTGGTGATGAAACTCACTTTGTCTATGGTCAAGTTGGCCGAGCTGTACGTTGGAGAGATCGTCAGGCTTCATGGTGTTCCGTTAACCATTGTGTCTGATCGAGATACACGGTTTACTTCGCATTTTTGGAGGAGTCTTCAGACAGCCTTGGGTACCAAGACGGATTTCAGCACTGCTTTTCATCCGCAGACTGATGGGCAGACCGAGATAGTCAACCGTATTCTTGAGGATATGCTTCGGTGTTGTGTTCAAGATTTTGGAGGAAGTTGGGAAAGACATCTAGCTCTGATAGAGTTTGCCTACAACAACAGTTTTCAGACTAGTATTGGGATGGCGCCGTACGAAGCTCTGTATGGCAGGAAGTGCAGAACACCTGTTTGTTGGTTTGAAGTTGGGGAGCGGTAGATGTTTGGGCCTGAGATTGTGCAGCAGACATCTGAAAATATCGATCTGATCAGGAAGAGGTTGGTGGATGCTCAGAGTAGGCAGAAGAGCTATGCAGACAATCGGAGGAGGGACCTTGAGTTTGAGGTTGGTGACTTTGTCTTTCTGAATGTTTCACCTAGCAAGGGTGTGATTCGCTTCGGCAAAAGTGGAAAGTTATCCCCGAGGTTCATAGGCCCTGTAGTACCCCGTATTTTTAAATATTATTTTTAAAGGTTTATAAATGATTAAAATGATATTTGGAGATTTAATAAATATTTTCTGTAAATTTATCTTTTACACGTGCAAAACACGTACAAATATTTTCTTGAAAAGTTCAAAAGCCAAAATTATTTTATGGAAAATCATTATTTATTATTTGGGATTTATTTATAATTTTTCCAGATTTTTTTTGAAATTAATTGGATCTATTTGCAAATATTGAGAAAAAGAAGGACATTTTTGTAAATTTGTCATTTGAGGGGTGAAAGTGTAAAAACTATTTTTCTGGACTTTTAATCAGTGCCGGCTGGAGTTGAGGAGTTATTTTGCTTTTAAATCTCAATTTATTTGATTTTATCAAGTTCCAAGTATAGGAATCTATTTATGTAAAGATATGTTTTCGAGGGGTTATTTCGCAAATATGTCTAAAACCCTAAGATCCTATTTCTGGGTATTTAAAAGAAGAGATCGTAGCCGTCATTCGCTGCACAGCACAAAGATTTATTATTTTTGGAGGATTGAGAGAAGGATCTTGGATTTCGCAAAAAGGGAAGGCTTTCTTGTTGGATTCTTCATTTCAAGGTGAGTGATATAATTGTTTTGTTTGTACTTTGAATGTTGTATGTGAGTGACATTTTTGTTTTGCCTTGTGTATTTTGCATGTAATTGTTTTTTTTGATTTGTTTATATATGTGATTTGGTACAATTTGATTGTTTGATCTATGAATGTTTAATGGATCTTGGATATTGATCTTTATTGCTAAAGCATGTTTAGGGTTTGAATATGATTATGCATATTATGGATTGGATGAAAAATTGGATCTTGTGAAACCCAAGTGGTATGTGATTACAAATTTGATTATGGTTATGAGTTGTGGTAGAAATTCAGATTTTTGAGATAATTGAATGGAAGAGTTATGAATCAAGAGACCGTGTCTTGAGAATTGAAATTTGAGGGATTAATTGAATTGAGGAAATATATCCAAATTGGGGATTTTCTTTGAGATTGGTATTTACATGTTTTGGGATCTGAATACGAAGAAATTTCAATAAGTAATTGATTTTTTAGAAAAAACTCTATTTTGATGATATGCACAATTTCATGTTTGATTGAAGGAAATCAACAAATCTCTATTTTTATAAATTCAAGTAGTTTGATTCAATTTTGTGGATTATTATATGTCCTACCAGTTATATTTGATCATACAAGAAATTTGTTTTTCGTAGAAATCGTTTTCATGAAGTAAAACTATGTATCGGTTAAATGTGCACAACCAAAACTATACAGTCTGTAGGCCGACAGTCGATTGGCACGACCTTTCAGTCGACTGATACGACCCGGCTGCTATGTTCTTTAGTTGTATTGGAATTTCTCTCTGGTAAGTCGACCTATGACTTTTATAAGTCGACTTATAACACTTAGAATATTTTCTTAAAGATTACTGGAATTTCTCTCTGGTAAGTCGACCTATGACTTTTATAAGTCGACTTATAACACTTAGAATATTTTCTTAAAGATTACTGGAATTTCTCTCTGGTAAGTTGACCTATGACTTTTGTAAGTCGACTTATAACACTTAGCTTATTTTCTTAAAACCATGGAATTTTCTTTCTGGGCAGTTGACTTATGCTTTCTATAGTCGACTGATACTGATATACCTTTATATTTTTGAATGTTCTTTCAAATAATCTATTCTCTAAATGCTTTACTCTATAACTTGTTATTTTATACTTATATTCTATTGAGCATGTGTTTTCAAGATGTTAAGTTGAACAATTTATGTTGGAAGTTCGGTTTGGATATTGAGTTTGAGTCTCTAGAGGGTGTGTGTGACCCTAGTATACCGACAGTTGAGTTGTTTATGTTTGGGCCTGTTGAGGCATTTAGTTGATCAGTTATTGAGTTAAGTCCGGTAGGGTACACCAACTCTAGGAGATTTGTTGAGTAATTAAATAACCTAAATGATAAGGACAGGCACTAGTGGTGATATGATGAACGGGAACATGAGTTATAGACCTCAGTATGGCTTGCGGTGTGAGATAATCCCCGGAATTATCCAGGTGTGAGTGAAATAGTCTGCGGAATTACCTGTTGTGTGGGATTGATCTCCGGAATTATCGGAGTCGAGGCAACGCACATGTGGTATTCGTGTGATGAGGTGCCATTGCTTGCGGTGTGGGGTATTCTTGAAGATTCCCAGGTGTAAGTGAAATAGTCTCCGTAATTATCTGTGGATAGAGTTTGACCTTCGGAATTATCGGGGCATGGGCTAATACTCACAGTTTATCTTTATCTCGTAGTAGTCATCGTGTTAGGATTAGTTGCATAGCGGGGATTGAACCCTATAAAGTGGAGACGTTAAGGGCTTGCACCAGACCTATGTAGAGTGGGATGTATAGACTCCGACAAGTACGCATTAGAGAGTCAGCATATAGACTTGTGTTTTCTTGATTTGGTTTCACGCATGTGTTTTCCTGTTTTCTACACTTGACACTTAGTTTAGCTTCACTTGAGGTTTACATGATTCCTTGCAATGTCATATTTTATGTATTATTACTTGTCACATGTTGTTTATGAATCAATGCTTAATGTTTATTTATGTTGTTTGTTTTTATGTCACTCACACCATTATGGCTGACCCCTTTAGTTTTGGGGTTAGGGATCATCTCTAGCCTCATGTTTATAGGTTGTTATTGATTAGAGCTTAGGATTTGGATGATTGAGTTCAGTTGATTTAGTGACATATGTAAAATGAAAAGTGTTGTAAAGAAAAGAGAATTATGATTTGAGATGTTTTTGTATTCCGCTGTGCTATGTAATTGATTATTGTAATGAAAGTTAGAAAAATTTTATTGGTGTTAAATTGTGTTTAATATTACATTGAAGTTGATGCTGAGAATTGTGCCACGTATTTTCTAAGATATTATATTAGAAATTCGGGGCGCTACAGGCCCATACAAGATATTGAAGCGAATTGGAAAAACTGCTTACCGGTTGGAGTTGCCGGAAGAGTTGTCTCATGTGCACAATGTCTTCCATGTGTCTATGCTGAGAGGGTACATTCTAGATCCGAGCCATCACTTGGCCGAAATGCCGGAGGGTTTACAGTTGGATCTGAGCTACATTGAGCTTCCGGTTGAAATTGTCGATCGTCGGGAGAAAGTCTTGAGGAACATGACGATACCGATGGTCAAAGTAGTCTGGAGAAACCAGTTGGTTGAAGAGGCTACTTGGGAATCTGAGGAGAGGATGATGAAGGATCATCCTGAGCTCTTTGTTTGATTTGTATATTCTTTCCTTTTCTTTTCTTATCTTCTTGTTGTATTTCTGTTTTTCTCACCCTTTAAGTGTAGTTCCGAGGACGGAACTATTCTAAGGAGGGAGTGCTGTAACACCCTGGATTTTCATATCTTATTTATTTTTGGAGTTGTTTGATTCTACGTGCTATGCACGTGCAAATTTATGCACGTATTTCTCTAGAAAAATATTTCATAAACTAGTAATCCTAATTCTTCTCTTTTTATTTAAAGCCTAATTTAATCCTAAGCCTAATTTGTCTCTTTGTAACCCATATTAATTAATTAATTAATTAAATTAATAGAGCTCATGGTCTTTTGGCCCATTAGTAAGCCCATTTAATTTAATTCTTTCTTTATTTTAGCCTAACTTGTAGTGTAGACTCAAATAATAGACAATTAATTAAACTAAATGAACAACTTGTAAGTGGGGGACACTAGGGTGGCACGTGCATGCACTAGAGTGTGCAAAGCCCACCCTTGAGTTTGGACGGATTATGCATGGGAGGAGAGGGAGAGTGGATGAGGTGGAGAGGTGGTTACTCCCTCATGGGAAGTTATGGCAACTCCCTAATTCATTTAGGCCCTTGATCCTTAACCACTTGATCTAATCCTAGCCTTCTATTCTCACTAAAAATTTGTATAAATACCCCCCCTACATTAGTTATCCTTACACCTAATCTATATCAAAAGAGAAAGATAAAGAAATACAATTATAGAGTAAAAGATTGAGAGAAGTGAGTTCAAAAGATTGAGGGGTGTGCCATTGTGTGTACTCTTTCCCATTGAAGGCTGGCATTTCTTCAAGTTGCAAAGGGGAGAGCACGGGTTTGCTTCAAGCTAGGAGGAGACGACGTGTGGTGGTTCAAACTAGGAGAAGAATGCCTCTTTTTGATCATTCTAGGAGTTCTTAGGAGTTCATTTTGTTTTCTCTCCAAATAAGGTGGGTAATTTTCTCCAACTTCTAGATATTTACCATGCTAGGTTTATGTTTTGATCATGCTAGAATAGATAAGTTAAAATATTGCTTTATGTTAGTACCATGATTAAGGAGAAAAAAGAACATATGTGAATTTGCATGAAATGACTAGTGAAATTGATTGAATGATATGATTAGAATTGTTATTATGGTAATTTGATATTGCTCTAGCATGTTAATTTAGAATGAATGATTCTCCATGTTCAAATATTCATGTATGTGGGAAAAGTTCAAATTTAAGAAATGTGCTTATGTGAAAGATACAAATTATGAGAATCTCCATGTTATTAAAATAAGATTGATTAGTAAATTATGCATGTTTATGGTTAGTATGATTGATACTAAATAATCCTAAAGTTGTTTGTTAGTTGTTGGAAAAATGAACATTTTGTAATTTAGGTCAAGTTCAAGAAATGATCAATTTGTGTGTTAATCAAAAGGAAAGAAGAAAACTCATTAGTCTAATAAAGATGAATCAAATTATGATTGAAAGATATCAACAAAATTTTCTCTTTGAAAAAGAAGTTGTTAATAGAACATTATGTGATTTCATGTACACTTTGTATAAATAAAAGAGTAGTATTTATATGAAAGATGAGAGTTAAATGTTTTTTAAATTTTTTATTTAAAGTTACTGTATAAATTCCAAATTTCGGATTTTAGTCACTGAACAGTCGATCGAATATGACTTAATAGTCGACCGTCCAGACTATGTAATTTTTGAGTTTTTAACCCTCGGTGAACAGTCGACCGATTATGACTTAACAATCAACTGTCCAGACTATGTAATTTTCGAGTTTTTAACCCTCGCTGAACAGTCGACCGGCTATGCTTCAACAGTCGACTGTCCTGACTATTTTGACTTCTCAGGTTTTAAATTGTCTTTGGATAAAAATAAATGAATTGTTTAAAAGAGTTTGAAAATAGATTCTGATAAAGGGATATTCGAAAGTATGAATGTTAGATTTAGTATTTGGTAAAATGAGAATAAGAGAATTATGTGGAAAGAATGAATTATGAATGTGACAAATGAAATTTATTCTATGCATGAAATCGTACATGAAAGTGAAATCAAACATCATGATGAATTATGAAAGGTCTTATGAATATGAATACACAAATGCTATGAACATGAAATGGAATTGAAAGCTAGAGGGTCGCTAAGTCTTATACCGGCATTGAAAGATATTTTTGAGATGAGTTATTGAAAAGAAAAGACCAAGTTTGGGTCGTATGGTTGAATTAAAGGGCTAAGACCGGTATAGAGGAAGTGCTAACTCTAGGGGTTGATTTTATTCATGATTCAAATAATTAAGGACTAGACACATAGTGGTGATGTGATGAAAGTGAGAGAAAAACACGAGTATGAAGGCCATCGGATTGGCGGTGTGAGAGTGATTCACAGATTGCCTGCTTGATGCGTCATGACACGGCGTGAGCACTACTCCAGAATTATCGTCCCAGTGGCAACGTTTGTGGGGTGTTTGGTGACTATGGGTGGTGCCATCGTTCCACGGCGGAGGCTGAATTATCCATAGATTGTCTGCATGATGCGTCATGTCAGTGTGTGGGATTCCCCTCCAGATTGTCTGGATATGGGCTCGTAATTCATAGAACATCTAGGATACTTACCGTAGTTACCATAGTAGTCTAAGTCATGGCGATGGACTAAACCCTACAAGATGAAATACGATTAAGGGCTTGCCCTCGGACCTATGTAGTATGGGATGCATAGAATCCGAACAGGTGCGCATTAGTGTCATATAATATAACAACTGTATTAAGGACTAAGTGCACAACACAACACGACATCTATAGGATAGTCCCCGTAGTTGGCTTGTGATAAGTGTGTGCTTGTTAAGTAGGAGAAAATTGATGTTTTATATCCATGCGTCATTTGAATAAACTGACGAGCCCACAGTTTCTATGCAGGATAAAGAGATTGACAAGATTAAAGTATGCATGTTGCTTAAAGAATGTTTCAAGTGTTGTATATTTTATTCATGTAATTATTGTAAATTGCTTCTTCTGTTTAAATGTAATTCAAGGTATAACTCTGATGTAATAAAAGTTTTAATTTCCTTGTAAAATTGTATGAAGAGAAGTGTAAAGATCCTATGGAACTTCGAATTCAGTCTGTTTTGGAATTCGGGGTGTTACAGTTTAGTCGAGAAACAGTCCACCGAGCCACCATTTCCCCGCCGCTGCGTCGCTTCCCGACCGCAGCGCCGCAGTCGTCGTCGTCGCCGCTCTTGCTGTGGTCGCCACCGCCGTTTCCGCCATCCCCTCTCTCACCATTATTCTTTCTGTCTGTCAAGTAGAGGAAGGAGAAACACACTGGACTTGGGTGTTTGCTGTTGTGTGAGGTGGGGTCCGGTACTCGCCATTTGGTGTTTTGCTTGGGATCTATTGTGTTTGCTGGTTGTGTGCCCTGAGTTGTGTTTGCTGAGTTGCTGCAGGACTTGGTCTTGTTGTTCGCTGTTTTGTGCGTGACTCATCCGTGTTTTGGTCTGTCGCCCGAGATTCTAATCCAGTTATTCTATTTATTCGAATTTACTAAATAACAAGCAAGTCTCTTCTTGAACTAGTATTTTGTTTTGTTCAAGACCCTTGATCTCTACAAGTAGATCCAGTCCTTTTTTTTTATCATACTGCTATTTGAAATTCCGTTAAGTCTATTGAGGGTTTACACGAGCTAACCCGAGATATTCTTAACATCGTGTCGCTATCTTTGATCTAAAACCTAGTCCCCCTTGTACATTGCATATGCACAATTACATGAAAAATAACTAGATCAATGTTGTAGACCTGTTGATGAATTGTATACATGTTAGATTGAATATGATTAAATGAATTGATTACCATGCTTGTGAAATTGCATCTTAGAACTGAAATTATGCATGTTAAACACCTAAGAACACTTTGATTATTAAATTGCATGAAATATATGGTTGTATGATTTAATTATTGCTTATCCATGTCAAAATATATTCTGGACTGCTAGTTGTTTCTTTTTTAATCAGATTTTCGACCATGTTGCTGTCGCATTTTGAAATAACTTTCGGAACATGAAATTTAGCCCCATAAGTCTACTTTACTACCCTTTTTAAGGATTTGAATTCCGATGTGTAATCTGTTAGATATCATCATTTTAGTACAGCTGTGCCAGAATTTTCTGTTTCACAAATGCATGCGCACCTTGCTATTTCATAATTTATTTGATCATGCTAGCAGTAAAATAAAAATCTGAAATAAATTTAGGTGAACCTAGACATGTGTAGGAACTACCCTGAATTTTTATAGATTTATTTGATGAGTTTTCTGACCTAAAACAAATAGGTGAACACAATTTATAACTTGCTTGCTGAACATAAAATCTGAAAAGAATAGAGTTTCACCCTAGTTTCTGTAGTTTTTATACATCTCATATATATTTGCTGGAACCGGTAGAGAGTCTAGTTTCTAGAATTTCTGACGGATCCAGATTTTCTTTTCTGTAGTAGCAGTAATCCATGTTTTTGTATAGTAAGGTCATGCTGTCCTGATTATGTGATTGTGCTAATTTAATGTGTTTCCTTCATGGTTTGTCTGTAACGAGTAGAATTAGTCAAACTTAGTATCATACAATATTGAAACCTTCTTGCATGCTCAAATAGGATGAAAATGAACTAATAACAAGTCGAGGTATTATGGGTAGACTTGGTAGTGAACGATAGGAAAATGTACTCGGTAAAGGCCTTCTTACTCGCATGAACACTTGGCATGGAAGGATGAGAAATATTGATTGAAGGGAGAAGTATTGATTGCAAATTATTGATTGTTAATTATTGATTGTAAATTATCGCCATCTCGACGCCGGGTACACGATCCGTAAATTCACCATCAGTCTAAAACGTACTGTGTGCTTGCGCCAAACTTGTAGAATGGGACGCAGTAGTATGTGCACTAGATAGATTAATAAAATGATTAATAACCTGCTTTTATCATCTTATGCTTGATCCTGTATTGAACTTGACTTGACATCACTCATTACATGTGTGATTAATTGTAGACCTTCGATATTATTTCCTGCTCTTTGCTTTGTTCTTTAACTTTGATCCTGTCACTTTTTCTTTGATATATATGCTTCCTTTATGCTTTGTTTTTCTCTACTTGCTGTCCACGACTTGCTCTAAGAACATTCTTTTCTTTCTATTTAGATCAAGTATTCACAGGTACCGAAGAACCTCTACCAGAAGGAATTGGTGAGCAACGATTCTAGAGATGGAGTCCAAGATTGCACTGCTTAATTTATTTATTGCTAGATTATTTCTCTGTACATTGTTATGACTTTGTACTTTGTTTTGGGCTTATGTTCCCAGAGTTTGTTTTATTCCCAGATCTTGGATATTGTGTTGGATATTATTGTTGTTGGATTATTTCATTTATTATTGAAGTTATCTTTGATTCATATGATTATATCTCCTTGTGTGGATGTGTTTGTTATTGCATATTGTTGAGTTAGTTTAGTACAGCTTATGGATGGTGTTTACATCATTCGCTGGGCCTACGTTACGTATTCGTATTCCGTATTTTGGGAAGCAGGGTATGACATGAACAGATGTATCGGCTCATATTTTATGGTAATAGGTTCAGTTGGAGTTGAGCTAATGTCTTCTTGTGTATTTGGTATTCTTGCATGTGACTCGGCAGATGGTTTTAAACTCCTAACGAGACTTGGACTTGGAATAACAACTGGACTAGTGTTTGGAAGCATCATTTGCTCAACATATAACTCCAATGCAGGCCAACTACAATTTGGATCAAGTGTCCTAGCAATCATGAACCTTAGTGCATTATCATTTTCTACGGGCACTACCATGAAATATTGCCCTTCTCCTTACCGACAGCATAACGGGCTTTGATTTTGACATTCAATCACGTCTACCCCATTTCGTAACTTCAAATATCTTATCTACTAGTTGTGAATATATAATGTTACGAGGAGCCCAAATAATGACCGGTTCAACATCGCTATAACAATATCCAATCTTCGGATCTCGGATTATTTCACCCCCAAAATATAACCAATAGGTATATCATAATCCATACCTAAACATAATGATTCACACATTCAATTCTTAAACTAATCACAAGCATAACCTATGTATACATATAAAACATATGGTTATAATAATACCTTCAAATTAGACCGTATCTTAGATAGCTTGAAAATATGTCGTGGATGAAGAATGATGTAACCCTTGTTTTTCATTTTGTGTATTTTTTGGTGTATTTTTCTTTTCTAAGTTATTGTACTCTCTCTTGTATTTTTCTGGACCGTATATTGGAGTTGATTTCAATAAATATTCATTTATTTCATTTTTAGCTCCTTGAGTTGGTTTTTGTTCGTCTTTTGTTTCGTTCTTCGTCAATTATTGTTTTTCTTTCATTTGGTTCTTGTCCTCTTTATTTTTGTTCTTCAGTGCTTGTGGTGGTGATTGGTTGCTCATTCTATTCCCAATCCTATTGTTGATCCCTAATAGATTTACCAAAGCTAAATTAAACTCAATCCTATTTTGAATCCTATGCCATTAATCCATATCAATACCCATTAAACAATCCTATTACTCCTAATCTACCCACAACCCAATTACCCAATAACCCAACTCATATTTTAAACCCTAAAACTCTCACATATATATAACCCTCTCTCGCTCTCTTTCCCTCACCAAAACCCTAGCCCCCCATCCTAACCCCCCGCCTCCCTTGCGCGCCGCACTCCACCCCGCACAGCCTAACCCGACGCCCCCCTTGGCTGTGCCCAGGCCGAGCCCCACCGCCGGCCAACACCCAACCATCCTCACCCGACCACCATACTCCCTCTCATCCCCTCTCCGATCACTCCTCTCTCCTTGGCCGACCAACTCTCCAAGCTACAAGCCACCGCAAGTTCATATCTCTCTCTTGTGGGTTCTCTCTTCTCTTGCTTTGAGAAGCGTGCCGTGTGTTCGTGCGATTGTTCGTGGGTTCATTACTCTTGATTTATGGATCTGTTGTTCACTTGTTCGTGGATTTTCGTTTGTTTCTCGGGAATCCATTCTCGTTATTCTTGGTGTACGTTTCGTCTCGGTTAAGGCAAGTAAGTTGTACTCAAATTCCTTTGTATGATACAAGTCAAAAATACTACCTATAGTGTAGTTGGGTCTAGAGACGACTCTTGTTTGTGTTATTCATGATGGGTTTTGTCTCTATAGTGCTATTTGATCATAGATGACTCACGACATATAATTTGACATGAAATAACTTAGGTTTTACCCGTTCTTGATTGGATCATGTATGTGAGACTTTTGTGAGAATTCGTGATTTTGTTGAGACCCATGTGATATGCTTGATGTGGACATGCTAGATACCCTAATTCATGATATTTGGACACTTGGTAGACTCGATTTCATGTTTGGTTGTGTTTTGAACAAGTTTTGTATGATATATGTTAAGTTGTTGCTAAAGGGAAAAATCTGTATTTTGTCGATGATTTGTTTGTTTACTGTTTTGGACTGTCTTGAAGTCAGTATCGTAATCTCAGTATAAAACAAGAGTTTTAGAGAATTTCATCTATTTTCAAACCCCTCTGACCTTGCTTGATTTCGTTTTCGTATGTGTGAGATATGACTGTTTTACTACAGAGGTATCGATCTTTTCCAGATTTTGTTTGTTGGTGTTTTTGATGACTAAATCATTTTAATAACTGTTCTACACATATTATTTTGATCCAAAACTTTGGTCAGTATTTCTATATCTAGTTAGGGATTATCCAGAATTTTGGTGGATTTTATTGATGAGTTTTATGTGCTGTTTCATGCTCGTTTGTGAAAACTATATTTGTTGTATTTTACTCGTTGTACTGTAAAGAATCGTATTTTCATCCAATTTTCTTCTACTGTATAAAAAATTCTTGTGAAATATGAAAGTTAATATATTTTGTCTATTTTGATCTCCCTTTGGCGGATTTGGATTTTGTTTCACTGGTTGCGAGATATTATAGTTTTCGTACAGCAGTGTTGGAAATTCCAGATTTGCCAAACTATCGTTTATTGATGTTTTATGATTTTTGATGACTGATCTAATTTTACTGGAAAATTCTGAAACTTTATATTTAGATACTGGACATATAGGAGAATACGTCAGATTTTTTGTGGGTTTATTTATTAAGTTTTCATGCTGTTTTCCTGCTCTTGAATTCGTTTTCCTGATTTCTTGCTGAACCTATTTTCTGTATTCAAATCAGTTTTGAGCTATGTTTCTGTGAATTAATATATGACTTATTTATACTCGCTGGATTCAGTTGGGAGTCTATTTTCTATATGTTTTGACGGATTCAGATTTGCATGCTTGTAACACTGGGAATCACTATTTTACTACAGTATGGTCTTGCTGTCCTGAACTTGAGATTTGAATATTTTATTCTTTCATGTATTATTGTGCACTCGTACATGTTTACCTTGCAACTTAAACTTTTCACATGATCATACCATGTTATTCATGATATATTTTGCACATATATATGCTTGTTTGATATTAATAATAAATAATCAAGCCGGGGTTTAAGGGAAAGATCTTATAGTTGATAATTCAGAAACGTGTACTCGGAAGGGGATCCACTGATCCTACGTGATTACTTGAGACATGATACTTGACACGAGATTACTTGACACTTGCACGCAAGACACGATACTTGCCACTTGCACAACTTGACACGTGATTACATGATACATGATACATGATACTTGGAGCTTGGAGCTCGTTACTTGACTTGTCCCTGAGTACACTGCCCTCTATGCTCCACTACGAAATCTAAAGCGAAATTGTTTGTTGTAGCAACCATGTAAGGTGGGCTGCATGAAGTGCTACCTAGATAGTAATCACTACAAGACTTGATACATGATATTTGAACATGATACTTAAACATGATACATGCTTGCTTGATACTTGACTACATGATACTTGAGACTTGAAACTTGATAATTGATGCATGATTACATGATACTTGACTCTTGATATATGCTACATGATACTTGTTCACTTTGCCATGCTAGTTGTTTATTTTGACATCCTGCTTACACCATGTTGCTAGTTAGTTTCCCCATGTACTTGTATCCTACATTATAAGTGGCCCATAACTTGCAATTGACGGGTACTTGTTTTCTCTTTCCCTCTTTCCTGCAATTGTTGAATTGCAGATTTTGGAGAACAGGTTCCAGACGATATTGGTGACATGAAGTATTAGTGCTGCATTTTATTATTATTATTTCTTGTAGCTTGCTAGAACAATATTGTATTTTGAGACTTGGATTTATTCTTGTATTTGGGCAATGTGACCCAGGATATTTTTTTTATTCAGATCATGACTATTTGAGATTTATATAATTGGTTTCAAGTATTCTTGTTTGTATTTTAGTTCATATGTGCTTGTTGGTTGATACTTTTGCTTCCGAGTCTGATAATTCTTGTGAATGTTGTAAGGATTTTTGAACAGCTTATGGATGATGAAAATTATTCGCTGGGCTTTTGTCGTGTATCCTTATTCCGTATTCTCTTTTAGGAAGTAAGGCGTGACAAATGAGATGACTCAATACAATGTTGAAGATTTTGAGGATGGGGGAGTTGAATTTCGGTGGGAGAGGGAGAGGGAGGTAGGAGATATGAAGTTTGAAAGGAAACAATTGTGGGATTTTGGGTTCTAGGGTTTTAGGGTTTTCGGTTAGTGGGTGGGAGGGACACAGACCTAAAGTGAAAGGGGAAGGAGAAGAGGTGGCCCCTATTTATATGCAATCAGTATTATAACAGATGTCTGTATCCCCAACAACGACATCAGTAATGTGAATGTCGTTGTTGGGGATAACGACTTCTATTATTGTAACACCCTGCAAAATTGAGTTATGACAATTTTACCAGCAGGTGTTATGCACATGTATTTTGTACTATTACGAGTAATATCCATAATATATTTTAATATAAATGTCCTACGTATATATGCATTTCAATTATTTATACATTTTTCGTCTTCTTAAAATTCATTTTCATCATATTCCAAGCCAACTTAGATATTTATTTTAATCTTTATGTTTTTTACGTGGATTGCATGTATTTTCAATACACGTGTCGATTACGTATATTTTACCGTTACGTAAAATATTCGTAACATTATCAATACAAATATTTTTCGTATGTTATATTTCAATTGTGTATAAATATTTCTCCGTTTCTCAAATCTATTTCGTATTCAAATATTTTTTTTTATGTGCGATGCACGTGTTGATTGTATTCTCTTTCAAAATAAAATTCAGATTATGTCTGGTAGGGTAAGCGTGGGCTAATATTTCTCCATGTGTTGATTTAAGTCTGGTAGGTAAGCTAGCTCTAAGTTGGGATGACTATAATTAAACCTAAGGACAGGCACTAGGGGGAGATGTAGTGAAGTATGGGCAAACATGAGTATAAGGGCCTCATATGATTCGCGTTGAGAGATTATCTCAAGAATTATCGGGGTGTGAGGCATGATGTCCAAAATTGCTCGTGGTGTGTGATTTATCTTCAGATTTATCGGAATCTGGGTGATGCTCGTCGAATATTTGTGTGATGAGGTACCATATGACTCGCGGAGTGGGTTTTGTCTCCAGAATTATCGGGGTGTTACAATTATAGGATTTTTTCACACTTGCAATTTTTTTTCCAAGTTAGAGAATACACGATTGGAAAAATGTTAACTAATGTCGTTACTCCAAATAGCGATATGTGGAAAAAAATAATAAGTGATGCCGCTATTGGAAACAATGGCATATTAATAACCTATGCCATATTTTTCAAGAACGTGTTATGCTGACGTGTCTAAAACTGGACAGTTGGGTAAATACTTTCGAAAGTGGGTAAATACTTTCGAAAGTGGGCCAGATTGGTCAATATTTTCAAAAAGTGTGTCAGTATGGAAAAAAATTCTCTTTATCTCTAATCTCTAATATCATCTAATATTATAATGGAAGAGTTCGAGTTGTAGTTTATATACAACCCAACACGAGTATCGTCCTTGCATAACTATTACAAAAGAGGTCTCAGGTCGAGGTCAAACTACATCGGAGTTTTTACCTTTTTTTAAAAAAAAATGTTAAGACGTGCATTGTACGTGTAATTACTAGTGATGCGGTTTGTTTTTGGGAGTCGTGTGGATGCACCAGGTGTGAGTTCTTACTCGATTTGTATTGGTGGAGGAAGGTCCGGTGCGGACGACCCTCAGCCGCGCGAACGGTACGGAATTAGGCGGTAGTGGGGTGGAGGCTGGATGCTCGGCTCGGATCAGGAGGCTCGGATCTGAGGTCTCGTGTACCTGCAACGGTCTAGGAACACCGGGGTTGGTCCCGGTGGCAGACCCTCCGACGATCTAGTCAGCTACTGAGAGAGAGTAACAGTATCTAGGGTTTTGAGTGGGAAAAGATTGATTACCTTGAGAAGGGGCAAGGGTCTGGTATTTATAGGAGAAGCCAACCGGGTCTGGACCCGTTTGGGGCCGGGTCTGGACCCGGTTGCCCGTGGGGCTGAAGCGGTGGAAACCCGGGCGGTATAGGGCTGACGTGGCAGAGGCCCGGGCAGTTTCCAGGTTGACGTGGCAGAGGCCCAGGTAGTTTTCTGGTGCTGACGTGGCGGATCTGGATAATTCGGGGGTGCACGTTTCCTGAGGGGATCCTGTGGCCCAGGAGGGGCCACGTCATCCGACCCATATCACAAGCCCCACACTCCTGGAGGGCTGGGTGACCCAGCCGTGTAGGAGTGGTTCTTCGCCTCTGTAGGAAGAGCAGAGTGGCGGATGCGGTGAGAAAGTAGGATCTGCTGCTTCCCGAAGAGGCCAGGGGGTAGGAGGAAGGGATCCCCTATTGGAGTTGTGCAGGATGCTAAGCGTAGAAGAGTTGGAGTAATGCTTACCGAGCTTTAGGGTCGGCAGACGAGCCTCGAGGGTCGGCGGACGATCCCCTCACTAGTTGGAAGAGTAGGGGGACGTCAAGGTCCGCCGAGTAGGGATTTTCTTGCCGACCATCGACACTCGGTTCCTATCGCTAGTTGGAAGAGCGAGAGCACGTCGAGGTCTGTCGGGTTGAAGCTCAGTTTGCCGAGCATATGGGGTCGGTAGACGAGCTCGGAGGGTTGGCGGATGAGCCCCCCCTCCCCCCCACTTGTGGGACAGAGGAGGGTTTTTGGGGCTCACGATGCCATCCGAGATCCGAGCCCCTTGTGAACAAAGGAGGGCGTTTGGGGCTCGCGGTGTCATCCGAGCTCCGAGCTTGGGGCCGAGCGCGGAGAAGTAGGAGTTGCGTTCGAAGAGCTTCAGGGTCGGCAGACGAGCTCCGAGAGTCGGTGGAAGAACTGAGGGTCGGCCAACGGGCCTCTCGCTAGTTGAAAGAGCGAGGGGACATCGAGGTCGATCTTGTTGGAGCTCGGTTTGTTTAGCCTTAGGGGTCGGCAGACAAGCCCCCCACTTGGTGGACAGAGGAGGGTTTTGGGGGGTCGCGAAGTCATCCGAGCTCCGAGCCCCTTGTGAATAGAGGAGGGTATTTGGGGCCGCAGTGGCATCCGAGCTCTGAGCCCCCTGTGAATAGGGGAGGGTGCTTGGGGCTCGCGTTGTCATCCGAGCTCCGAGCCCCCTGTGAATAGGGAAGGGTGCTTGGGGCTCGCTGTGTCATCCGAGCTCCGAGCCCCCTGTTGAATAGAAGAGGTGCTTTGGGGCTTACGGTGTCATCCGAGCTCCAAGCCCCCTATGAATAGGGGATGGCTCTGGGGCTCGCGCTTTCATCCGAGGTCCGAGCCCCTACACTTGGTAGCAGTGACTGAACGATTTCATTTTATTTAATGCTTTTAGGAGTAGAAGCCTTGACGGCTGGCGTCGGTAACCGGTCTCCGAGCCTTACGTGAGATAGGGGATGATGTTTATGGCTTGCGATGCCATCCGAGCGTCGACCCTTCTGTTGAATGGAAGAGGAATTTGTGGCTCGCGATGCCATCCGAGATTCGAGCTTCCTGAATAATAGAGAAGGAGATTGTGGCTCGCGATGCCATCCGAGCGCCAACCCTTCTGCAAAATAGAAGAGGAATTTGTGGCTCACGATGCCATCCGAGCTCCGACCCTTTTGTTGAATAGAAGAGGAATTTGTGGCTCGCGATGCCATTCGAGATCCGAGCTTCCTGAACAATAGAGAAGGAGATTGTGGCTTGCGATGCCATCCGAGCGTCGACCCTTCTGTTGAATAGAAGAGGAATTTGTGGCTCGCGATGCCATCCGAGATCCGAGCTTCCTGAACAATAGAGAAGGAGATTGTGGCTCGCGACCTAGCATCGACCCTTCTGTTGAATAGAAGAGGAATTTGTGGCTCGCGATGCCATCCGAGCTCCGAGCTTCTTGAATAATAGAGAAGGAGATTGTGGCTCGCGATGCCATCCGAGCGTCGACCCTTCTGTTGAATAGAAGAGGAATTTGTGGCTCGCGATGCCATCCGAGCTCTGACCCTTCCATTGAATAGAAGAGGAATTTGCGGCTCGCGATGCCATCCAAGATCCGAGCTTCCTGAACAATAGAGAAGGAGATTGTGGCTCGCGATTTCATCCGAGCATCGACCCTTCTGTTGAATAGAAAAGGAATTTGTGGCTCGCGATGCCATCCGAGCTCCGAGCTTCTTGAATAATAGAGAAGGAGATTGTGGCTCGCAATGCCATCCGAGTGTCGACCCTTCTGTTGAATAGAAGAGGAATTTGCAGCTCGCGATGCCATCCGAGCTCCGAGCTTCCTGAATAATAGAGAAGGAGATTATGGCTAGCGATGCCATCCGAGCGCCGACCCTTCTGCGAATTAGAAGAGGAATTTGTGGCTCGCGATGCCATCCGAGCTCCGACCCTTCGTGGCTTGTCAAAAAAGTCTGCTTGTTTGAAAAATGCCTGGGGGTAGTTGGGTAATTTCGCGCCCATTGCTGACGTCATGAGCGCAAGAATCGAAGCGACTCCAGATCCTAGCGGCTGTTAGATCTTGATGATTAAGATCCAGCGGCCAGATCAAATTGTGGAAATCGAGGAGTCGCTTTCTCCTTATAAATCCTCCCCCTTCCCCCACTTTTCTTTTCTTCATTTCTTCACTCACTTCCCAATTTTTCAAGAGCAGGTTCTTACTTGCCGTCGGCAACTTTTCCGGTAATCGCACGGTATACTCTTCAGGTTAGTATTTCTGTTTAGTAATGTCGCGCTCTCATTCTGGATCCGAGGCTAGCTCGTCGGGCCGCTCCGCAATGGAAACCAAGTCAGAGACATCTTCGTCCCTTAGTAAATATAAGGTTAAGGAGGAAGTCCTGACAGACTCAGGGTCGGACGGTGGTGATGATGTAGTCTTCGTAGTGTCGTCGCTGAGATCCCGAAGACCGGGAAAGGAGCCCGTGGACGAGGGCGAGGAGGTGGAAGAGGAAGAGGGGGATGAGAGGATGAGGAGGACGAGGAGGATGAAGAGGATCAGGATGCCGAGGGTGAAGAGGATCAGGATCCCGAGGGTCAGGGTGCCTTTGATGATGATGAGGATGATGGAGATGAAGGGGAGGGCACTCTGGAAGGTGCTGGCGAAGGCACAGCAGGAAGGGCGGTTGAGATCGGAGATGACCTTCTGCCTCTTCCACCTTTGTCGACACCGTCTCCTGAGAGGAAGGCTCGCCCTCGTCGGAAGAAGAGAAAGTTGAGCCTTCCGGACAATCCCCCTCCTCCGGATGAATATGCCCCTAGACTGGGTTTGGAGTTTCCCCCGGTCTCCTTTAAGAATTCGGGGTCGATCAGGATGTACCCCGACGATATTAAGGACATTAACCCTATTCCTCCCGTATCGGGCGAGGAGAGCCGCATGAAGATTCGGATGGACAGCATTCCGTGCACTTGAGGGCAGACTATCTTCATATCCTGAGGGCTACCTACTTCATTCCTTGGGAGTTTGAAGTCTTCATCCCGAGCCCCGGTATTCGACCCACCACAACCCTGCTGCCGGGCTATTGTATCTTTCCTGAGGATGCCGTTGCCTCGGGACTGAGGCTACCGTTGCATCCCTTCGTCAAGAGGTTATTGAATTGGGCGAAGCTATGCTCGATGCAGTATGGCCCAAACTCTTGGAAGCACCTAATTTGTTTCATTCTGAAGTGCCAAGAGAAGGGTGTGACACCGAGGTTGACCTACTTCCGAGCCATCTTGAGGATCAGCTCGCTTGGCGACGCGGAGGGGATATTTTACTTCTCGCCTAAACCGCACAAAAAGGTGATGCACGACCATCCGGATTCCATCAAAGGGTGGAAAGAGAAATATTTCGTGGTCCGGAGCGAGAAGTCTTGGGGGATTCCGACATCGTGGAATTTCTTCAAGCCGAACCACAAACCTCCGAAGTGCAGTGACTTGACGGCGAAGGAGTGGAAGAGGGTTGAGAAGATCGATGGGGGGCACAGTATAGCGTGGCCTCGAGTGACAGGGCTACACCTCGCCCGAGCCGGACTGAGCCCAGCCGACCCTAGAATGTTTCATTCTGAATTTTTGCATCCTTCTGCCTTTGTGTTAACGTTAGCCTCTTTTTTTTTTTACTTTTGAAGAGATGACTTCCAAGAAGGTGGATGACAGGCGAGAGAGGAGAAGAGGAAGAAGGCGGAGCAGGAGAAGCTGGCCGCCCAAACTTGGGGGGTCCGGCAAGGGACCAGCCCCGGTAGCCGGGGAGCTTTCTCCAGCGAAGAAGGCCAAAAAGAATCACCCCCATACGCCGAGGGCGTCTCGGGACGCGGGGGGCAGTTCGGGCAAGACTGTCGAAGCCCCAGGGAAGAGGCTTCCCCCATCTCGTCCCACCGCTGAGCAGATGGTGGGGCAACAGGGGCTGCGACCCTTTGCCCCCGACTGGTCGATCGTATAGGGGGACTCTCTGCTCGAGGGACCCGTGTCCGTCGAGTTCGTCACGAAAGTTGCCACCGAGAGGGGTCAGATGGCGCTGGCATTGCAGACGGCTGACTAGGCCTTCATGCGCTGGTCTCAGGCGTCGGTCTCGGTAAGTGCTTGAGACTTCGTATCTGTATATGGTTTGATCTTGGTGGAATTTTTTCTGACCTTTCCTCCTTTGGATAGGCGATGCTCCACGGGCAGCACTTCCAAAGGTGCTTGGACAGGGAGATCATTGTGGAGAGGAGGAATGCGGAGAAGTATTTTCGCGAGCTGAACAAGGTGAATAACAATCTGAAGGAGGCTCAGAGCATGGCGGTCGTCCACGAGGCCCAGTTGACCTCGATCTTCGAGCATCACAAGAAGGACGTTGATCGCTTTAAGGAAAGGATCGAAGAGGAGGCGAAGAAGGGGCGGAAGGCCTTGGTGAGGATGGAGGCTGCATCGGCGGAGGCCCTGATCATGGCGCAGGACGAGGCATACGACCATGCCAAGGAGCACTTCCGGAGGATCTACCCGGAACGGAACATGGATCACCTCCACTATGGTTGGTAAACCCCCCGGTGGCGAGGAGATGGGGGCGGCCATGCTGACGATGAGGTGCCACCCCCCTCCCCCCCCCCCCCCCCCCCTCAAGCATAGATTAGGCTTTCTCTTTTTTGAATGTACATGCCTCGTGCGGACTGGCCACCGCAGTTTTGTATCCCCATTTTTGAAAGTAATGAAATATACTTTTTTGGCCGAGGCTTCGTAACTTGCACATTTTGTAGCTCTCCTTTGTGATGTTTGTTCTCGTTTTTTGATAGACGCACGAGGTCTTGGGTGCCGACCCTATTTCTGCCGAGGGATCCTTGGTCCGAGCAGGGAAGGAGGCAATGGAGGTAGCTCTGGCTCGCCAGCGAAAACAGGCTCGGGACCGAGCCGCCACTGTGAACAATTTCATGAACAAGTCTAGGGAGCTCGATCTGGAGGTGGCTCGTCTTAAGAAAGCCATAGCCGACCGGGACTGGTGGGTGATCAAGACGGACTGGTCCATCTCGGATGCCTCGAGTGGGCGGTCGGCTTTGGAGTCTTTCCTTCGCGAGGCCGTTGTTGAGAAGGAGTTGGAGATTCGCAGGATGAGGTTGGTGTTGGGTGTGGGTTTGATCAAGGAGGCGAGCAACTCGACCCCTCAGCGGTCTCCGACATTTTTATTGGAGGGCGGCAGCCAGAAGATACGGGAAGCTCGGTGGCAGGGGCCTCTTCCTTGGTTGGTCTGGCCGAGCATGAGAGGAGCCCCGAAGGGATCGCCGAATTCGAATTTTAAGCCGGATGTGAGTGAGTTGTAAGCTGTGCATTGTCTTTGTACCGACGTTCATTGAGTTGTAAGCAATGAGAAATAATAAGAGCATTTGATTTCCTGAACCTTGAGTCTTATTGGGTGAGAACGAATGCCGAGCTCGGCACGCAGGAGGTCGCCGCCGAGGTGACTTGCTGCAACAGGCGCATCTGCAGTGGCATTTCGTCTTTCAATAAGTCATTAATGGCGACGTTTCGCCTCCCCGTGAGTATTTATGGCGACGTTTTGCCTTCCGCCGTTTGGCATTCCCAGACACAATAACTGCGCGCCTCAGGGGGCTATATAACCCCCACTCCCCCTTTGCTAGTTGTCAAGGAATTGAGTGTCTGATCTCACTTAACAAGGGTGCCTGCCGAAGGTGGGCGCCCCAAAATTAAAATTTCTCCGAGGGCTGCTGATTGGAGGTTCACCAATCACCCTCGAACACTTCGGGGTTTTGGTCTTGAGGGCCATAAGACCCCGGGTTGTTCGTTGGTGAGTGGTGGGTCGACCAATTGGTTCGGAGGGTAGGAGAGAGCCGAGGGTCGGTGGCTCCCCTGCCGTCCTCGAACAGTTCGGGGTTTCAGCTTGCAGAAGCTGCAAATCTCGAGTTGTTCGCGGGCGAGAGGAGGGTCAACCAATCGACCTGAGGCATGGAGCGTCTGTCGAAGGCAGACGCTCTAAACCTTAATGAAAATTTTGCTGAAGTAGTCGTGGCTGAAAGTCATCGCCGAGCGTAATGGTCGTTGTGCTTTGAAGAAAGCATCGGCCTTGCTCGGGGTCGACGACCAGCCCCCACGCTTGTTCTCAGGAAGACAGTACGGGCGTGGCTGGCGGTTGTCGTCGTGCGCATGGTTGATCAGCTTGAAGAAGTCCCAACCTATGCCAGGGGCAGATGCCTAGCCCCCACACCGGGGTGAAAACCAGTAATGGGTGTGGCTGAAGGTCACTGCCGAGCGTGATGGTCGAGGTGCTTTGAAGAAAGCCTCAGTCGTGCTCGGGGTCGACGTCGAGCCCCCATATTTGTTCTCAAGAAGACAGTACGGGCGTGGCTGGCGGTTGCCGTCGTGCGCATGGTTGATCAGCTTGAAGAAGCCCCAACCTATGCCAGGGGCAGATGTCGAGCCCCCACACCAGGGAGAAAGTCAGTAATGGGCGTGGCTGAAGGTCGCTGCCGTGCGTGATGGTCGAGGTGCTTTGAAGAAAGCCTCGGCCGTGCTCGGGGTCGACGTTGAGCCCCCACACTTATTCTCAGGAAGATGATACAGGCGTGGCTGGCGGTTGCCGCCGTGCACATGGGTTGACCAGCTTGAAGAAGCCCCAACCTATGCCAGGGGCAGATGCCGAGCCCCCACACCGCAGAGAAAGCCAGTAATGGGCATGGCTGAAGGTCACCGCCGAGCATGATGGTCGAGGTGCTTTGAAGAAAGCCTCGGCCGTGCTCGGGGTCGACGTCGAGTTCCCACACTTGTTCTCAGGAAGACGGTACGGGCATGGCTGGCGGTTGCCGCCGTGCGCATGGTTGATCAGCTTGAAGAAGCCCCAACCTATGCAAGGGACAGATGCCGATCCCCTACACCGGGGAGAAAGCCAGTAATGTGCCTGTCTGAAGGTCGCCGTCGAGCATGATGGTCGAGGTGCTTTGAAGAAAACCTCGGCCGTGCTCGGGGTCGACGTCGAGCCCCCACACTTGTTCTCAGGAAGATGGTACGGGCATGGCTGGCGGTTGCCGTAGTGTGCATGGTTGATCATCTTGAAGATGCCCCAACCCATGCCAGGGGCAGATGCCGAGCCCCCACACCGGGGAGAAAGTCAGTAATGGGCGTGGCTGAAGGTCGCCGCCGAGCATGATGGTCGAGGTGCTTTGAAGAAAGCCTCGGTCGTGCTCGGAGTCGATGTCGAGCCCCCACACTTGTTCTCTAAAAGACGGTACGGGAGTGGCTGGCAGTTGCTGCCGTGCGCATGGGTTGACCAGCTTGAAGAAGCCCCAACCTATGCCAGGGGCAGATGCCGAGCCCCCACACCGGGGAGAAAGCCAGTAATGGGCGTAGCTGAAGGTCGCCACCGAGCATGATGGTCGAGGTGCTTTGAAAAAAGCCTCGGCTGTGCTTGGGGTCGTCGTCGAGTTCCCACACTTATTCTCAGGAAGACGGTACGGGCGTGGCTGGCGGTTGCCACCGTGCGCATGGGTTGATTGGCTTGAAGAAGCCCCAACCTATGCCTGGGGCATATGCCGAGCCCCCACACCGGGAAGAAAGCCAGTAATGGGCGTGGCTGAAGGTCGTCGTCGAGCGTGATGGACGATGTGCTTTGAAGAAAACCTCGGTCGTGCTCGGGGTCGACGTCGAGCCCCTACACTTGTTCTCAGGAAGACGGTACGGGCGTGGCTGGCGGTTGCCGTCGTGCGCATGGTTGATCAGCTTGAAGAAGCCCCAACCTATGCAAGGGACAGATGCCGATCCACCACACCGGGGAGAAAGCCAGTAATGGGCGTGGCTAAAGGTCGCCGCCGAGTCGTGATGGTCGAGGTGCTTTGAAGAAAGCTTCGGCCGTGCTCGGGATCGACGTCGAGCCCCCACACTTGTTCTCAGGAAGACGGTATGGGCATGGCTGGCGGTTGTCGCCGTGCGCATGGGTTGACCAGCTTGAAGAAGTCCCAACCTATGCCAGGGGCAGATACCGAGCCCCCACACCGGGAAGAAAGCCAGTAATTGGCATGGCTGAAGGTCGCCACCGAGCATGATGGTCGAGGTTCTTTGAAGAAAGCCTCGGCTGTGCTTGGGATCGACGTCGAGCTCCTACACTTGTTCTCCGGAAGACGGTACGGGCGTGGCTGGCGGTTGCCGCTGTGCGTATGGGTTGATTAGCTTGAAGAAGCCCCAACTTATGCCAGGGGCAGATGCCGAGCCCCCATACTGGGGAGAAAGCCGTAAGCTTGTAAGAGAAGCTTTTCTGCCTCGCTGTGCTATCCGAGCGCTGAGCCGTAAGCTTGTGAGAGAAGCTTTTCTGGCTTATGATGCTATCCGAGCGCCGAGCCGTAAGCTTGTAAGAGAAGCTTTTTTGGCCTGCGATGCTATCCGAGCGCCGAGCCGTAAGCTTGCAAGAGAAGGTTTTCTGGCTCGCGGTGCTATCCGAGCGCCGAGCCATAAGCATATAAGAGAAGCTTTTCTGGCTCGCGATGCTATCCGAGTGTCGAGCCGTAAGCTTGTAAGAGAAGCTTTTCTGGCTCGCGATGCTATCCGAGCGCCGAGCCGTAAGCTTGCAAGAGAAGTTTTTCTGGCTCGCGATGCTATCCGAGCACCGAGCCGTAAGCTTGTAAGAGAAGCTTTTCTGGCTCGCGATGCTATCCGAGCACCGAGCCGTAAGCTTGCAAGAGAAGGTTTTCTTGCACGCGGTGCTATCCGAGCGCCGAGCCAAAAGCTTGCAAGAGAAGCTTTTCTGGCTCACGATGCTATCCGAGCGCCGAGCCGTAAGCTTGTAAGAGAAGCTTTTCTGGCTCGCGATGCTTTCCGAGCGCCGAGTCGTAAGCTTGCAAGAGAAGTTTTTCTGGCTCGCGATGCTATCTGAGCGCCGAGCCGTAAGCTTGTAAGAAAAGTTTTCTTACTCGCGGTGCTATCCGAGCGCCGAGCCAAAATCTTGCGAGAGAAACTTTTCTGGCTCGCGGTGCAATCCAAGCACCGAGCCCAAAACATGTTTTTTAATGTGAATCAATACGAAGCCACAAACTTGTTTTAAGAAAGCTGTCATATTTACAATAAAATTGAACTTTACACAAAACGAGGCACTGTGCCGATTACATTCTTCATAATTTACATGAGATAGAGGCTAGTCCTCTCCTCCTAGGAACTTGATGAGGTGCTCCGCATTCCTGGGCCTCTTGACGGCCTTGCCTTCTGAGTTGGTCAGGCGGTACGTTCCTGGACGCACAACCTCAGATACTTTGTAAGGGCCCTTCCAGTTTGAGGCCAATTTCCTTTTCTGGCTGGGACTGGACACAGCTAACTTCCGAAAGACGAGATCTCCGAGTTTGATGTCGGTGGGACGCACCTTCTTATTGTAGAACTTTTCGATCTGTTGTTGGTAGATGCTCATTCTGATTGCGGACTTCTCCCTGACCTCGTCTATGAGGTCTAGGTCGGCTCGCAGCCGAGCAGAGTTACTTGCTTCGTCGAAAGCTATGATCCTGGGCGAAGGGATCCTGATTTCTAGTGGAATGACGGCCTCCGCACCGTATGTCAGATTGAATGGCGACTCCCCCATAGGGATTCTCTTTGTCGTCCGGTGGGCCCAGAGAACGCTTGGCAGCTCATCGACCCATGACCCCTTGGTAGAGTTATCGAGTCATTTTTTGAGACCGTCGAGGATTTGGCGGTTCGCGTTCTCGGCCTGACCGTTTGACTGGGGATGGCATACCGAGGAGAAGCACTGCTGGATCCCAAGATCTTCGCAGAACTTTCGAAAATGCTTACTCGCAAACTGAGTCCCATTGTTCGTGATGAGCACATGTGGGATCCCGAACCGACAGACGATGTGTTTCCAAAAAAACTGTTGGGTCTGTAGCTTGGTGATCGTTGCTAACGGCTCTGCCTCGATCCACTTCGTGAAGTAGTCGATTGCCACTATGAGGAACTTTCTTTGGCCCGTTGCCTTCGGAAATGGGCCTACCAGATCCATCCCCCACATTGCAAAGGGATTTGGACTGGCCATGGAACGGAGATTTGCTTGCGGAGCCCTCTTCACGGGGGAGAACCGTTGACAGGGACCGCACTTCTTCACTAGGGCGAGGGCGTCTTGCAGCATAGTGGGCCAGTAGTACCTGTGATTCAAAGCCTTTCGTGATAGCGAGTGGCTCCCCATATGACATCTGCCGATTCCCTCATGTAGCTCCTTGAAGGCGTACTTTGCTTCATCAGGGGTTAGGCAGCGGAGGTAGGGTCTACCATCCGTGGTTGTGTAGGACCTTTTGAAGAGGGTTGCATTGATTATGGCGAACCTTTCTGAACGGACCCTGACCCGCCTTGCTTCGGCCCAGTCTTCGGGGAGCTCTCCCTTGATTAGAAATTTCTTAATAAGAGTGGTCCAGTCGTCGGGAGGAGCTCCGTCTTCAACGCAGAGAGCCTCAGGGAAGTATGTACTTGGCTTCAATAGGACTTCGATTAAGATGGTTCGATCGAGGCCCTCAAAGGATGAGGATGCTAGCTTTGACAGGGCATCGGCCTGGGCGTTCTGCTCCCTGGGGATCCTTAGGATAGCCGACACGTCAAAGGATGCCAATAGCCGTTGGACCACGGCCAGGTACCTGATCATCCGATCGTCACGGGCCTTGTATTCTCCCGTGATCTGGTTGACCACAAGTTGAGAGTCGCTAAAGGCCCTGATCTGTCTAGCGCCAGCCTGATGAGCCAGGGTGAACCCGGCGATCATGGCCTCGTACTCAGCCTCATTTTAGAGATCGGAAAGTTGAGGCGGAGGTAGTATTGAAGGAGGAAGCCGTCTGGACCTCGCAGAATGATGCCCGCACTGCTCCCCGCTTTGCAAGAGGAACCGTCGATGTAAACTTCCCACGTTTGGTCGGCTTCCTTTCTTGTTGGTTGCTCGGAGATGGTGCATTCTGTGATAAACTCGGCGAGAGCCTGCCCTTTGATGGCCATCCTCGGCTGATAGCCGATGTCATACTGACTAAGCTCGATCGACCACTTGACTAGTCGTCCCGAGTTCTCGGGCTTATAGAGCACGGCCTTCAGGGGTTGATCCTTGAGCACCTGGACCGAATGTGCTTGAAAATATGGACGGAGCTTTTGTGCGGCCATGATTAAGGTGTATGCTACTTTCTCCATCCTGGAATATCTGGTCTCGGCGTCGAGCAGGACCTTGCTCACATAATACAGAGGCTTTTGGACTCCTTCCTCTTCTCGAACGAGGACGGCGCTGAGCACGTTCTCTGAAGCCGAAAGGTAGAGCCAGAGGGGCTCACCTAGTTCGGGCTTGCTAAGGAGTGGAGGATTGGCGAGGTACTCTTTTAATTGGGCGAAGACCTCTTACAGCTGAGTACCCCACTCGAATCCTCCTGTGTCGTGCAGTGCCTTAAAGAATGGAAGAGACTTTTCTACAGACTTGGAAAGGAAACGGCCGATGGCCGCTAGTCTTCCCGTTAGTCTCTGGACTTCTTTGATGTTCCTGGGAGGGGCCATGTTTATTATGGCATGGATTTTTTCGGGGTTTGCCTCGATGCTGCGTTGGCTGACGATGAACCCGAGGAACTTTCCCGAGGAGACGCCGAATGCACACTTCGCCGGATTGAGCCTCATGTTTTGGGTCCGAAGGACCCCAAAGGCCTCTTCCAGGTCGGTGACGTGATCCCTCCTCTGCTTGCTTTGACGAGCATGTCGTCGACATATACTTCCATATTACGTCCAATTTGATTCTTGAAGACTCGGTTGACGAGTCTTTGATAAGTAGCACCAGCGTTCTTCCGCCCGAAGGGCATGATCCGGTAACAATAAAGCCCTTGGTCCGTAACAAAAGACGGCTTGGCTATATCGGGGGGGGGGACATCCGGATCTGGTTATACCCCGAGAAGGCATCCATGAAGGATAGGAGCTCGTGACCCAATGTGGCGTCGATAAGAGAATCGATGTTGGGCAGAGGGAATGGATCCTTGGGGCATGCCTTATTGAGGTCGGTGAAATCTATGCAGATCCTCCAGCTCCCGCTCGCCTTCTTGACCATGACGACGTTCGCCAGCTACTCAGGATAGCTGACCTCTTGTATGAAGCGTGCAGACAGAAGCTTGTCCACTTCTGCATTAACCGCCTGCTATCGCTCCGGGGCCAACTTACGTCGCTTCTGGACGACTGGCTTTGAACCGGGGATCACGCTGAGTTTGTGCATGATGAGATCCTCGGAGATACCGGGCATGTCAGAGGGCTTCCAGGCGAAGAGGTCGACATTGCGGTGAATGCAACTGATCAAGGTGGCTTTGAGGTAGGGAGCAAGGGAATAGCTCACTCGGAAACACCTTGATGCGTCGCCTATCTCGAACAAGACCTCTTCCAGCTCGTCTGCCAGTTCCGGTTCCGGCTGGGTTCTCTCGAGCTGCTCCTCGACGGCATCGAGGGGGAATACCCCGTCCCCGATCGCTGTCATGTAGCACGATCGTGCAGCTTCTTGGTTTCCTCAGACAATTCCGACACCTGTGTTGGTAGGGAACTTCATCTTCTGGTGGTAGGTCGAGGGAACAGCCTGGAGAGAGCAGAGCCTGGGACGGTCGAGTATGGCATTGTAAGCCGCCTTGATGTTGTCCTTTGACTCGGTCCTTCGGTGTGGGGTCGTACCAGCTGTGACGTCTAAAGTGACGATCCCCTCTATTGGCACCGAGACGCCGGAGAATCCATGCAAAGTGTATCCGGCTGGTTTTAGCTTATCTCGGGAGAGCTTCAAGTTCTCGAAGGCTTCTAGGAAGAGGATGTTCACCAAGCTCCCGTTGTCGACAAGGATGCGCCGGACCTCGAAGTTTGCCATGCTGAGGCTAACAACGAGTGCATCGCAGTGCGGGAGCCGAACTCCTTGCAGGTCTTCCCCCGAGAAGGAGACAGGGAGTTGTTGGACCTGGGGGGAGAGGGGGCCCTGGACGGCGTTGAGATCCCGGATGAATGCCTTGCGGGAAGTGTTGGACTCCCCTTCCATTGGCCCTTTGTGGACGCAATGTAAGATGGCCTGACCCTCGGGCTCTTCAGGCTCCTGGTTCTGCTCGAGGCGCTGTCTGGGCGCTCGATGTGGAGGGGAAACCCTCCTGTTCCTTGTGTCCCTCTAGTCCCGAGCATCTTCCCATTTGAACTCGCAGAGGTACCCTCGTTGGATGAGGGCCTCGATCTCGTCCTTCAGGGCACGACAATGATCCGTGTCGTGCCCATTGTCCCGGTGGAAGCGGCAGTAGAACCGCTGATCCCTTTTCTTACTGTTGTTGCTGTTCGGCCAAGGCGGGAATTGCACGAGGTCCCTATCTTCGATTGCCAAGAGAATGGTGGACACGTTCTATGTCAGCGGGGTGTACCTCTCGAAGCAAGGGACCGGAGGGACCCTTTTGGTGGCGCCCCCGTCCCTTGGAACTTTCTTTGCCGGTTCGACCTAGTCGGCCTTGTGCTTTCCCTTCCCGGTGATTTCTTTCGAGTCCTCTGGATTCAGGGCCACCTCAGCACGGATGTACTTTTCGAACCGATTGAGGAGGTCGGGGAAATCTATCGGGGGCCTCTTTGCCAGGGAGGTCTTTAGCTGTCCATGGCGGACGTTGTGCCGGAATGCTGCCAAGGTGACCCCTGGGTCGAAGGAGGAGACCGATCTCGCCTCAGCGGTGAATCTTCGGACGAACACCCGGAGCGACTCCCCTTCCTTCTGTCGGAGGCCAAGTAGGGACGCACTTGTCCTTTCGGCCTTTCGGCTAGTCACAAACTAGGCGAGGAAGTTGCCTCCAATTGGTCGAAAGAATAGATGGAGCCGGGGGTGAGCTTGGAGAACCATTCCCGAGCCGGACCCCGGAAGGTGGTAGGGAAGGCGCGACACAGGAGGGGGTCCGATGCGCTATGAATCATCTTGAGGGTTTTGAAGCCCTCCATGTGATCAGCAGGGTCGCCCTCCCCGTCGTAAGTCTCGAATTGAGGTGGGCGGAAGTTCCGAAATATTTTCGCCCGCAAGATGGTGGTGGAAAAAGGAGGTCGGATGGGCCTGTATCCCTAGGCAGGCCTCGGCCCGCCGCCCCTAAAGTGGGCGAGGCGGTCTTCCATTTCTTGGAGGCACTTCAAGATGTCGTCGTCATATTCCGGCTAGATGGTCGGGACGCGAGACACGCTGGCCTCGGCATCCGAGCGGAAGCGAGAGCGGTGGACGCTGTCCTCGACGGGGGGTCCCCGGATGGCCTCCATGATTTCTTTTCGGAAGTCTTGGAACTCCTGGTGGGTGACCGGGGCTCGCTAGGCCCGATTTTATTAAGCCGGTGGGCACCGGCCGATGCGGCTGAGTGCTGGCCCTCGTCCTTGGGACGGAGGTTTGGGATGGTTCGGGGCCGAGTTGGAAGGGGCCCCTCCCCTGGACCGCCTGGCCTGCCGATTCTAAATTACCCCTCGTAGGTCGGGCTGGACTGGTCGGGAGGCCCCCGGTTGGTGTCCGTGATCGGCTCCGGGGTTGTTGGATCCATGGGCGTCGGCATCGGCACCCTGAGGGGGTGCGTCCTGCCGACGCACAGAGGTAATAGCTTTCTTGGCCTTGGGCGCCATGCGAGGTCGGGCAGACGGGGTACCGTTGATGGCTGGACTCGGGTCGGCGTACACACTAGGCGTTTCCCATAGACGGCGCCAACCTGATGCGGTTTGTTTTTTGGAGGCGTGTGGATGCACCAGGTGAGTTCTTACTCGATTTGTATTGGTGGAGGAAGCTCCGGTGCGGACGACCCTCAGCCGGGCGAACGGTACGAAAGTAGGCGGTAGTGGGGTGGAGGCTGGATGCTCGGCTCGGATCAGGAGGCTCAGATCCGAGGTCTCGTGTACCTGCAGACGGTCTAGGAACACCGGAGGTTGGTTATGGTGGCAGACCCTCCGATGATCTAGTCAGCTACTGAGAGAGAGTAACAATAACTAGGGTTTTGAGTGGGAAAAGATTGATTACCTTGAGAAGGGGCAGAGGGTCTGGTATTTATAGGAGAAGCCAACCGGGTCTGGACCCGTTTGGGGCCGGGTCCGGACCCGGTTGCCCATGGGGCTGAAGCGGTGGAAACTCGGGCGGTATAGGGTTGACGTGGCAGAGGTCCGGGCGGTTTCCAGGCTGACGTGACAGAGGTCCGGGCGGTTTTCCGGTGCTGACGTGACGGATCCGGATGATCCGGAGGTGCACGTTTCCTGAGGGGATCCTGTGGCCCAGGAGGGACCACGTCATCCAATCCATATCAGCTAATATTAGCTAAAGAGAAAATTTCAAGCACATAGGGTCAAAAACAAGTTCCTCGATGTGAGAGACCAGAGACCGGTTGCTCCAAAAGGCATGTTTTTCCTCGTTCAGGATGACTAGTGCTAACAGACCAAATAAAAGAGAGAGCGACAGGGAGAGAACAAAAAGTTAGCAGTTTTTAATTACAAACCTCTTCAACCGGTCTAAACTGCCCTGCATAAAAACAAAAAAAGGTTAAAACCAAACCCGTAACAAGGCAGGTTTGGAAACTCTAAATTCCCAATTCTAGTTTAATGTTCAAAGAGGCAATCACCTTACACCAAACACATATATAAGTGATTACTAATTATCTATCACGAAGCATAACCATAAAACTGATGGGAAGAAAACAAACAAATACAACTGCAATGCTTAAATAAATAATCATACAATTTGGCAGGAAAATTCTCTCTAAGCTAAGAACATCGCATTTGTTCATCTACTGAACAGAAAGAAAAGGGTAGGAAAAATGTGTCTCAGTTAGGTTCACAAAAACCCTGATACTCATCAGATTGCTAAAGGCAAGGTCAAGGGGTCAACCTCAGGTTCTCTCATTATAAAAATCTCAATATCTCTATACAACACTATCTCAATAGGCAGGGCTGGCCCTGCCTTATCGCGGCCGAGGCAGCCACCTCAGGTGCCTAAATTTTGTGCATTTTTAGGAACAAAAAAGTCCTTATATTTATATATACGTATTTTGTACGTATTTTTTTAAAGGTCCCCCAAATTTAATTTGTTGGGCTTTTTCTTTTAAATTAGTACATGGGTAGGCTTATTTTAGTTAGACTTGGGTTTGTTTGTAGATTTATTTCTCCAGTCTCTAAATCTCCGTCTATTTATCCACACGCGCCCCGACTCGACCCAAACACTCCAACCCAAACCCGATATTTATTCCTTGTTCCCATCTCCATTCTAAAACTGATCCCCAAATTCCCTAATCCCTAATTATAATCCCAATTCCCGACTCCATCTCCGGTTGTTGGTTGTTGCTATTCCTAGTAGAGGTATTGTTTTTCTCTTTCTCTTTCTCTTTCTCTCTCTCTCTGTCAACTTAAGTATGTTTGTAGAGTATGTTGTATACGGATTTGATAATGACTATCATTTGCTAGTGACTTTTTATGAGCATCTGTGCATTAGAATATCTACCCAAGTCCTCAAATTAAGGTTCAAATTTCAAATTTAATGTATAAATCTGGTAATTCCAAATTTAATGTTGAGTTGATGCCTCTTGTAGTGTTGTAGGCTTGTTGTTGTTGGTGGTGGTGGTGGTGTTGATTGTTGTAGCCACTCCCCCTTACTTGTTATTGCTTTGCCACCGAGAAGTGACTAACTGGTAACTATTTTTTTGCCTCCTTTACTTTTCATGAATGATTGATTATTTGATTGTTGTATTATTATAGACTTGTAGAGTTGTAGTCTACTGTAGAATGTACGGTTTCAAATTGATTGATTGTTGCGACTTACAAGTCACAAGTTAGAGTTTCATCTTTTCGAATTAATGTTTTATTTCATGATTAGTGTTTTGAAGGCTTAAATTGGTAGATTAGAGTTGAAGCGGCTCAAAGCAAATTTACTAGCGGAAGCAAAAACATCAATTGATGTGCTTAATTTTTTTTGCGAATGGACGAGATATTCCTATATGTATGGATCGCGTATAGGATATCGCTGACCATACCAGTTATTGTTGCTTCTGCAAAAAGAAGTTTTTCAAAATTGAAAATTGTTAAATCTTATCTTTGTTCAAGCACGTCTCAAGAAAAATTGAATGAATTAGGCATACTATGTATTGATAAGGGAATTGTAGTAAAGCTTATGAACATTTAATTAGTAAGGTTGTTGTAAGAAATGCAAGAAGAAGTGATATTTTATTGTAATAATAAAATATAGTATTTTTTCCTTGAATAATGTGCAGTTTTCTATATCTATTTATACTAGTAATTTACACGTGCGATGCACGTTTTAATAATTTAAAAAAAAAAAAACTCTGACACAGGGAGGATTTGAACTGAAAACCTTATTTATATTAGTTATGTACGTGCATTGTACATGTTGGTTTTTTTGATGAAACGGATAGAGTCAAAAGACTCCAGCCATGCATTGTACATGTTGGTTGAATGACAAAATCACAAATGACACTAAGATCTTTTTCCATTATAATATCTGTAAATCACAACTTTCTCCACTCTGATTGTAGCCATTAATTTCTGCCCCCCCCCCCCCCCGTGCGAGAGATAAAGCAGTGCAGTCGGCATTCGAGCACGCATCACTAAAACTAGCTGAAATATTAGACAATTCCATCTTATTGTCCACCACACACCACCTGGGAGTTAGATAATCCACATTATGAGCATTTACTAATTCCCTCGAGCCTTGGCCTAGGTCTACATTATACTTGGCCTACCCGTCGAAGGCGAAAACTCCCCAGTGCCTTTCAAAATTGCCAGAAGTTATTGTTCGTTGATCTTCGTCTAAAAGACTCAAGATGTAGGTCTCTACAGGAGGCTTCTTGGGTCAAATTGGAGTTCCCGCTTTGCTCTTCAAATGTTCAATTAGTCCCTGCACGAACATCTGTGCAATTGTAGAAGTTGCATTACTTGCACCATCTGTGGGCCATCCAAACCTCCCAAATTGATTTCCCATATCATATCACTGTATCCAGCCTTTGAAAGTGATGAGACTAACGTAACTATGCTTGCATCTAAGAAGAAATTTTTGTACTTATTGTGCCGATATGTTACCACATGTGACTTTGGATGGAAGAGTAGATGATCCATGGAGAGGTTCTTAGTTTGGAGAAAGGATGAAAAAGGATTGATGTCAACGATGAAGGGAGAGCCTTGCTTGGCGAGAAAAAAGAGGAGCTCGCTCATGGTTTTGTTAATGTCCTACCTGAAGTGACCCGATGAAGGAAGAAGAAGAGATCTGTTGGATGTAGAATTTGATTGGTACAAGTGACGATGATTTTAACGTTGTCAGTTAATTTTATGGAATTTAAAGCCAGTTCAATGTTCGTTGCTGCACCAATTACAAATGGTTGAAATTGTTGTCTGATGCTGTTTGTTTTTGGGAGGTGTGGATGCAACAGGTGTGAGTTCTATTTGTTTGTTTAGTGGAAGGATACGGTACTGGATGGTACGCCCGACTCTTAGCCAAGGGACCCAATCGGGAGTAAAGGCGGAGGTCGGATGCTCGGCTCGGTAGTGGAGGCTCGGCTCGGATCTGGAAGCTCGGATCCAAGAGTTTCGTATACCTGCACTCGGCCTAGAAACACCGGGGTTGGTCCCGGTGGCAGGCCCTCCGACGGTCTAGTCAGTCACTGGAGAATAGTAACAGTAACTAGGGTTTGATGGGGAAAAGATTAATTACCTTTGAAGGTGGGAGAGGGCCTGGTATTTATAGGCATGCCAAACGGGTCTGGATCCGTTTGGGCTAGGTCGGGACCTGCATGCCAGTGGGCCTGGTATAGTAGAAGCCCATGAGGCTTAAGGCTGATCTGATGATCAGGGATGAGTGCTTTTTGAGGAGATCGGGTGGTCTAGGATGGGCTAGACCATTTTTGCCCTATGTCACAAGCCCCCTACTCCTGCAGGGGTGTGCGAGCTAGCCGTGGAGGAGTAGTCTTGGTCGTGAAGGAAGAGCGGGGGGAGTTTCCTGAAAGCATTCAGGGTCGTCGCCGAGGCTGAGGTCGGCTCGGAGGCCGGAGGTCTGGTCCCCCGGTCGTAGGCCTTCTGACGAGGTGCAAGGGTATGTGCTGGGCCGGACGTAGCCTAGGAACACCGAGGCAAAGGTGAGCCTGTGGGCTTTCTATTAAGAAAGCTACCCTGGTGATCGACCTAATCTCTGAGCGTCGAGAGCTTAGGGGTCGGCAAGGATGTGGCGAGCGTGTGCGCTTTCCTATGGGAAAGCTACCCTGGTGCTCGACCTGACCTCGGAGTGTCGAGGGCTTAGGGGTCTGCTCGTCCTGACCTCGGAGCGTCGAGGGCTTAGGGGTCAGCAAGGATGTTGGCGAGCATGTGCGCTTTCCTGAGAAATCTATCCTGGCGCTCGACCTGACCTCGGAGCATCGAGAGCTTAGGGGTCGGTAAGGTTGTTGGCGAGCCTGTGTGCTTTCCTGTGAAAGCTACCCTGGTGCTCGACCTGACATCGGTGCGTCGAAGGTTTAGGGGTCGGCAAGGGTGTTGGTGAGCCGGTGCGCTTTCCAGAGAAAGCTAACTTGGTGCTCGACCTTACCTCGGAGCGTCGAGGGCTTAGGGGTCAGTAAGGATATTGGCGAGCCTATGCGCTTTCTTGAGAAAGCTACCCTGGTGCTTGACCTGACCTCGAAGCGTCGAGGGCTTAGGGGTCGGCAAGGGTGTTGGCGAGCCGGTGCGCTTTCCTGAAAAAGCTACCTTAGTGCTCGACCTTACCTTGGAGCGTCGAGGGCTTAGGGGTCGGCAAGGGTGTTAGCGAGCTGGTGCGCTTTCTTGAGAAAGCTACCCTGGTGCTCGACCTGACCTCGGAGCATCGAGGGCTTAGGGGTCGGTAAGGGTGTTGGCGAGCCGGTGCGCTTTCCTGAGAAAGCTACCCTGGTGCACAACCTGACCTCAGAGCATCGAGGGCTTAGGGGTTGGTAAGGGTGTTGGCGAGCCGGTGCGCTTTCCCGAGAAAGCTACCGTGGTGCTCGACCTGACCTTGGAGCGTCGAGGGCTTAGGGTTCGGCAAGGGTGTTGGCGAGCCGGTGCACTTTCCTGAGAAAGCTACCCTGGTGCTCGACCTGACCTCGGAGCGTCGAGGGCTTAGGGATCGGCAAGGGTGTTGGCGAGCCTAGGGTTTTCCTAAGAAAGCTACCCTGGTGCTCGACCTAACCTCGGAGCGTCGAGGGTTTAGGGGTCGGCAAGGGTGTTGGCGAGCCTGTGCGCTTTCCTGAGAAAGCTATCCTGGTGCACGACCTGACCTCGGAGCATCGACGGATTAGGGGTCGGCAAGGATGTGGCGAGCCTGAGAACGCAGAATTAGCATGCGACGCTTCAGTTTCCTAGGAGAACGTGATGTTTTGCCTTTCGATGAAGAATTCGTGTGCGACGTTTCAACTCCTAAGGACAATTAACGGCATGACGCTTTGCCTTCCGTCGTTTGGCATCCCTGAGGTCATAAATGCGGCTTGGGGGGGCTATATATATCCCATTCCTTCGTTGTTCTTTCGCCAGAAAAAGCACTGGTGGCCCATGTGCTATCAGAGGTGTCTGTCGCAAGTGGACGCCCAATAATTGAATTTTAAGGCGGAGAATCTTGGACCGGTGGCTCCCCCATCATCCCCTGTCTTCTTTTGGGTATGCGGTTCTGAGGGCTACGTGCCCGAGGAGCCAGGAGATGGAAGGCGCGCCGAGCAAGGTCTGTGGTTCGGGTGTTGTCGGACGAGAGTCTGCCGTTGTCTGGCATTTTTGGGTATATCAATCTGAGCCCAAGTTTCGGCTCAGATGGGTATACCTAAAAATATTAGATTCGGTTGACGAAGGTTTGGGATCGAGAGCCTGGGCATGGTGGCTCTCTTCCCGCCCTCGAACAATTCGGGGTTTTGGCTCCCAGGGCCGTAAGTCCTGAATTGTTCGCGGGTGAGAGGGGTGCCGACAGAATCCCAGAGCTCGGGGTGCTTGCCGAAGGTGAGCGCCCTAAATCTTTAATGTAAACTTTTGGGATTGAGTAGCTGTGGGTCATCACCGGGTCACAAGGTCTGAAGAGGCCAGGGCCCTGCTCGAGGTCGATGCCGAGCGTCCAACCCATTGTTCGGGGAGGGCAATCCTGATTCTCGAGTAGCCTCGGTCCGACAAGCATTGTGCGGAACCCGAAGGGTTGCCATTCACATGTCTTGATGACGTCACTTTTGCGAGTTTTTAGGAGCCGTTATTGCGGAATTCTAGGAACTGTTTTGCGAAAATCGAGGAGTCCCTTGGCTCTCTATATATATTCCCCACCCCACCCCCTTTTTCATTCTTCACTTTTACTCTCTCTCTCTAGAAAAAGATGCCATAATATCTTCTCTCTCTAGAGCCTTCTGCCTTCCGTTCGTCCTTCGCCGAAACCGAGCATGTTAGTTAGTTGTTTTTCTTTAGTATGTCTAGGGCTCAGTCCGGCTCTTCAGCCTTGACTTCAATGGAGGAGGACGACCCCCATACGGGCCTCTCCGATTCGACGTCTTGGGAGGAGGATGTCACGGTGTATGATGCGAAACCCCTTCGCGTTAGGAAGCCATTCGTCGTAGAGAGTAGTGGCTCGGAGAAGGAGGACAGCGATGGGTCAGAGGAGGTGGAGGTGTTGGACCTGGTGTCGGACGATAGTGAGGAAGGAGGAGAGGGGGAAGTGTCGACGGTTCGGAGGAAGGGCAAGGGGGTAGGTTCTTCTTCGACGGCAACCATCCTCGAGCCACTGGCCACCCCTTCTCCGGAAAAGGCCAAGAAGAAGAGGCAGGTGAGGAAGAAGTGGACGATGCCCAGTAGTCCCGACAGGATGACCCCCGCTCGTGACCTGGCAACAGGCTTCTTGTAGCAGCCGAGGTCGATTAGGCAGTACCCAGATGACCTCGCAGATAAAATCTTGTACGGGGTTTAGCCTTCTTTGCCGAACCGTCAAAAGATAAAGATGAACGCCACACCGTCAATCTTGGAGGTAGATGACTTGGACGTCGTTCGCTCGACCTTTCACATTGGGCAAGAGTATGATTTGATGTTGCCGAGCCCGGGTCTTCGGCCAACCAATCCTCTGTCCGAGTGGTATTGCATCTTCCTGGCTGATGCGTTCGGCTCCGGACTGCGGTTGCCGATCCACCCATTTATTCGATGCAGTATGGGCCGAATTCATAGAAGCAGATGGTGTGCTTCGTGCTACTGTGTGAGGAGAGGAAGGTGCCGTTGAGGTTGGATGTCTTCCGAGCGATGCTAGGGATCATCTCGTCCGGGGAGTACAAGGGCATTTTCTATATCTCCCCTCGAAGCCGGGGGAAGGTAGTCCACAGCCACCTGGATTCGATCAAGGAGTGGAAGAAGAAGTATTTCGTCATCCGGAGCAAGAAGCCTTGGGACATTCCCACTCGGTAGAATTTTTACAAACTAAACTTCAAGGCGCTGAGGCCGAAGGATCTGTCCTCCGAGGAGTGGGGATATGTCGAATGCCTTCGGAAGGGCAACAGTATAAGCCGACCGAAGGTGACGGAAAGTCACATGGCCCGCGTTGGACTGAGCCCGGCCACGTCTAGTATGTTGTTTGTTCCATTTTTCTTGTTCTAGTATTATTTTGCGCTCATTGTTCTTAATGGGTCTTTTTGCAGGTATGGACCCCGAATCGATCAAGGCAAGAAGGATCACCTTGAAGAAGCAGAAGGTCGAGCAGGGCAAGCAGGGGAAAAGAGTGAGGGGGTCCTCGCAGGCGGACCCCGACGTGCCGACCGAGCCGAGGGCGATGAAGGTGTGCCCTGAGTCGGGCAAGGAGGTGCTCGTCCCGCCGAGCCCTGGCGCGATGACAGTGACCGAGCACGCCAAGGGTAAGGTTCCTCTGCTCCATGCCGATGTTGTTGAAATCGTGGGCGACGAGATGTTGCAGCCGTGGGTCCCGGACTGGTCGATAAAGAAGGGCGCCAGCTTGACCGAGGGGGCCATGGACATCGAGGTTGTCGATAAGCTGGCGACTCCCCAGGATCGGCAGAGTATGAGCAACGACACCTTGGAGGTGGCCTACATGCGTTTGGCACAGGCGAACGTGCTGGTAAGGACTACTGGTCCCTTTTTTACCCATTTTTATACGATGTGGCCCCTCTTCCGACCCCATCATCTTTGTGTTGCAGGCTTGTCTGGAGGGGGCCCAGGTGATGAAGCTTCATGAAAAGGCCCTGGCGCACGTGAGGGAGCGAGCAAACAAGTAACAGCGGGAGATGAAGGAGATGAAGATTGAGCTCGGGGGCTTGCATAAGAGGGTGCAAGAGTTGAAGGTCGAGCTTGCTTCTATGGAGAGTGAGTGTGTTCGGAAGTTGAGCTTGCTGAAGAAGGGATTCGCCGCGAAGAAGAAGTTGCTCACCACGAAGGCCCAGGACTTGATAATCGAGGCCCAGAACAAGGTCTATGAGAAGGCCCTGAGTCATGTGAGGCACTTCTACCTGACCATCGATCTGACCGACTTTGATTTTGACATGGTGATCGAGCCGACGCCCAAAATCCCCGAAGGGGGCGAGCGGAACGAGCCGCCTACCGATCCGGCTGTGGACCTTCTCCTCGACCAGACCGATCCAGAGGTGGGGAATTACACAGTTCGCCTCCTTGTTGTTTTTGTTTCCTCCTTTTTTTTGTTGTATTTACCGGCCGCGGACTGGCTACCTCACTTTTTGTACGATGTACTTGATTTATAAAAAAGGATTTTTGTTTTGCCAAGTGTTTTGACTTCGACCACTTATTTTAGGAAAGTATAGCTTCGCCGAACGAACCTTCTGACTTATTTTGAGATTTTCACGCTGAGATCGGTTGGCATCAGAATGATGGTTGTTTTCCCTTGTTAGGTGCCAGCTCCTCTTTCCGAGGCAGACCCTCGTCGATCCGATGTGGTGTGGCTCCGGAGCAAGATCAAGGTCCTTGAGTCCACTTTGGTCTGGTATCGAAAGGAGGCTCGCGATCAGGATGCCGCCTTTCACTGTTATCAAAACAAAGCCGAGGCGCTAAGTGTGGAGGCGACCAAGTTGAAGAGGGCGATGGTAGATCACGACCTAGGCAGCGCCGGTCTAGGGCACACCATGTCAAGTGCATCGGTGCAGCGACCCTCGTCAGAGAGGCTCCTTCGCGATGTTATAGTGGAAAAGGAGATGGAAATACAGTGTTACAAGACGATGCTGGGCATGTCCGGGGCGAGGACGGGCTCTTCTTCGGGAGGTCACCGAGTGGAGGGTGCTCTCGCGGCACTTATGTTACTGGAGTATACCCGGTCGGTCGATGCCTAGAGCTCCGTGGCTAGTGTATCGACTTTGGCCGACCCCAAGGGTCATTGTGACGAGTGGGAGGTCCCAGCCGTTCGGTCAGAATCGGGCTATCTTGCGTCAGACTCGAGGGCCGCTGAGTGGAGTGGTTTGTAACGTTCTTGTTCTTCCGACGGTGCTTAATTAATAAAGGAGTGTGAATAAAAAGTTTAGTTTTTTTTTCTTGCAATCTGTCTTTGGGAGAGCTGCCGAGGAGATGTGGGTCGGTGCCCAGTATTTTGACTTGGGCGTTATAGCTTGAGAAAGCTACCCACGCGCTCGACATTGATTCGGACATTTCGATGAGATGTGGGTCGGCGCCCAGTGTTTCGACTTGGGCGCCATAGCCTGCGAAAGCTACCCACGTGCTCGGCATTGGTTCAGAGCTACCGAGGAGATGTGGGTCGGTGCCCAGTGTTCTGGTTTGGGCGCCATAGCTTGAGAAAGCTACCAACGTGCTCGACATTGGTTCGGAGCTACCGAGGAGATATGGGTCGGCGCCCAGTGTTCTGACTTGGGCGCCATAGCTTGAGAAAGCTACTTATGTGCTCGACATTGGTTCGGAGTTGCCGAGGAGATGTGGGTTGACGCCCAGTGTTCCGACTTGGGTGACATAGCTTGAGAAAGCTACCCACATGCTCGACATTGGTTCGAAGCTGCCGATATTGATAAAGTTTATAAAAAGAGATTTTTTACTTGAGCCTTTTAATACATGAAGAGAGATGCAAACAGCCTTTTACACAGGACAGGTTACAAAAGTGTTATTTACATGAAGTAAACTAGAACTCTACTTCTGCACTTCCAGAAATTTGATCAGATGTTCGGCGTTCCAGGGTCTTTTGATTGCTCGGCCCTCCATGTCCACGAGTCGGTATGTGCCTGGGCGTATCACCTCGGCTACCTTGTAAGGGCCTTCCCAGTTGGGGGCCAGCTTCCTCTTTCTCGTGGGGTCAGAGACGGACAACTTGCGGAGCACGAGGTCTCCGGCCTCGATGTCAGTGGGGCGGACTTTCTTGTTTTAAAACCTTTCGATCCGCTGTTGGTAGATGCTCCTTCTTACGGCGGACTTCTCACTGACCTCGGCAATGAGGTCCAGGTTGGCCCTGAGGCAGGATGAGTTGTCGGCCTCGTCGAAGGCCATGATGCGCAAGGAAGGGAGGCCGACCTCGATAGGGATAACTACCTCCGTCCCATAGGTTAAGTTGAACGGTGTTTCACCCGTAGGAATTCTCTTTGTGGTCCTGTGTGCCCATAGCACACTTGGCAATTCTTCTACCCACTGTCCCTTGGAGGAACTATCGAGCCGCTTCTTCAGGCCATCGAGTATCTACCGGTTCGCATTTTCCGCTTGGCTGTTTGACTGGGGATGGCATATGGCGGAAAAGCACTGTTGGACGCCGATGTTTTCGCAAAACCTGCAAAAGTTCTAGCCCACAAATTGGGTCCCGTTGTCCGTGATAAGGACCTGCGGAATCCCAAACCAACAAATGATATTTTTCCAGAAAAATTGTCGGGTTTGACGCTCAGTGATTGCTGACAGGGGCTCGGCCTCGATCCATTTTGTGAAATAATCGATGGCGACTATTAGGAATTTCCTCTGTCCAGTTGTCATGAGAAAGGGGCCGACCAAGTCCATTCCCCACATGGCGAACGACATCGGACTGGCCAGCGAGCGGAGGTTGGATTAAGGAAGTCTCTTGATTGGAGAAAATCTTTGGCACGGACCGCACCTCTTGACTAGATCCTGGGAGTCTTGCAACATTGTTGGCCAATAATACTCGTGGTTCAGGGCCTTCCTGGCAAGCGATCTGCTTCCCATGTGACATCCGCCGATCCCCTCATGAAGTTCTTTAAGTGCGTAGCTAGCTTCCTCATCGGTGAGGCAGCGGAGGTAGGGCTTCCCGTCTGCTAGGGTGTACGAGCATTTGAAGAGGAAGTCGTTGATCATGACGAACCTTTCAGTTCGAACCCTGAGCCTTCTCGCCTCAGCCCGGTCTTCAAGGAGCTTTCCCTTCAGTAGGAACCTTCGGATTAGGGTGGTCCAGTCATCCAGGCGAGCTTCGTTGTTTACACACATTGCCTCAGGGAGGTCGATGCTCGGCTTCAAGAGGACTTCGATGAGTACTGTTTGATCGAGACCCTCGAAGGATGGGGAGGCGAGTTTTGACAAGGTGTCTGCCTCGGCATTCTGCTCTCTCGGAACCCTAAGGACTATGGAACAGTTGAAGGATGTCAAGAGCCACCGGACCACGGCCAAGTATCGGATCATTCGGTCATCACGAGCCTCGTATTTCCCAGTGATCTGGTTGACCACAAGCTGAGAGTCGCTGAAGGCCCTGATCTGCTTCGCGCCGACCTGGTGTGTCAGGGTTAGTCCGGCAATCATAACCTCATATTTTGCCTCATTGTTGGAGGCCGACAAGTTGAGGCGGAGAGAATACTGAAGGAGGAACTGGTCGGGGCCTCGCAGGATGATCCCAGCACCACTTCCGAATTCGCAGGAGGATCCATCGACATAGACTTCCCAGGTCGGATCCGAATTTTCGATGTTAGGTTGTTCGGAAAAGGTGCATTCAATGATGAACTCGGCGAGGGCTTGCCCCTTGATTACCTTCCTTAGCTGGTAGCTGATGTCGTACTGGCTCAGCTCGATCGACCACTTGACTAAGCGGCCGGAGTTTTCTAGCTTGTGGAGGACGGTCTTGAGTGGTTGGTCGGTCGGCACTTGGATAGAGTGCGCCTGGAAGTAAGGGCAGAGCTTTTGGACGGCCATGACCAGAGCATAGGCCACTTTCTCTATTCTTGCGTACCTCGTCTCGACCGAAAGCAGGACCTTGCTCACATAGTATAGTGGCTTCTGAACTCCGTCATCTTCATAGACGAGGACTGCGCCGAGGGTGCTTTCTGAGGTACAGCCAGAGTGGCTCGCTCGGCTCGAGTTTGCTAAGGAGAGGCGGGTTAGCCAGATACCGCTTTAGATGCTCGAACGCCTCTTGTTGAGGGGCGCCCCATTCGAAGCCCCCCATTTCGTGCAGAGCTTTGAAGAAGGGTAAAGATTTCTCCCTGGATTTGGAGAGGAAACGGCCGATGGCCGCCAATCTTCTCGTAAGCCTTTGGACTTCCTTGATGTTCCGGAGGGAAAGCCATGTCTATTATGGCCTGGATCTTCTCAGGGTTCGCCTCGATGCCGCACTGGCTGACGACGAACCCAAGGAATTTTCCGGACGAGATGCCTAAGGCGCATTTGGCGGGGTTCAGCCTCATGTTATGTGTCCGGAGTATGTCAAAGGCTTCTTTGAGGTCGGTGACATGGTTTTGTCCCTGTTTGATGAGCATGTCATCGACGTAAATCTCCATGTTGCGACCAATCAGGTCCTTGAAGATTCGGTTAACAAGCCACTGGTAGGTGGCTCCGGTGTTCTTCAGCCCGAAGGGCATAACGCGGTAGACCTTGGTGACGAAGGATGTATTTTCTATGTCCGACGGGAACATCCGGATCTAATTGTAGCCTAAAAAGGCATCCATGAAGGACAGGAGCTCGTGACCCGAAGTTGCGTCGATCAGAGCATCGATGCTGGGAAGAGGAAAAGGATCTTTGGGGCATGCTTTGTTCAGATCCGTGAAGTCTATACAGATACTGCAGCTTCCGCTTGCCTTTTTTACCATGACGACGTTTTCTAGCCATTTGGGGTAGCTGACCTCTTGGATAAATCAAGCGGACAATAGTTTGTCTACCTCTGTCTTTACCACTTGGTGCCTCTCTGGGGCAAATTTGCGCCTTTTCTGGACGAATGGCTTCGAGCCTGGAATCACGCTTAGCTTATGCATGATCAGGTCTTCGGATATCCCGGGCATATCGGACAACTTCAAGGAGAAGAGGCGATGTTGTGGCGGATGCAGCTGATTATGTTTGACTTCAGATCGTCGGCGAGGGAGCAGCTCACTCGGAACCACTTTGACTCGTCCTCTACCTCGAATGAGACTCTTCCAGCTCATCCGCTGGTTTGGGATCTGGTTGGCTTCTTTCTGGCTGAAGCTCGACGACGTCGAGGAGAAATACACCCCCTCTGACCACTATCATGTAGCAGGACCGTGCAGCCTCCTAGTTGCCTCGGACGACACCAACCCCCTGCTTTGTAGGGAATTTCAACTTCAAGTGGAAGGCCGATGGCACAGCCTGAAGGGAGCAAAGTCCGGGTCGGCCGAGAATAACATTGTACGCCGCCTTGACGTTTACCACCATGAAGTCCATTGATTCGGTTCGTCTGAGGGGAATCGTACCCACGGTGACATTTAGGGTTACGATTCCCTCTATCACAACTGGGATGCCAGAGAACCCGTGCAGGGTGTATCCGGCTAGTTTGAGCATGTCTTGGGGCAGTTTTAGGTTCTCGAAGGCTTCAAGGAAGAGGATGTTCACCGAACTCACATTGTCGATGAGGATCCGACGGACCTCAAAGTTTGCCATGTCGAGGCTAACGACGAGGGCATCACAGTGGGGAACACGGACGCCCTCCAGGTCCTCTCCTGAGAAAGAAACTGGGATTAGCTGAGTCTGGGAGACGGGAGGTCTCAAACGGCGTTCACCTCTCAGACGAACGCCTTGCGGGAAGTATTAGACTCCACACCCATGGGTCCCCCGTGGATACAATGTAAAATGGCCTGCCCTTCGGTCCCCCCGGTTTCGGGATCTCACTCGGGATGGTGGTTCGGAGTGCGAGTGGGGGGTAAAGGCCTCCGGTTCCTCGTATCCTTCCGGACCCTCTGGTTTTCCCTAGTGAACTCACAGAGGTATCCTCGTAAGATGATGGCCTTGATTTTGTCCTTCAGGGCCCGATACTGGTTGGTTTCGTGCCCATGATCTCGGTGGAAGCGGCAGTAGAACCGCTGGTTTTTCTTTTTGTTGCTGCTCGGTCGAGGGGGTAGTCAGACGAGGCTTTTGTCCTCTATTTCTAAGAGTATGGCGGACACGTTCTGTGTCAAAGGCATGTATCTCTTGAAACGGGGGGTTGGGGGCACCCTCTTCATTCCGATCCCTTTTTTTGCTACTTTCTTGGCAGGCTCGGTCTCATCGACCTTGCATTTTTCCTTCCCTATGTCTTCTTTGGCGCTTCCCGGGTTTAGGGCCTCTTCCGTCCGTATGTATTTCTCGATCCGGTTGAGCAGGTCGGGAAAATCCTGGGGAGGCTTCTTGGCCAAGGAAACATTTAGCTGGCTGTGTCGGGTATTATGCCGGAAGGCGGCTGAGGCGACCCCGGCGTCGAGGGAGGAGACAGATCTTGCCTCGGTGGTGAACCTCCTGAAGAAGTCACGGAGTGACTCTCCTTCTCTCTGTCGGAGGTCTAGTAAGGATGCGCTTGTCTTCTCGGCCTTCCTGCTGGTTACGAAGTGGGCTAGGAAGTTGGCTTCCAGCTGGTCGAATGAGAAGATCGAGCCGGGAGGGGAGCTTGGAGAACCACTCCTGAACCGGACCCTAGAGTGTGGCAGGGAACGCGCGGCATAGCAGGGGACCCGAAGCGCTGTGAATCATCATGAGGGTCTTGAAACCCTCCATGTGATCAGCAGGATCACCCTCGCCGTTATAGGTCTCAAACTGTGGAGACCGAAAATTCTGGGGGATCTCCGCTTCTAGGATGGGAGCTGAGAAAGGCGGTCGGGTCGGCTTGCGGCCTAGAGCGGGGTTTGGAACGCCGTTGCCGAGGTGGTCGAGGCGGTTTTCCATTTCCAACAGGCGTTGAAGCACCGCATTTTCGCATTCAGGGAGATAGGTTGGGTCACGAGTGTGGTTCCCTCCATCGCCCGTCTGGTGGGATTGGTTGAATGTTTCGGCTTTGGGTGCTCCGTGAATGGCCTCCATAATTTTGTCCCGGATGCTCCGGAAATCGGCCATTGTGACCGCACCATGATCAATCGGGTCGTGCCGGGGCAGCGGTCTTCGACTGATGCGGCTGAGCGCCGACGCTCGTCCTTCGGGCGGAGGTCTGGGGTGGTTCGGGGCCGAGTTGGAAGCGGCCCCTCCCCTGGTCTGACTCGCCTGTCGGCTCTGGATGACCCGACGAAGGTCGGGCACGACCGAGCGAGATGCTCCTGGCTGGTGTCCGAGGCTAACCCTCGGATTATTCGATCCATGAGTGTCCTCAGGGACGTCCTGAGGAGGAGGACCTTCCGGACGACGTGTAGAGGTAACAGCTCTCCTGGGCTTGGGTCCCATGTGAGCTCGGATCGATGGGATGCCGCTGATGGCGAGGTTTGGGCTGACGTCCGTACCGAAAAAAAATTTCATAGATGGTGCCAACCTGATGGTGTTTATTTTTGGGAGGTGTGGATGCAACAGGTGTGAGTTCTATTTGTTTGTTTAGTAGAAGGATACGGTACTGGATGGTACGCCTGACCCTCAACCAAGGGACCCGATCGGAAGTAGAGGCGGTGGTCAGATGCTCGGCTCGGTAGTGGAGGCTCGGCTCAGATCTGGAGGCTCGGATCCAGGAGTCTCGTGTACCTGCACTCGACCTAGAAACACCGGGGTTAGTCCCGGTGGCAGGCCCTCCGACGGTCTAGTCAGTCACTGGAGAATAGTAATAATAACTAGGGTTTGAGGGGGGAAAGATTGATTACCTTTGAAGGTGGGAGAAGGCCTGGTATTTATAGGCATGCCAAACGGGTCTGGATCTGTTTGGGCCGGGTCTGGACCCGCATGCCCGTGGGCCTGGTATAGTAGAAGCCCATAGGGCTTAAGGCTGATCTGATGATCAGGGATGAGTGGTTTTTGAGGAGATCGGGTGGTCTAGAATGGGCCAGACCATTTTTGCCTTAGGAGCATCTGTAGTCGGTTTATGCTAAAATTATCCATATATGGATAAATAGAAACAGAAATTTCGATAACGCTGCACTCGTCGAGAGCTATTTTTTAGCAATCAATACTATAATATTAAGCGACGGCACATGAAGTGCCGTCGGAGTGGACGTCGCTGTCATTCCAGAGAGAAAAAAAAAAATCACAACCCCTAGGGACGGACGGCACATCATGTGCCGTCCAAGCCCATGTGGGGGTGGCACCCAATAGAAAACAATTCATTAATTATAAAAATCAATTCATTAATTACAAAAACAATTCATTAATTACAAAAAACTTTTAAAAAATTACGAAAACATTTCGAAAATTGCAAAAAAAATAAAAAAATGCAAAAAAAATTTAGAAAATACAAAAACCTCCGGACGGCCGAGGATTTCGGATGGCGAATTTGTTTTTTTCAAACGGACGGCACTTCAAGTGCCGTCCGACGATTATAATAATAATTTTTCACGTGGGACGGCGCTTCAAACACTGTCCCTCATTTATCGATAAAACCTATATCGATTCTCATTTATAGCAATCTACTGTAGCAATTTATCGATAATATCGATATATAGCAAACGACTGCAGCTGCTTTTTAAACCAAATATCGATATTATCGATATATAGCAAATGACTACAGATGCTCTAAGTCATTGGCCATAGCTGAGGAGGAAGGGTTCGTCACCTACAGCAATGCACCTGTAGAAGGTTTTTTTTTTTTTTTGAGGTAAAAGGTGGAATAACACCACCCTGTTTCATTAATAAGAAATTAATAAACAACCCCGCAGAACCGGGAGAAAACAAAAGTGCAGTGCAGGAAATAAAACATGAACCCCCAACAGAACCCTGGGGGGTGGGTTTCATCGTCTAAACCACAAACAGCAGGAAATAAACATAAACCCCCAACAGAGCCCTGGGGGGTGGGTTTCAACATCTAAACCTTAGATAACCAAAGCACAAAGAAATGAAACAGCATAGATAGATACAGAGAGTGTCACTGACGCAACTGGGATGTAAGACTGGTATGCTCCTCAATCCAAAGCCAGCCCAAACTCTATCTCCTCATCGTCAAATTCTTCCACCTGGAAGACCTGTGCCACCTGTAGAAGGTTTCTATTAACTGGGGTAGGGTTTGCAGTAAAACTCAACCTTTTTTAAATCTAAGCAATACTGAAATGAGACAACTTGAAGATATTGGAAGCAATAAAAAATTTGTAACCTGACAAACCAACAAAATCAAATATTTAGAGATCGTGATCACATCAGCATGTAAGTTTCACTGGAGGAAAGGCAAACGTAAAGTCCTACGTTCAGAACCGTGCTACATAGCCAAGCCCAAATTGATTCGAAATCGAAGACAAAAAAGATCACAATTGTATTAGAACAATGCAAAAATAGTTAAATAATTATTCTGTTAATCTACCATTGCTAAAGTCCATAAATTTGCAATGTCCATAAATGTGAAATAACAAACACTAGACCGATTTCTGATGTTCTTATTTGTAATGCTGAGGATTTCTGATGTTCTTATTGTAATGCTGAGACCATCTCCAACCAACAATACTATTTTGGTGTAACTTTTACATCGAAATGGTGTAAAAGTTATATCAAATAATAACTTTATTTTCAATCCGTAACACCATTTCTAACACAAAAAAGAAATATCCTCTGCATATTCTTTTCTACCTACTTTTATACAACTTTTAACTAAAATTTTCATTACTTTACAAAATGTACAATTTAAAATTAAAAAAGGGCGTTCGTGAACAGTGTCGCGCCAGATTTGACGCAGCACTGTTCACCAGCACAAAAAATGTCATTTTCAGCGCCAAAAATGACGTTTTGCGTCAGTTTGGCCGCTGAGATGGAGATGGCCGGAGTTAAAATGCTATATATATATTTTAGCATTAGTTATTGGTATGATATAAAATAGTGGCAAGATTAGTAAGAAATGTGGCATCCTGCAACATTTTCTACTCGAAAAACAAGAACACAATGCAATTAGATGCAGGGAAATTATAAAACACTACACAGAATCAGTAGTGATGTCAGACACTTATCTCCAACACAACTATCTATATGGGTAAAAATAGAACCAATTTGAAACCGTTCAAATCGGGCACGAATCTGACTGCTCTCAGACAGGACCAACCCTGAGTTCTTGGGAGCCCGAGGCGAACGACCAAATAATTATTTTTTGGGACCCCTAATAATAATATAAAATTTTTAAAGCGCAAAATACTTGCCTATATTTATAAGGGGAATACAAATTGGAGGACCCCTAAAATTGCAAAAAATTCGGGGACCTGAGGCGGCCGCCTCACCTGCCTCAAGGTGGGGGCCGTCCCTGCTCTCAGGAGTAAAACGGTTAATTTCACCTAAAATAAATCTGTAAAAGGAAGTTGGGCCTCTTCTAAGCCCAACAACCCAAAACAGGCTTGTCAAACTGGGTTGCCTAGTGGGCCAACACGAAAGGAATTCATAATTGTCTAAATAGATGATTTAAACTCATAATTATCCATAAAAGACGGTTGAAAACCTTATCTGTTCACCAAAAGAAGAGTCCTAACTCTCTCTCTTCATAAAGAAGAAAGTAACCAACCTTATCAAAATAGCAGGAAGTAGATATAAATCATTATCTTGAAACTGGCCCACTAAGCGACTATAAGTACCCAATGACCTCCATAGAAATCAGGTAATCGGTATTTGGCTACAAATTTTTTTTATATATTTCTGAGTTTTCTGACTTAAGCATTGGAGGGTCTAACGTAGGGGTCACTCCCGATGTTTCAGATTTTCACAGGTCAATCATGAGCAATCACAATTGTTCATATCACATCCAAGTGTTCACACGAGTCAGATTTCTGAGCCAAGATCAGTTTATTGTAGTCAGCATTGACGAAAACTAAAATGTCACATATTTTATTGTTTCTAAATAGAATTCGCATCATCTTTGCTCCCACAGAAAATACTGTCAAAACATGTCTAATATGACACTTTCCAAAAATAATTGCTTGTACTCAATAGTTCCCCAGTTCCCCACCACACAATGATCCAAGAACAACATGATAAATGATTGATTCGTTGTTACAAATTTCAGTAGGATCTTTCCATCTTAACTCAGATGCTAACCTTGATGTCCAAGTCGTGTCGTTTTAATTAGTAATCACCAAAATGATAATTTTTGAATACTGAAAACTGCATAACCACATAGCAATGCTTCAGAAGTTTCAGTGTATGTTGACTTTCTCTATGTTTTGGACAAAGTAAATTTTAACTCAGGCGATCCGATCATACCTAAACAATAAAGATTTCTGTTTTGCATATATAAAAAAAAAACTATGTGATATGGATAAAAATAGAACTAAATCGGGATCGTTCAAATCGGATACAAATCTTAAAGCTCTCAAGGAAAAAATGATAATTTCACAAATAAACGGGTCCATGAATAGAATTTGGGCCTATTTCAAGCCCAATAATCCCAAAACGGATCTATCTTACTGGATTGTCATAACAGCCTCATGTAAATGAGTCCAGATCATTTAAAATAATTTAAACTCATGATTATGTATAAGAGACGGTTCAAAAATCATATCTTTTATCTAGTAGAGAGTTTAAAACTCAAATTCCCTCAAGTACTCTTTATCTCTGAAGAAGAGATAACTGATTCAATCCAAAAATACCGGGAAGTAGAGATAAATTATTATCTTGAAGCTGACCCTAAGGCGAATATAAATACCTCTCTACCTCCACTAGAACAAGGTAATCCGTATTTTACCTCTAAAAACTCTCTTTCTATTCTTGAGTTATGACTTGAGCGTCGGAGGGTCTGTCATCTGGGTCATCCTCGGTGTTTCAGACTTTTGCAGGTCAATCAGAGCGATCGTCACCATCAAGGTCAGATCCAACTGTGTAAACAAGTCAGATTCAACAATCAACAACAATTGGAAACAGTCAATATCGGCAAAAATAAAAAAAAGCTTTTTATTGTTTTTAAAAGAACTAATATCATATGTTTGCTCCCACACAAAAATTAGTAGCACCAGATTGACGTCGTCGGTAGGAACTTCAAAAAGCAGTCCGACCAAACTTCGCCAGTAAAAATAGTTTTCAGCCATACCTCCAAAGGGCAAAGGGACGGCGGCAGCCTCAAGCCGACGAGAAAACCCTCTTCCTCCGCCTCCTCCTTTAGACATAATAAACGACGATCGTAAGAATGTTACCTTGCCAAAGTAATGGTAAACGATGAATCTACAGCCAGTAATTAGCACCATCGTCGAACACCAGATGAACCACCAGCCTTGCCCGGTAAAACACTGCAACTTCTAGATAGAGAAGCTCTCAGAATTTTCTACAAAGAGAAAGTGAAAGTGGTAAATGAAGGAGTGGGAGGGGAAATCAACCCATATTTATAGAACCCCGGAGATCAAATCGCCACGCGGTAGGATCTGAGTCCTCCATAAGATTCAACGGTCAGATCACACTATATCAGGTCCAATAAGAATAGTAACTTAGCAACAAGACAGTCGACCGGCAAAACGAGCAAACGTCACAACGCTCAACCGATGAAAGAATCGATCTGACGAGGTGAACGGCTGTAATAGACCTCCGGGTCTCTGATTTTCGGCTTTGACTTGCTGACAAACCTCACACTTCGCAACAAATTCAGCCACATCCCGCTTCAAACCTGACCACCAGAAGTGCTGTTTGATGTCTTTGTACATCTTAGTACTCCCAGGATGTACCGACAAAAGAGTAGCATGCGCCTCCTGAAGAATACTCTCCTTCAGGTCCACCTGATTTGGAACACACAGCCTATCTCCGAACCACAGCACTCCATCCCTGATTTGAAATCCGGGCAACCTGCCAGCCCCAACCTGCTCCTTCATCTCCAAGATATCAGCATCAACCTCTTGACTTGCAATGATCCTTGCATTCAGAGTAGGCTGAAGCCTCAACTGAGCCAAAGATGCTCCCAATCCTTGCAAGACAACCTCGATACCTGCTCGATCCAACTCCTCAATCAGATGCCTCTGAGTTGTAATCAAACTGGCCAAACTGCTCTTGCGACTAAGTGCATCAGCAACAACATTAGCTTTTCCAGGATGATATTTGATCTCAGGTCGCATGTCCTCGAGCACTTCCAACCATCTCTACTGCCTCAGATTCAGATCCCTCTGCTGATATATATACTTCAAGCTCTTGTGGTCCGTGTACATGTTCAACTTCTTACCGTACACGTAGTGCCTCCATTGCTTCAAAGCAAAGATAATCGCAGCCAACTCCAGATCATGAGTCGGGTAATTCTTCTCATGTGGTCGTAGTTGCCTAGACCCATAAGCGATTACTCTACCTTCTTGCATTAAGACACAACCAAGCCCACGATGTGAAGCATCGCTATAAACATCATACTCAACACCTGCTCTAGGCAAAGCCAAAATCGGTGCAGTAGTCAGCTTCTCTTTCAACTCCTGAAAGCTCGCCTCACATTGCTCAGTCCACTTGAAGCTCACATTCTTCTTGGTCAGTCCAGTAAGCGGTACGACTATCTGAGCATAACCTTGAATGAATCTCCTGTAGTATTCAGTCATCCCAAGAAAACTTCTGACTTCCTTCACTGTAGTAGGCCTAGCCCAATCTCTCACTGCCTCTATCTTCTGAGGGTCAGTTGTCACTCCCTCCTTAGAAAGGATGTGACCTAGGAATGCCACTTCAGATTTCCAGAAATCACACTTGGATAACTTGGCATACAACTTCTGCTCTTCCAGCTTCTGCAAAACTGCTGCCAGATGCTCAGTGTGCTCCTTCTCTGACTTGGAGTACAGGAGAATATCGTCGATAAACAGCACGACGAAAGAATCAATAAACGGCCTCAGAACTCTGTTCATCAAGTCCATGAAGATTGCGGGTGCATTCGTCACTCCGAATGGCATAACTAAGAATTCGTAATGCCCATGCCGAGTTCTAAATGCAGTTTTGTGCACATCTTCAGCTTTCACTCGCACTTGGCGGTAACCTGATTGAAGATCTATTTTGGAGAATACAGCTGCTCCTTGTAGACGATCGAACAAGTCATCAATTTGAGGAATCGGATACTTATTCTGAACAGTGACCTTATTCAGCTCCCGGTAATCGATACACATTCTCATCGATCCATCCTTCTTCTTTACCAAAAGCATTGGTGCTCCCCAAGGTGACGCACTAGGTTGAATAAAGCCTTTCTCCAACAGTTCCTCAATCTGCTGTTTCACCTCATCCTGTTCCACTGGAGCCATCCTATACGGTGCCTTAGAAATTGGTGCACTTTTCGGTTGAACAGTGATGCTGAACTCTACATCACGATGTGGAGGTAACCCAGGAAAATCTTCCAAGAACACAGTCGGATAGTCCCGAACCACAGGAATCCCTTGCAATTTCACAGGAGTCTCTTCCTTGCGGATAGTTGCCACCAGCTTAGAACACTTCTGCTTCCCTTGGAAATTGACTTCAGGTCCTCCTGGAGCCTTCACTGTTACTGTCTTGGTCTTGCACTCGATGCTTGCACTGTACACCGACATCCAATCAATGCCAATGATAACATCGACTCCCAAGATAGTCAGCTCGATCAGATCAATGCCAAAGATTCGATCTCCAATCACAATCTCGCAATCAGCGTAATACCGATCAGTGGTCAAAGTTTTCCCTGATGGAGTAGCTACTGCTAAGATCTTGCCTGGAAAAATCTTCGGTTCAACTCCCAACACTTTAGCAAACTTAGGAGACACAAAAGTATGAGAGGATCCAGTATCGAACAATATGACAGCCTTTATTCCATTAAGATAGAGTTCTCCAGAGATGACCTGATCTGCTTCCTCAGCATCAGCCTCTGTCAAGGCAAACACTCGCCCTGGCTGGTACGGCCTCTTCCCCGTCTGCTGCGTTGGTGCATTGCGATTATTATTCCGTGGCTTGGAACATTGAGATTGGTAATGTCTCATTTCACACAGTTGTAGCAAGTCACCGCAGGAGGTCTCGCCACATCATTCCCGGGTCCTCCAGCTACACTAACAGCGTTCGTCCCTGTCGGTTTGAACCTTTGTGCAGATGGTTGCCCCTTGAAACTCCCAGAATGTGCAGGCCTCTTTTCAGACTGCCAGTTGTTCCTTCGGTTCTGAACAACATGGAACTGCTCCATATCCGCTTCCGTCGCCGCTGCCCTCTTCACCAACTTGTCGAATCTTCTGATACCAAAGGGTATCATCCGGGACCTCAAGCTCGGCCTCAGTCCATGCTCGAACTTACGAGCCTTCTTAGCCTCATCCATTACCAGTTCAGGCGCATATCTAGAGAGCTGAGTGAACTTAGTCTCGTACTCTCTCACTGACATGCTGCCTTACTGTAGCGACAGAAATTCCATAGCCTTCTTCTCCTGAACATCGGAGGGGAAATAATGACTGCAGAATTCTTCCAGAAATTCCTCCCAGCCAAGCACTATACCTCCCATGGTCCTCTTCATCAACTGCCACCAAACAGCCGCATCCTTCTCCAGTTGCAAAGTCGCCAACTTGACCTTGCTGCCCTCCGGCATTTCCAACACCTCGAAGATTGTCTCCACTTACCGAGTCCAGTTGTCAGCCGCATCTGGGTCTGACTTTCCCTCGAATACAGGTGGTTTCATTCTCTTGAATGATTCCACTAGCTTAATCGCCTCGGGCACTGGATTCACCGGCCCCCTTCCTTGGTTCATGGCTACTGCATTAAGCGTCTGGTAGACTCTTGCAAGTTCGGTCTCCAGATCCAAACCTTTCCCACTCCTAGCTCCTCTTCTCGACATATTCTGATGCAAAAGATCCATTAAATTCGAAGTATAAGACAAGAATTTAAATCAACTTGCATTTTATTGAATTCCAAAGTTTATACATTCGAATTAAAAACATTTCTTTAACATCAGAATAAAAGAAATAGCAGCTACAACAATCTAACTCCTACGGGTCCTCTTCGCTGCTCGAAGTTCTTCCCGTAGTTCATCAACCTCATCCTTCAACACGTCTGTCAGGTTCTTTCTCTTCTCAAGTTCCCATACCCGGTGACTGAGAACAGAAAAATCGTCCTTTCGCTTCGCCAGTTGATCTTCCAATACTCCAACTCTATCTCGCAGGGTCTCCACCTGCCTCTGAAGAGAAGCCACAGTACTACTCAGAACTGGTCCCTCTTCTTCATCAGAAGAAGAATCGTCAGATGAGTCTGGAGGTGGGGTAATCTCTCGAGATTCAGGCCACTCCTCCTCATCAGAATCTGCTTGCCCAGGGTGATACTCGTCCTCAGAATCTGCATGTCCAGGATGGTACTCTTCCTTAATGATATGCCAGTCGTCATCTCCAGCAAGGTCAAAGTGATCAGCCATCTTAGAATAGAGAGGAAGAAGCATAAGTCATAGAGCAACACAAATGTAAGTCACTTACATTTAAATCTCTAAACTCAAACACACACTCTAATGTCCACTTCTAGGGTGTCGTTCCTTATAAATTTGTACAAGTGTAGAAAGCGTAGAAAGCGTGGCTCTGATACCACTCTGTAACGCCCCGAATCCCAAATACACTGAATTCGAGATGTTCTACAGGATCTTTTCACTTTCTTTGAGTACAATTTCACAAGGAATTTAAACTTTTCACTTTACATCAGAGTTTACATCATATTACACTTTTCTTTTGCACAGCGGAAGTTAAATACAACAATTACATAAATGTACAATAGCATGGTAAAATCTTTATGCATCCATTCCTCTTTAACATGTAATATGTCATTTATCCTGCATACAAAACTGTGGGTACGTTAGTTTATTCAACCGACGATAGTTATACATGGCCATCCTCTCTATGCCAGAAACAGTATAACGATTCTCATTTCTTAACAAATCACACACTTGTTCACATTCAAAAATAAAAGAAAAGAGGGAAATCTTAATGATGTCGTGTTGTGATTGTGCACTTAATCCTTAATGCAATTATTTAATTTACATGACACTAATGTGCACTTGTTCGGATTCTATGCATCCCATACTACATAGGTCCGAGGGCAAGCCTCTTAATCGTTCTTCAACTTTGTAGGGTTCTATCCCTCGCCATGACTTAATCTACTACTGTAAGTACGGTGAGTGTCCTAGATGATCTATGAGTACAAGCTCGTGTACAGAAAACCTGGAGGGGAACCCCACGCCATGTCTTGACTCATCAAGCATGCATTCTGTGGCGATTTCAGCCTCCTTCATGGCACACGATCCTCTTGCAGTCACCAAACATCCCACAAGTGTGACTAGAGTCCGATCATTCTGAGTTGTGCCCACGCCATGTCTTGACGCATCAAGCATGCATTCTGTGGCTCACACACCCGCACCGTAAACCCTAGTTCTCATACTCGTGTTTTTCTCTCACTTTCATCACATCTTCACTATGCATTAATCCTTAGTTTTTATTAGAATCATGAACAAAAATCAAAGCTCTAGAGTTAGCCTCTCCACTCAACCGGACTTATTTATTCATTTCAATACATGACCAACCTTGGTCTTTCAAATTCTCATTTCATTTCATTTCCAATGCCGGGGGAGACTTAGCTACTCTTTGGTTTCAATTTCCAATTCACGATTTCCAATTGAGCACTTTCAGCTCATAATTCATTTTAGAGTCTCACAGACTTTCTTATCATGATCTTAGCCTTTCATGTTCATTTAATTCTCAACTCACATCTATGATTCTTTTCATATAAATTCATACAGCCATAAAAGAGTTCATTGACATCAATCATAATGTTCACAACTTTCAGCAATAATCAAAACTGAAATCTCTGACATATCAAAATCTACTCTGTACAGTCGACTTGGAAGGATACTAGTCGACTCGTACAGTCAATACAAGTTCATCATAAACACTCGGGAGAGTCGACTGCTGCACAAGGCCAGTCGGCTGTCCCGCAACTTTTCATGTTCAAAATGTTATCCACGTGACAGTCGACTGTTCATCCATCAGTCGTCTGTCCTGGGATTTTTAACAGTACATTATCAGGTTCAGCTCAGTCGACTTGCTACGCGCATTCAGTCGACTGGACAGATTCATATTTCAAATTAAGGGATTATCTTTCTTACAGTTCTTACATAAACTTGCATCATGATGTTAAATCACAATATACATATATTCATGTTTCAGAAACACAAAACTTCTTACTGTTCAGTAACATCGCAACATGGAATTTCCAAGTTACTAACATTATCTTTTCTTCGAGGAAATATTTTAAACATGCATTCACACTTATTCATAACTTTCGTGCAGAGATAAAACATAATTCTCAATTACACTAGGACAATCACAATGAAAATATATCTCATTTCATGGAATTTCAGGCATACTCATAGTTTAATCAATGCATCGGTCGACTACTCCGAACATCAGTCGACTGTACCAGTCATTCTCAGTTTTATTAATTATCCCCTAATTCTTTTTCCACATGCCAATGTCTACTTAGCCATGTACATCATGAAGGATATAAGTTTAACCTTACTACTTCATTTTAATAATACACATATATGTCATGAAATTTCTAACAAACATGTAACAGATGTCTCGTACCAGTCGACTCATCCTTACGGCAGTCGACTGTACCGACCCAATTCGTCATTGTTTGTAGTGTCATTATTTCACTAATTGTCTTCCACAATTATTATCATAATATATTCGAGCAATTCTAGTACATTTGAATTTACTTCATAAGCAATAGCAACAACCATCATAATTATAGCATAATTTCTACACTAGAAGTCCTGAGAAACACCCACCTTATTTGACGAAATAATCAAAATCCAGCCAAAAGCTCCTTAATATAGTGAACGACGCCTCGCTCCTTGCTCCTTGCTCCACATCGAAGTCTTCAGAATGCTACTCGGCCTCCACAGAAAAGCACACACACAACTCACAAAATACCTCTCTTTACAATAATAATCTCATAAAACAAATCTTAGTGTCAGGAATAATAGATGAGAGGGGGCGTATTTATACAGCAAGGGGAGTGAGATGAAAGGCTAGGATTCATTAGATGGTTATAGGATCAAAGGCTAGGATTGACTAGGGGGTTGTAAAAATTACCCACACCTCAAAGTAACCGCCCATGATCTCCATTCAACCATTTGAAAATCCCTCCAAAAGAAGCAATCTGGCCATTAGGGGAGTGTGCATTGCACATGTACATAGAGGGCACGTGCACACACAAATCACCCTACAAAATTTTGTACATCAAAACAAAAATAAAAGAAAAGGAATGCTACACACTCCAAGTTATAGAAAAATAAGAAAAGATTAAACTCATGAGCTTAAATTAATTGGGCCAAGAAAAGTATTTTTAGAAGTAAATACATAAATTAACATTTGGGCTTTAGGGAAAAATACTTTATAAAGCAATGCTCTTACTCATCGTGAAAGTGAATAATAGCCAACAATATTACCCATGCACACCATATATAAAAATAAATAATCTTTCATATATTCAAAAATCAGGGTATTACAGCTTGGCAGAGTCGAGAGCCCATAGCTCGGCGAGAAATCCAAGAGGCAATAGCTCCATAGCTCGGCGAAGCCCTCAAAGTTGGAAGAAAATCGCCGTAGCTCGGTGAAATTGTTGGCCGAGCTAAGGGGCCCCTGCTACGATTGCTGGCCCTTAGATCGCTCCAAGATTCTAGCACAAGCGCGATCGATGCAGGAGATGGAACCATGTCGCCCTTCTTCTTCCTTAGAGCTCCGCTCGCTTCTCCACCGCTTGATCTCACTCAGCGGGTGAGCCGACCACTGATGGACACTCCAGATTGTGCCACATCGCCACAGATCACAATGATCAGATCTGAGCCCTTCGATTGCATCAGCGTGCGAGTCCCCTGTGATCAACACTGCTAATTGAGTTAAAAAGCGTGCCCAACTCTGATTATTCACAAAAAACCCCAAATAATCATTTTAAAATTTGAAAAATTAATTAAAAATTCTGAAAAATAATTTAAAATTGGATTTATTAATTATAAAATTCGAAAAAGTGATTTTTAAATTGGGAGAAATTCCAAAAAAATTCGGAAAAATCCGAAAAAATATGAGAAAATCCAGGAAAATATTCATTGCCTTCAGAAGCCACTGATCAATTCCAGGTATCTCCAAACACCCTGACGGCTAAGATGATACTCCAGAGTCCATAAGTAAGACGTGCTACTCCTAAAAAGCCAAGAAAATTGCCTTTCAGGAGTAGGAGCTTATGATGATGGTAAAAATAGCAGCAAATCAGGGCTGTATGATTCCAACACAGATCTCAAAGCTTCTACAGGAAGAATAACCTTAACGGGCCTCTTTAATCGGTCTGGGTCTTCTCCAGGCTCCTCTACAAGATATGAGCTTCTTCCAAGCCCAAAAGAAGTGACAGATTAAGCCCACTAGGAGAGACACCCAGCACATGCAGGCTAGGAGTCAAATCTCTTATTCCCCAACAAGAGAATTTATCTCTTGAGGGGGAGAAACCTAAAGGAGATAAAGAACTCATATTGATCCAACGGATCGGAATCAATCTCTTGATATGTTTCTCAGGCCTATAAATATCCTCTCCCTCCACAGTCAGAATGTAATAAAATTTGGCCAGTTTCTCTCTCAAACTCTCTTTTTCTATCTGGTTCTGACTTGAGCGTCGGAGGGTCTATCTCCGGGACCACCACCAGTGTTTTAGGCTTTTTGTAGGTCCATCAGTCGTATCAGCAACCGTCAGAATTCAGATCACGGTGGTCAGTCAATGATCCAGATTCAATCTCAGGAGCTCAACCGCTTTTCACGGCAAATATCAAAGGTTATATTTTTAGTAGTTTCCATTAAATAAGAACTCACTATCTATTTATTCCCACTCCAAAATAAGCAGCAACAGTCATCAACGTCTTTCCCAAGATAGTCTCAACCAATGCAACTTTATTGAACCCTAAGTTTCCTGTCACGACAACCCCATCGATCGGAAGTCCAGATATAATCGCTACACCTTGGAGTGTCACCGTCATTTCTCCAACCGGTAGATGGAACGTGTGTGTCTTCGGCCTCCATTGCTTCACAAAAGTTGTAAGTAATGAACGGTCACATTTTACATTTCCCAACATCGACATTCCGTGAAACTGACATTGACCAAATAGTTGTGTATCTAAGGTGTGTATGCAATGTCGTATGTAGCCGGAACTCATAGCCTTCGTCTCTCCCTTCCACATTGACTGAGACATGTGCTCTTCTTGCAAGTATGGTAGAGTTGGGTCTAATGGGCCTGGACCTCCATGTGTGGCGGAAGACGACGCACCTACTTCATGCGAAGTAGATGTTTGGCCGACATCCTACACAAACGTATAAATTCTTGTTATTATAGAAACAATATTAGACATTAAGATTCGGGGCTAAAGATAATATATGGTTCTTACTTTTGATGGTGGTTGGCCTCTACCACTGTCCGACAGCTGTGACGATCTACTCGGTCAGACCATTTCTCTGTCAACATCAATAAAGCATTTCAAATAAACAACATTCGAGTATTAGGATTACACTACTCATTCAATACACTAGTCATATCAATCGACAACATTTCAATACACTATGTATATCCATTCATACATACACATAAATCTTCTAAATTTTGAAAAATAAACCAATTCTAATATATAAAATTTTTGACCGTTGACTACTCATATCAATACACTACTCATATCAACATCAATTCATACATATACATAAATCTTCTGAAATTTAAAAATATAGCAATTCTAGTATATAAAAAAACACCATGTTTGGGAATACACTACTTGTAGCATACTACTACTCATATCAATCTCCACAACATCTCCTATAATACATTGTCAATATAATTACATACATACATATAAATCTTAATACACAAAGTGAATATTTTTAAACAAATTATGGGTTTTGGATTACCTTTGGCGCCAAGATCCAAGTGGACGGAGAGACGAGGGAATCAGAGGGGATGAGAATTGTGGTTTATGGATTAGTATTTTGTAAATTTTTTAGGGATATAAAAAAAAGATGGATTAAAGGAGAAGTATGAGTTCTAGGTTTTTTAGGGTTTTAGGGTTTTGGGTTCGGAAGTGGAGGGAGAGAGAGTTAAAATGAAAGGAGAAGGTGAAGAGGGGGCCACTATTTATGTGAAAACATTATTATATTGGTGCCGCTATTTTCAATAGCGACATCAGCTTACAGTTGTCGTTATTGGAAATAACGGCATCAACTATAAGATGTTTCTGCACTTAAAAAAATTTCTTAAGTCAGAGAGCTCCTAATCGTAAGTGAAATGAACATATGACATTACTTCCAATAGCGACATATTAAAAAAAGATACAGGAGCCTCTATTGGGAACAACGACATAAAAATAATGTATGCCATTATTGCTAATAGCGTTTTATGCTGATGTGTCCAAAAGTGAGCCAGTTGGTAAATATTTTCGAAAGTGGGTCAGTCTCGTGATTATTTTCATAAAGTGGGTCAGTATCATAAATGTGTTTGGTATGAACATAAATACTGTATTCTCTTTTGGAGTGAGTTTGGAATTGGATTGGACTGGACTTGCACAAGATTATTAGCATCTGCGATCTAGTGTGTTTTCTAACTATACAATGTGAGACATAATTTGAGCAAGATAGGAATAGAGATTGAGATGTGTTATTGTAGGACATAGGAGTGGAGCCTTTTAGCAGTAAGTAAGAGAATTTAGTAAGAGATTTGAGGGTTAATTCTGCATCGTATCGTACTACAATGTCAATATATTCTCAACCATTGTTATTTTGTTTTTTAAAGATAGATGAATATAGAATAAATTTTGTTAAACTTACCAAGTTTTCACCAATTTGCAGATAATCATACCCAAATTCTTTTTTTGCAGATGATATTTTTTTTGATGAATCGGATAGGGTCTTACGACCCCAGCCATCAGCATATAAATATAATAAATCAATAATAGTCATTTTTACAAGCCGTAAAAAGGAAAGCTAATACAAAAATACAACAATAAGAGCAAAAAGAAACTGAAAGGCGCAGCAAAGGAAGGCTCTCCGAAACAGCAGCATAGCCCTCGCGGAACCGAAGCCCCCACGGAGATAGGCACACTTCAGGCAAACTGGAACCTCCTCAGAACAAAGCATCACCTAGAGAAAATGACAAGCCCACTCGCAGCGTCCAACCTCAAAGTAATCATGCTCGATGGAGTAATCCAACAAGACCATGACACCAGAGGAATAAAGAATCAGAGCAAACTGATCAGCACGCCAAACAATAAAAGGTAACTATCACCAGAGAAAAAAATCCCCTGATAAAAACATGAACCGCATGAAAACAAAGGGAGAAAGAACTCCGAGATAGAAAAAACGGCAGCTAGACTGCCTACACATCGCATCAGAATACATCAAACAGCATGGAGATACTCTTCCACAATAACCAATATCAAATGGAGAGAAAATCGCCCAGACATAACTCAGGCCAGCGGAAAGGCACCGGACTGAGCAATTAAAGGAGAGAATCAACCTCAGAAATCAGCTAAAAGAACACATCAATCAGAAATCTTAAACAGAAAGCCATCACTAAATAATACACAGATATTGTCTAGCCATAACGATGCCACAAGTATCAAGCATAAAGTGTAACAAAAGCATCAGTAACCCCATACCATGAAATTAAAACAACAAAAGAAGATAATCAGCCATAAAAGAGAGGTGAGATCAGAGCTAAGGTAAAGAGACCAAGGAAAAGATGCTGATGATCGATGCCAACCGCAGCCACAAGACACCAAAAGTACCCATCTAGAGGGGCAGGTCAAAAAACCAAACAGACTACAACAGTAAGTGCTGAGCCCAGAGCTATGCCTCAGTAGAGAGCGAGATCAAAACTCAAAAGAAGCCTCCCTAAATGAGAGGAATTAAACCTGTAGAAAAAGAAGTAGAAGAATAGAAAGGGGGAGAAATGGTTAGTGATACGATAAAAAGCTAACAATAGAAAAAAGAGAGAATAGAAATAGAAACAATAAAAGTTATAGAGCGTGAAGAGAGCGAAGACAAATAACAGCTTCTTCTAATCTATGGTAGGCGATTGAAACATTGTCTATGGGTTTCAAATTTGAAGCCCAAAGTTTGAACAGAAATAAAAACTCATCGATCATCGCAGTAATGGATGAACTGCGATGCTGGAACAGTCTAAAGTTCCTCTCCTTCCAAATAATCCAAATAATGGTATGGATCGATAAAATCCAAGCACCACTATACGAAACGTTCGCAGGTCTAACGGACCAGCAATCGGCTAATGTTGGGGGGATAAAACCAGTGCCCCACGCTAGAGCGCAAATCTTCCACAACGGGATGATAATGGGACATTGAACAAAAAGATGATTGAAGTCTTCAGAGTGCTGAACACAAAGAGAACAGAGCTGCCCCCAGGCTAAATTCCTTTTGTTCAACACTTCAACAGTGAGTAGATTGTTATTAAAAGCAAGCCACGAATTGATCTTCACCTTAAGCGGGGCCCAAGAATCCCAGAAGAATTTTGCGACCGATGATTGAACTCCCCTAGAATTGAGGAAACTATAAAAAGATTTGACAGAAAAGCAACCGGCCGATGACCAACGCCATCCGATGCCCTCAGACTGACACCAATCGAAGCTATTGAGGGATGAGATGAGGTCATTAAAGGCCTCAGTCAAAGTAGGAGAAAGATCGATCGTGAATGGTATAAACCAGTATCGATGATCGTCAATCAAGGTGAAAGAGTCCGCTATGGACGCCAAAGGAAAGGCAGCCAATCGGAAGAGAGAAGGGAAAGCCGTGGCAAGAGAGGTGTTGCCAATCCACAGATCAGTCCAGAATTTGGCTCTAGATCCGTCATGACAAGAGCGGTAAATACTACACTGAAAAGCAGCAGCTGCTTTCCAGACTCCTTTCCAAAAAGGAGAAGCGCGGCGGAAAGTCGATTCTGGGAAATCCCACAAATTGGTGGAGTTGACATGATAATTTTTGATACAACGAATCCAAGGAAGGTGATCAAACTTATGGAATTTCCACAACCATTTCCCCAATAGGGCAATGTTGTGATTACGAAGGTCCAGAACACCAAGACCCCCCTCTTCTTTGGACAAACAAATCTGCTTCCACTGACACAAGTGAGACCCAGGTCTAAAAAGAGACGAGCCATTCCAGAAAAAATTACTCCTGATTTGATCAATCCTTTTGTTCACCCAGGACGGTAAAAAATAGAAGGACATAGGTAGAGAGGCATGGCAGAAAGCACCGAGTTAATAAGAGTCAGTCTACCCCCTCTAGACATGAGTTTGCCCGACCACACATTGAGTCTGGCTTCAACTTTATCTATAAGAGGGACCCAATCCGATTTGTGCAGCTTACCCCAACGAAGGGGAATGCCTAAATACGAAATCGGGAAGGAGGCGATGGGACAATTGAAGAAATTGGAAACCTCCACTTGGCGGTTGGGAGATCCACCCAACCAAAGGACAGAGGATTTTTGGAAATTGATCGAAAGGCCGGAAGCCATTTCGAAGCAGTAAAGAAGTAGTTTGAGATTACGAAGGGAGTGAATATTTGGTTTGGTAGTATCATCTGCATATTGAAGGTTGAGCACACCCTCGAACGAAGGGGAACTCCCGATACCCTCAATCATATTCAAATGCCAAGCATTCCTAAGAAGCTTGCTAAACACATCAGCTACAAGAGAAAAAAGCAGCGATGACAGGGGATCACCTTGACGGAGGCCACATCTGATTTTGAACTTGTGGCCTTCCGTCCCGTTGATAAAAATGGATGAGGTCCCCGAGAATAAGCTGGATTTAATCCAGGCTATCCATTTGGGGCCAAAATCACGATAAAAGAGGATGTCCAAAAGGAAGTCCCAATTGACATTATCATAGGCTTTTTGAAAATCCAACTTAAGGAGAATGCCCTCAGAATGAGTTCTATGACAGTAAGAGATGATTTCCTGCGCCGATGCTACACTGTCGAGAATGAAGCGATCTCGGATGAAGCCCGATTGAGCCGAGTCGATTAAGGGAGAAATAATAGCACTTAATCTAGAAGACAGGACTTTCATAATAATTTTGAAGGAGGTGTTTATGAGGTTGATAGGTCTGAACTCAGAGACCAGGTGAGCTTCCACTATCTTGGGGATGAGCACAATGTGAGCATAATTAATCCGATCAAAGGAAAAGTGACCTTGGTGAAGATCGTGAAACATTTGGAAGAGATCTGCCTTAAGCAAATCCCAAAATTTTTGAAAGAAAAAACCGGGAAAACCGTCAGGCCCAGGAGCCGAGTCGCTTTTTAAAGCGAACACTGCCGCTTTAATCTCTTCGAGGGTGAAGGGGATCTCAAGCGAGGAAAGATCGTGCGATTGGTTGCCATAAAGATGGGCCCAATCGAGCTCAATCGAGCAATGTTTTTGCAAGCCAATAAGATTTTTATAGAAAGTAAGAAACTCACGGTGAATGGCCTCATCCGATGTGAGATCCACTCCCTGAGCAGAGATGGAAGAGATACGATTGCACTGCTGTCTATGGGATGCGAAATTATGAAAGAAGGCCGTATTGGCATCTCCTTCCTTCATCCAGTTAATACGGGCTCTTTGAGCCCATTTAATATGGTCTTGATGAAGAAAGTCCGCGTACTCTAATTTGCAAGATCGACGTTCCGCTCGATAAGATTCGGGAAGAGGGCCCGACTCTTCCATCCTATCGATGGACTCAATGGATTGTAACAGGAAATTTTTGAGGAAATTGGTGTTGTTTTGTCTCTTTGCACGCCAGATTTTGCAACCGTGCTTGATGGCGTGCAGCTTGAGGAGGATGTTGCCTAACCCGGACGAACCAGTGACAGCAGCAAGACATTCTGACACTAGATTGACAAAAAGCTGGTCTTGCAACCAGAGCTTTTCAAAATGAAATTTGTGATGATAGGTAAAGCGGAAGTTGGAATGGAGCATAATCGGAACATGATCAGAAGAAGGGTTGGGAAGAACCTGGACGAAAGACTGATGAAAATGCGACATCCAATCTTGAGACACTAAGAACCGGTCAAATTTGGCAAATGCCGGGAAATCGCGTTGGTTAGACCAGGTAAAGGATCTACCGAAAATAGGTAAGTCCAATAATTGCAAATCACGGATACAGTCTTTGAAAATGCAAGATTGAGCAAAAGAAGAGCCTGGATTTGATCTTTCAGAAACAAAACGGGTGACATTAAAATCCCCGCAAAAGAAACAGAGGTGAGACGAATACTGTTGTAAGGAAAGGAATTCGTTCCAGAAAAGGGGGTGCCTATCCGAGGAGGAGGGCCCATACACTGAGATCACTGTAAGTGGGCAATTGAAAATGGTCCATTGGAGTTGGATAATTAAAAAGAAATTCAAACGCCGAACAGATAGAAGCGAGAAGAAAGCCTCTTCGAATCCAAAAAGGATCCCGCCTCTAGATCCTATCGCATCCAGTGAGATCCATTTAGAGATGGTGGGTCCACCTAATTTACGTAAGATCGCAGGGGAGGGGGATTCCAGTTTAGATTCTTGAATGGAGATAAGATCGCAACGGGAAGAGGAAATAAGGTCAAAAACCACCCTTTGTTTAGAAGGACAGTGCAGACCCCGAATGTTCCAGGAAACACTAATCATTAAGATGATGATGCTCCAAGACTCTAGTATATTCTAGCTTCCTAAGAGAGGAGATAAAGGGAGAATCCAGGGAGTCGATCAAGAAACCCAGCTCTTGTGCGGAAGCAGCTAGTTCAGAGTTAGAGAGAGAATAAAAAATGGGGACATAAATAGAGCCTAACTGGTTGTAAGAGATCAGCGAAGATTGGAAAGAGGGTGACTGCAGCTGACCAACACTGAACGAGTCAACTCTAGCTTGCGATACACACATATCAAGTCGGGAATTTTTTTTTGCTAAGAGGCGAGCACTGGACCTAATGAGGCGATGAGAACGACGAGAGGGTTGATCATAATCAGAGAGAGGGCTAAGCTTCTCCTGACAAGGAGAGGCTCTAAACGGTGAAGAGACTGCTGTGGTCACTAAAGAAGAATAGTGAGATTCCTTCAACGACCCAATAGAATATGTTGGAGTGCGATTAACGGAAATAGGTAACGAGGGGAGAGAGAGCTCCAACTGATCCCGGGCCTTCGCCGCGAGATAGGTGGGAGACTTAAAAAGAGAAAAAAAGGGGAAAGGATAGGCCTTCGGTAAACTGGACCGAGCCAGGCTAAACACCGAACAATCAAAATCTAAAAGCCCCAATTGAATAAACTTAAAAAAACAAACAGTGATTAAAAAAGAAAACATAGGAGAATGCTTATAATTAATGAAACTGAATACCTTGCTAGGCTGATTAAGAGACAATTCCGCTTCCTCTTCCGATAAGAGGGAGTCCTGCTCAATCCAACCAGAAACTTTAGAGGTAGGCACCGGATTGAGTTTGGAAGGGGAAAAGGCAGGATCCGATTTCTTCGGAGTGGGGAAATGTGCAAGTTGTTGAAATTGCTCCCAGTCCGAAGCAAAATTCGGATTAACTTCCCAAGCTGGCCACTGGGAAGAAGACTTCTTTTCCTTAACAGAGGGTCGAGAGGATACAGTTGCCGAAGTAGCTTTAGGATAAGTAGGCAGCGAGGCCTTAGAAGGAAGAGAAGTGGCTGATGTGGAGACACTGGTGGAGCCTTTGGAGACTTGGCGCTCCGGGTTAATCCAAACCAGGTTGGGGGATTTAGAGGGAGAGATTTTGGGGATGGAGGATTGAGTTGATGGCTTGTAGGGAGTAGGAAATCTGCTGCGAGAAGCACCCAAACCATTCGCTTTCACCTTAGGACCCTTAGATTTAGCAGCAGAAGAGTCGCCCGGGTGAAATTGAGAAGGAAGATCAGAACCTAATGAATGAGGTTTGGAACCAAGTTGTGGACTAGGAGGGCGCTGGAGCGCAGGGGAGGAGTCATGGTAATGCACAGAGACGGAGAAAGAAGATATCCCATCGGTAAGACAGAATGCCTCAATGCGAGCCGGAGAGCTAGGGCAGCGAAAGATAGCCTCAATTTGTAAGCTACCAGATGCTAATCTTGCTTTTGACGTGATGCTAATAATCTCCCCTACGCACTTAGCCATGTCTCCTACCAAGCGGAGAGTATCGCAGAATGGGGGCAATCCAACCAGAGAGACTTTAGAGTCAGTAGAACCAAGCTCCGGAAGAGGGGATGGAATCTGCACCCACCGTCTCACGGAAAGAGAGATAGTGCCAATAGCAAGAGAATGGTTCGCAATAAGATCTTCCAAAAGTTTAGGGGAGGGGCAATGAATTACCATATCTCCATTAGAACAGTTATAAAGAACCCAATCCCATTCAGAAACATTACAGTAGTTGCTGAGAAAAGAGTTCAAAGTGTAAAAGGGCACCGACCCTCCGGAGAACGAGATGGTTCCAAAATTACCAAAATAAGCTAAACGATCCCTCAGCTCTGCCTTAGGAATAAAAACATGAGTGACTGACTGCCTAGCCGGTTAAGGGGTCTGAGAGGAAGAAGAAGGGGGAAGGGGAGTGCTGTCGGGGATGCGCTGCTCTGAAGAGGGAGTGGGAAGCAACGGTGCACTGGAAGCCGAAGAAAATTTCTGGGGTTTAGGAGGTTTGGAAGATTGCAGCTGACTGCGAAGAGAGGGGAGATCCACCGCGTTGATGACTTGATCCGAAATAGGCACTCCTAAAGGAAGCCCTAGGATTTTTTGGAGAGCATAACAACGGTGCTTGGCATGCCCAGATTTGTTGCAGAAGAGACACTTCATCTTGTTTGGGCAATAGAGCTTAACGTGCCCTTGTAGAAGGCAACTAAAACAGACAGGCGATTGTAAACGAGATCGAGAGGGCGAAAAGATGGAGAATGATGGGGAAGATAAAGAAGAAGAGCGGGAACTAGAAGCTGAGAAGGCAGAAGGAAGCTTCGCGCTACAAGGCCTCACATGGGTCAGTTCCGCAAGCCCACATCCAGTAATACCAGAGGCAAATGTTTTTGGCAGATGATATTACTCCATCAATACTTTTTTTGCAGATTGCCGTACTATATCTATTTCCTTCATCACGTGATAGCAAATGGGTGTTTATTTTGTTTTGTTTTTTGTTTTTGTTTTTTTTTATGCCTAAATACCACTGCCATTGATAACTGGAATATATGGATTTTGATTTTGATTTTTTTTTTTATGAGATTCTAATTGGGTATCAGGTTCGAGTTTAGGTTGAAGATTTGAGGGTCGGGTCGTGGTTCGGTAGTTGGGGGGTGGGGAGAGAGGGAAAAAAGGGAGGTGGAGGTGGGGCCAAAAACTTGAGGGGACTAATTGGAGGTAAGGTTCAGGGATGGGGATGGAGATGGGTCAGCTTTGGGTTTCAAAGTAGGTTTAGGATGGCGGGGTTTGGAGAGAGGAGAGAGAAGAAGGAGAAGGAAGAGGGGGTTTTGGTTCAGATTTGGATTTGGATTTGAAAGGGGAATGTCATGAAAGCAGGAAGTTGAGGTGGGTTTCGGGTCTTAGGTTTCGGAGTTAAGGATTTATATCTGGATTTTAGGAGGGTGAACAAGAAGAAGTTGAGTGATAATTTCAAATATTTTTTACTTATAGTAGGTATAAAATAATAAAAAATAAATTACAGATAATTTCTTAATTACTCGATAAATTATTTGAATAAACTATACAGTTCCAGTTCCCATCAGGGTATAAGTTAATTACACAATAACTTATTCAAATATTAACTTGGCACCTTGAACAATTTGAGCTACTCCCTTAACATCATATAATAGAGCTTCCATTTCAGCCTTAAATGGAGATCCAACCATAGCCCCCTCACCATTTGCACCCACAATATCTTCCGGTACAAAACCAACATCCGCATCTCCATTTGATGGGTCGAATGAACCATCAAAATCACATTTGAACCAACCAATTGGGGGTTTGCACCTAAGCATACACACATTCAGTAATGTACAACTCCTGCTTCTATCAAAAGCTTCAATTTTTTAGCGTCAAAAAACTCCTTATAGCCCTCAGGTGCAAGTTGAACTATTCTCCTCATAGGCCTTGTATGTGGTTCGAATATAGATTGGTTTCTTGCTTTCCAATGCAACCTAGAAGCATTAGCTAAAACAGCCATCCCTTTAAACTTTTGAGAATTTGAAAGAGCCCACATCCCCGTTAAGCACTCTCCATCACTCACACAGGCTAGAAGGCATTAATCCAACACCAAAAAGTTTATAAATCCCTGACCACATCGCAATAGAATGCTGACATTAATTAACATATGAAATAAATACTCTACATAATTGTTGCACCTGGGACATCGCATAGTGCTAATCATGCCTCTTCTATATAAAAATGCGTAAGTTGTAACAGCCTCTCTTCGCACTCGCCATAACCAGAACTTCACCCGAAGGGTCACCGCTAGCTTCCACATCCAGCGGTCACTGTCCCTATGAGGATAATCTATCTCATAATCTCGACATTGAAGTATTGCCTCAAAGAAACTTTTGGTTGGTAGTTAGTGTTAGAGATTATGAGAGATAATAACAATAGATATTAGGGTTAATATCCTAAACTAAGGTGCTTGAGATATTTACCCTGGGTATGAAAATTGGAATACCTTGACTACTATCACAAGCCAGTATTTATAGGATAAATACTGGTTTGGGTACTGGGTTCTCAACCCACTAACCTCGTGTTCCGATATCCATACAATTAGTACGTGTAGCTCACGTGTTACCCATAGAATAATATTACATATAATATTATTTATATAGTGAGAATATACCTATATATCCAACAATCTCCTACTATATTCTCAATATATAAACGTACTGGATTATCTCATCAGTTCAACATGAAGCTGACTGGCTGATAGCAGTCTTTAAATAGAAGAAATGCATCACTCAATATACAGTTCATAAGAACTAAATCAATTATAAATCCGAATAGTTCAAAAAGGACTAAACCAAAATAATTAAATAATTCCCAAACCATATCATAGTATAATAGTTCACAATGACTAAACCAACTAGAAAAATCTGTCATAGTTTTAAAATCAACCAAAGCAATAAACTTCAAGAACAAAATATGAGTTTTAAGCTCATGAACACAAGAGTCTTAAACTAAATAGATGTTTTACCAAGCAAGTGACAAATTTATTCTCGAGAGAAATAAACCAAAACTATATCCTTGCAAACTGCTTTATGTTTACTCTCCATTTTGAGCAAATCATTATTCTGAAATCTATATTGACAGATCCAACTCCTCCATCTTTGTTAGCTTATTGAAAACAAGAATATCAAATGACACACCTCTAAGAATTTTAGAGAATTTCCTAAAGTATCTAGTTCCACTAAAGAACTTAGTACAAATCAACGATAGCTTAGCAAAATGTAACGCAAGCATCACAATCAAGTTTCTTTAATTAAATAAAGAACAAGAACTATTATAGTTTCTACACAAGAACTATACTATGTTTCATATTGGAATGACAGAACAGTGAAATCAACTATGGTTAATTTTGAATAGTCAAAATTGAAATGAAACAAGAATCCATAAAAGAGATAAATCATCAAAATTGAAATGATATAACGACATTCTAAACATCAGAAACACATCGACAAGTTTTCACACTTTCTTTTGGAATAATAAGATGATTCTAAGTAAATTATGAAAATCTATAGCATCATCAAAATTGGAATGAAATTATATATTAACAAAATTTACATGAACTTTTCAAATTATCTAAAGCATGCCAACTGCCTAAAATTGATGCTTAAGTTTGAACTTCTCTATGGCTCCAATTGGATTCTAAATTTCAAAACAATTAGGATGTTAAAGCTTTTGAGTCAATAGCTTTTAACTCCATTTCCCCCATAGTTTTGATAATTAAATCACTTTCAGGTCTCTTAGCAAGAGCATTAGCTATATTTTATTTCAATTGCACTTATTTATGAGAAAGTTTGACTAGGCTTCTTTCAGTCTTAATGTGCTCCTCTAACTATTATAGAGTGAGTTATGAGCTACAGTGCATTGTAGCTTGATAGTCGCATAACAGAATTAGAGAATTTATGTTAAACTTCTCAATAGATGATTAGCAATAAGTCATTCAATCCATCCAGTCTCTTTCCCTACAGAGGATAACACATAGATGTTTGATTTCTTGGATGAGAATGCAATGCTTGTTTGCCTTTTAATCTCCATAATTTTTCTACTCCTCCTAGTGTGAACACGTATTCACTAGTTGTCGACTTTCGCTAAACTTTGAGTAGTGCAAAGCAAACTCTTGAGTACCACTCAGGTATCTCATTAGCCTCTTCAGGGCACTCAAATGTGTATGGGATTATTAATGAATCTGCAGATCATATCTACCTCAAAGGCTATGTCTATTCTAGTGCAGATCTTTGTATACATGAGACTTTCAATTCCTTTAGAATGATCTACCTGTCTCATAGTTGCACTATTATTAGGTGTCAACCTTCTATCATAATCATAAGGTGTTTCAAAATACAATTTCAATTACTATATTCTCACTTTTGAAACACATTTTGATTTGATGAGTTTGACTAAGGGTTATCCCTTGCCAACCGAAACTCACCCTTATACCTATGGTATCCACAATACCTAGGTATTTCATGCTGAAGTCTTTGGATAGCACAATTTTAACTTCATTTATAATAGAGAGGTCACTTCCAAGAACAAGCATATCAACTGAACAAGTAAATAATAGCCATTATATTTGACACACCACAAACTTAAAGGCACTGATCTGAATTACTTGATTCAGAACTAGGCTCTTTAAGAATTTATCAAATTGTTTATTTGTCGACTAAACATATTTTAAGAACAGACAATGATTTTACTAAATTGTAAATCTCGTACTAATTATATTAGTTCAAAACTTTCCAGTACAAAATTGTTCAGTACAAAACATCAAGTACAAAACTTTTAGTACAAATGTAACATCTGTTTCCCTAAATACGTATTTTCTTAATATTTTTCGTATTTTGACTTATTATAAATTTAGTATTATTTTAAACTCAAATTTAGCCTTCCATTTAAAATCTTTTCGAACCGGAAGTTGTATTTTCTTCGAATAGTAGTATATTCGAACTTTAATATTTACCTTCTAAGTGATCGGCTATTTGTATCTTATTACTATTTGGATTTTAATGAACTTGTTTATCTCAAATCTCATTTTCGATATGTATATCAAAATTTGTTATTTTTGTTATTAATATTACTATATTTGATTGTTGAATTAAAAATTTTCTTCTATTACATTTAGTAGAATTTGAGTATTAAATTGATGCACAAAGATTTACTTATTTTGATACCATATTATTATTGATCTATTTGTTTATTCATTTTTCTCTCATTGTATATTTTTCTTATTGGTTTTTTAATACCCATTTTAACTCCCCAAACCCATTAATAAAACCCAATCCTATGAGTTCCTATTGGATCCTACCTAATTACCCAAAACCCATTATCCTATTCTATACTATTTAAATACTTTTAATCCTAATTAACCCTAATCTACTATTGATACACCCCCCAGCCGCAATACATCTCATCCCTACCTCTCCATCTTCTTCACCTCTCTCCACCATCTCCTATCCCGATCTCCCTAACCATCGTCAAACTCCCGACCTCCCACCTCCATCTTCTGCTCGTCTTCCCTCTATCGAAATAGTCGAGTTCCCTGCGCCTCCAACCAGTCGCGCCACCTGCGACTGCAATGTCGCCTCCCGTGGCGACGCAATGCAAACTGCCTCCCTCCTGGCCCCGCGACGCCCCTGCTCAACATTGCCCAGATCCTCCACAGTAATGCCCTCTTCGATCGCACCACGGTTCCTTGCACTGGCCGTCTTCTCGTTATTGCGGCTACCAACGCAGCGATGCCTACACAGCCAGACGACAGCCGTCGTCGACTGGTGGGCCACTACCCGCAGTGGAGCCCCGCTGCCTCGCCGTCCATGGTCGAGCGTTACTGTGCAACTTCCCTTGCGTCGTGCCCCATCGGAACTGCAGTTCTCTCTCGCTGTCTGTTACCGTGAAGGAGAGAAGTAGAAGGAGGGAAGAAGAAGAGTGGGAGATTGAATCTGGGCTGTCGGATTCGATCAAGATCTGATCTTGATCAAATCTGATCTCTTACATCAGATCAGATCTCAGCCGTCCATCCGATCATGATCCTCATCTCAGATCTAAGCAGATCCGCCGTTCGAGGATTGGCCATTTGCTATTTTGGGATCAAGCAATCGCAGCCATCCGATCGTTGATCATCACGATCGTGATCACCTTGATTGATCGATTCCCGACCATTGATCGCAGCACCATCATCATCTTGATCTTCGATCTCGGCTGTCGATTGTTTGATCAACTTGATCTCGACCTTGGATCGTCTCGTTCGTCCTTTGCATGGTGAGTAAACATTTGATCTACTTTTGTTCTTATTCATCAATTGTCAATCATGATATATTTTGGTTCTCTTCTAATTCTCATATGTTTTATTTCCGATCTCGACTGTTGGATTCGCTGGATCTTCATCTTGATCGTGATCATCATCGAGATTCGCGCCCGATCGTGATTATCGTGGTCGTTTGCTCGTCACCGTGTCTTTGGGACCCGTTCCCGTCATCCGTCGGCTTCATCGTCTTCTCCTATAAGGGCAAGTATCCCTTGTACAATTTATTTGTTCTAGTACAAGCATCCCTTGAAAAGTACTACAAATAGTTAGAATTGAGACTCCTCCTTGACTATCGTTGTTGATCAATATCAATCCTCCACAATTTTATAATTCTAAGAGTCACAAAAATTTCATTGTATTAAATTATAATTACTTGGACTCTTTTACCCCTTGAACACATGAACACATAAGATTAAGGAGCCATAAATTTGTAGACACATGGTATATTTGTATTTGATGAACTTGCAACCATTTGACTTGGAAAATAATTATTACTTGCTGTTTGGACCACCAATATCATATATTTATATCACACAATAACTTAGACGCCTAATAATAAATTTCCATGAAATCTATACTAGTAAGTTATTCCCACATGTTGCTGTTCTGAATCTTCTCTTGCTGTTTCGACCGCCTTAACATTAGAATTTGGACCTGAGCGCTGAATAGAAAATGTAGATCTAGATGTCTAAATGTCGATAGACTCTGAAATTTTCGAATTTGGAGTTACGGTATAGGAGTTATTACAGTTTTACTGCAGCTGTATCGGTAGACACAGATTTGCAAAACTGCTGCACACTTTTACTTTGCGAATTAATTTAATTAGCTGTGTAAACAGCAAGCGTTGAACATAAAATTTTTTATATGTAGTTGCTGGACACCCTATAGGACATTCTCATTTTTTCTTAGAATTAATTTATAACATTTCACACATTTGCATGCTTGCTTGATAAGAAATTAATAAAAGTAACAAGCCGGGGTTATGGGAAAGACTATAGAGTGGACAATATAGGTAAGTGTACTCGGAAGGGGGCCCGTATTTTCCAAATACTTAGTTCATGAACTTGTTGTATCTTGTTCGATTCATGGAGTCAGTTACTTGGCGCATGAACTTGTTTGATTCATGAACCCATTGTGCGGTTCTTGAACTTGTTAGTGGATTCGCGAACTTACTTCGTGAACTTGTTATTTATTTTCCGATTCATGAACCATGGCTTGCTTGATACTTGATACCTGAGTACGCCGCCCTATAAAATCCATTACTAGGTCTAAACGAAATTTCTTTGACTGTAGCAACCATGTAGTAAAAAGATGGATGCATGAAGTGCTACCTAGATAGTAATCACCACAAGACTTGAACTTGACAACTTGTTACTTGAGACTTGACAACTTGATACTTGACACTAGACTTGGCACTTGTTACATGACACTAGACTTGAGACTCGTCACTTGATGTTAGATACCCCTACATGTTCTCTTGTCACTTGCTTCACCATTAGTATTTGTTATCCAGCCTGTTTACTAAGATGTCCCTCTTACTAGCTAGTTCTTGGTTTATCCACTACTTGTTGTATCCCTGTTACATTCTTGATTCCAATTCTTGTCCCTCATTACTTGTACTCGTTTTTACTATTTGTGGCCCTAGCTTGCACTAAGGGCATTTTCTCTTGTTTTTCCCTGTTTTTTCTTTTTATATTTATTAAGTAGACTTTGGAGACGAGTTGCTTGCTGGAATTAGCGAGCAGACATTTTAGGTTTCGCTTGGAGCAAGAACTTGTTTAAATAATTGCTTTCCTTAAGGTATTTATTTCTTCTGCTGTATAAGACTTGTTTCCGAGTTTACACTTGATCCAGACTTGGGAACTATTTGAATATTATTATTTGTTTAAATTGTTTTCTGTTACTTAATAAATTATTCATGCATGCTTGGATATATATAAATCTGGTTATATTCTTGTTATGATGCTGAGTCGGTCCTACAGCTTATGGATGATGTAAAAATCATTCGCTGGGCTTCGTCACGTGCTCGTATTCCATGTTTTTAGGAAGCGGGGCGTGACAAGGTTTTTAGTGGTATCAGAGCTCAGGTTTGGCTAATGTGTTGGTCCGACTAATACATTAGACAGGTTTGACTCAGTCAGGATTAACTCAACATTTAACAGACCATGCAACCACATGAATAATTTAATAGTCAACTCGATCTGGACACAAGTCTTATCCCATCCATTTTAATCCCTTCTTGTTCAATTCTTTGATTCATTGTTTCCTCCCACCTCTTACAGTCATCCTGATTTGTTGATATCATGATGGGTACAAATTTATTCTTTTCGTACCCATATTCTTTTGATCCCGGTGCAAACGATCTCTTATCTTCTGCTTGCCTCGATAATTCCTTCTTATTTCAACTCGTGTGTCGTTCGTTGCTTTCCCTGTCTTGCATTTATTTTTATTGTTGTTTCATATTGAGTATCATGTTGGTTATTTCTTCCCTTGCTATATTATCTTCAATTCCGATTTTGCCCTCGTTCTTCTTCCTTCGTATTCAATTCCTTAATTTTCTTTTTGTCACTTCTAGTCATCCTCTTCTTTAACTCCTTATTGGGTGTAGCTTCATTTTCGCCTACCTATTTTTCTTCTTATAATTATTTTCTCGAATGTTTTCTATATTGCGATTTCTGATTGTTATATTTATTTTCGATCTTCGATATAAAAAAAATGTTTCTCAACAAAGATTTTGTTATTTCGAACAATGGTATATTTTAACTTCACTTTTCATTCTTGATCGACTATATATTTCCACTGGAGTATTTTGATAAGACAATTCTTATTTTGTTGTATAATGCTGTTATTACTACTGTTATTATTATTGTTATTATTTTCATTATCATTTCAAGTATTATTATTATTGTTGTTACTACTATTGATATTCTTATTGTTGTTTGCATTATTTTATTATTATTGTTAATATTAAATTACTTCCACAAAATGTTGGGCCCAAACTATATCTTGTCTTGCATTATTACTTTTACTAGTGTTGTTAATATTTTAATATTATTGTTATTATTATTTTTTTTTATCATTCTTTTTGCGATTACTGATATTATTATGATCATTGTTATTAGCATTGCTATTCTTATTGATATCAATATGGACTTTCTGTTATTATTATTGTTATTAGTATTATTATTTTTATCGTTACTATTATTATTATTTTGAGCCTGAGCATGCTCAATTTTATATACATTTCACCACTTCGGTGCAACCTAATGTCGAGATGGCAAATATGCAACTCGATGTCAATGGAGGCAAATTGCAACTGGATATCGGCGAGGCAAAATGTGCAGCCGAATATCCGGACGACAACCTGCAACCTGATGTCGTGAAGGCAAACATGCAACTTGATGTTGGGGAGGCAAGATTTCCTACCTATTACTAATTGATATTTCAAGACTCGTTACATATATAATGAAACTGATGGTAAAAGAATATTTTCGTTATTATTGGTATTATTAATATTACTGTCATTTCAATTGATGTTATTATTATTGTTTTCATCACCTTTATTACTGTTATTATTTTTGTTTCATTACTGTTACTTTATTGATATTATTGTTATTATTGCTATTATCATATTATTTATTATCATTATTGATATTATTTTTAATGCTATCATTATTATTATTATTGCATTATTTTCATGAGTGCGTTGAATTCTATTATGTCATGTATGTGTTATTGACATTATTAGTATTGTTGATATTTTTGTTATGTTTACTATTACCTGTATGGTTATGATGATTTTGATTTATGTTATTATTATTGGTATTATTATTATTTTGTTACTATTATTACTAATTTTATTATTATCATTGGTATATTTATTTTTATTTATTGTTATTATTATTCCGTTACTATTGATATTATTATTATTGATATTTGTTGTGTTATTATTTCTGCTAAAAGCCATTAGTTTTGATATGTATTCTATCTTTTAATTATGAAGATTGAAGCAAGCCCTATATCCATTTTGCATTATTGCTTATCCCTATTTGAAGCCCATACTTCCCTTGATCCTGGTGTTTCAGTCTTATCGTCCTGCTCGGATCTTTGCTGGTCGTCGTGTGGTCTACAACGACATGTCCGGAGCTTGGAATGTCACCATCAGAGTGGCGCAGCGCAAGCGTGGTGGGCCCATAACCCACCGGTCCCAGGATCCTATTGCTGCTTCTAGTTTTTTTTTGCATTGTTTGCTATCCCCTACCTCTTTCATGTGTTCTCAACCGCCGACTTATTGTTCGGTTCATCTCTTTCTGGTCCATCTTTCTTCGATTCCAGCTCTTTTTATTCCTTCATCTCCTTGCCATCTTGCAAATCTTGTGGTGTTCTTCATTTTGACACCGGTTACTTCTTTCTTGCATTCCATTTTGCTATCATGCACTCATTCATCATTTGATTCAATTCTTCTCTGTCCATTCTCTCTGATTCTAGCTCTGCCTACTTCATCGTTTGCTTGGTCAACTTGTGCTGTTTTTTCCCTTCTTGATACTGTTTATTTCTCTTCATGCATTCCACCTGACATCGTTGTTATCCACTTCCTTTCTGCTGGTGTTGCCACTGCTTGTTCCTTCCACTTTAATTCTCTGCCTTGTTATCCCCCAGTCTGCTTAGCCCTATCCTATGTACCGCCTCAGCAAATTTCGAGGACGAAATTTTTGTGTAAGGTGGGTAGAATTTGTAACCTCTGTTTCCCTAAATACGTATTTTCTTAATATTTTTCGTATTTTGACTTATTATAAATTTAGTATTATTTTAAACTCGAATTTAGCCTTCCATTTAAAATCTTTTCGAACCTGAAGTTGTATTTTCTTCGAATAGTAGTATATTCGAACTTTAATATTTACTTTCTAAGTGATCGGCTATTTGTATCTTATTTTATTACTATTTGGATTTTAATGAACTTGTTTATCTCAAATCTCATTTTCGATATGTATATCAAAATTTGTTATTTTTGTTACTAATATTACTATATTTGATTGTTGAATTAAAAATCTTCTTCTATTACATTTAGTAGAATTTGAGTATTAAATTGATGCACAAAGATTTACTTATTTTGATACCATATTATTATTGATCTATTTGTTTATTCATTTTTCTCTCATTGTATATTTTTCTTATTGGTTTTTTAATACCCATTTCAATTCCCCAAACCCATTAATAAAACCCAATCCTATGAGTTCCTATTGGATCCTACCCAATTACCCAAAACCCATTATCCTATTCTATACTATTTAAATACTTTTAATCCTAATTAACCCTAATCTACTGTTGATACACCCCCCCAGCCGCAATACATCTCATCCCTACCTCTCCATCTTCTTCACCTCTCCCCACCGTCTCCTATCCCGATCTCCCTAACCATCGTCAAACTCCCGACCTCCCGCCTCCATCTTCCCTCGTCCTCCCTCCGTCGAACCAGTCGAGTTCCCTGCACCTCCAACCAGTCGCGCCACCTGCGACTGCAATGTCGCCTCCCACGGCGACGCAACGCAAACCGCCTCCCTCCTGGCCCCGCGACGCCCCTGCTCAACGTCGCCCAGATCCTCCACAGCAACGCCCTCTTCGATCGCACCACGGTTCCTTGCACTGGCCGTCCTCCCGTTATCGCGGCTGCCAACGCAGCGATGCCTACACAGCCAGACGACAGTGGTCGTCGACTGGTTGGCCACTACCCGCAGTCGAGCCCTGCCGCCTCGCCGTCCATGGTCGAGCGTCACAGTGCAGCTCTCTCGTTGTCTGTTATCGTGAAGGAGAGAAGTAGAAGGAGGGAAGAAGGAGAGTGGGAGATTGAATCTCGGCTGTCAGATTCGATCAAGATCTGATCTTGATCAGATCTGATCTCTTACATCAGATCAGTTCTCAGCCGTCCATCTGATCGTGATCCTCATCTCAGATCTAAGCAGATCCGCCATTCGAGGATTGGCCATTTGCTATTTTGGGATCAAGCGATCGCAACCATCCGATCGTTGATCATCACGATCGTGATCACCTTGATTGATCGATTCCCGGTCGTTGATCGCAGCACCATCATCATCTTGATCTTCGATCTCGGCCGTCGATTGGTTGATCAACTTGATCTCGGCCTTGGATCGTCTCGTTCGTCCTTTGCTTAGTGAGTAAACATTTGATCTACTTTTGTTCTTATTCATCAATTGTCAATCATGATATATTTTGGTTCTCTTCTAATTCTCACATGTTTTAATTCCGATCTCGACCGTTGGATTCGCTGGATCTTCATCTTGATCGTGATCATCATCGAGATCCGTGCCCAATCGTGATTATCGTGGTCGTTTGCTCGTCGCTGTGTCTTTGGGACCCGTTCCCGTCATCCGTCGGCTTCATTGTCTTCTCCTCTAAAGGTAAGTATTCCTTGTACAATTTATTTGTTCTAGTACAAGCATCCCTTGAAGAATACTACAAATAGTTAGAATTGTGACTCATCCGTGACTATCGTTATTGATCAATATCAATCCCCCAAAATTTTATAATTCTAAGAGTCACAAAAATTTCATTGTATTAAATTATAATTACTTGGATTCTTTTACCTCTTGAACACATGAACACATGAGATTAGGGAGCCCTAAATTTGTAGACACATGGTATATTTGTATTTGATGAACTTGCAACCATTTGACTTGAAAAATAATTATTACTTGCTGTTTGGACCACCAATATCATGTATTTATATCACACAATAACTTAGACGCCTAATAATAAATTTCCATGAAATCTATACTAGTAAGTTATTCCCACATGTTGCTGTCCTGAATCTTCTTTTACTGTTTCAACCATCTTAACATTAGAATCTGGACCCGAGCCCTGAATAGAAAATGTAGATCTGGATGTCTAGATGTCGATAGACTCCAAACTTTTCGAATTTGGAGTTACGGTCTAGGAGTTATTGCAGTTTTACTGCAGCTGTGTTAGTAGACGCAGATTTGCAAAACTGCTGCACACTTTTACTTTGCGAATTAATTTAGCTGTATAAACAGCAAGCGTTGGACATAAAATTTTATTTGTAGTTGCTGGACACCCTATAGTACATCCCCAATTTTCCTTAGAATTAATTTATAACATTTCACACATTTGCATGCTTGCTTGATAAGAAATTAATAAAAGTAACAAGCCGGGGTTATGAGAAAGACTATAGAGTGGACAATATAGGTAAGTGTACTCGGAAGGGGGCCTGTATTTCCCAAATACTTGGTTCATGAACTTTTTGTATCTTGTTCGATTCATGGAGTCAGTTACTTGGCTCATGAACTTGTTTGATTCATGAACCCATTGTGCGGTTCTTGAACTTGTTAGTGGATTCGCGAACTTGTTTCGTGAACTTGTTATTTATTTTCCGATTCATGAACCATGACTTGCTTGATACTTGATACCTGAGTACGCCACCCTATAAAATCCATTACTAGGTCTAAACGAAATTGCTTTGACTATAGCAACCATGTAGTAAAAAGATGGATGCATGAAGTGCTACCTAGATAGTAATCACCACAAGACTTGAACTTGACATCTTGTTACTTGAGACTTGACAACTTGTTACTTAAGACTTGACAACTTGATACTTGACACTAGACTTGGCACTTGTTACATGACACTAGACTTGAGACTCGTCACTTGATGTTGGATACCCCTACAGGTTCCCTTGTCACTTGCTTCACCATTAGTATTTGTTATCCAGCCTGTTTACTAAGATGTCCCTCTTACTAGCTAGTTCTTGGTTTATCCACTACTTGTTGTATCCCTGTTATATTCTTGATTCCAATTCTTGTCCCTCATTACTTGTACTCATTTTTACTATTTGTGGCCCTAGCTTGCACTAAGAGCATTTTCTCTTGTTTTTCCCTGTTTTTCCTTTTTATATTTATTAAGCAGACTTTGGAGACGAGTTGCCTGCTGGAATTAGTGAGCAGACATTTTAGGTTTCGCTTGGAGCAAGAACTTGTTTAAATAATTGCTTTCCTTAAAGTATTTATTTCTTTTGCTGTATAAGACTTGTTTCCGAATTTAAACTTGATCTAGACTTGGGAACTATTTGAATATTATTATTTGTTTAAATTGTTTTCTGTTACTTAATAAATTATTCATGCATGCTTGGATATATATAAATCTGGTTATTTTCTTGTTATGATGCTGAGTCGATCCTACAGCTTATGGATGATGTAAAAATCATTCGCTGGGCTTCGTCACGTGCTCGTATTCCATATTTTTGGGAAGCGGGGCGTGACAACAAAACTGTTTAAATATCCTTTATGAATAACACAATTTTCAATAGATGTGAAGATAAGAAGAATACTTATTGTAGCAATATGACAAACATGTTATTAGACATCAAATAAATCTACCATATTTTTCTCAGTCAATCCGTTAACAACTAAAATGCATTAAAATTGCTACTGAACAATCAAAATTAAGTTTCTTCTATAAAACCCCACTTACTTACTATAGTTTTAGTCCATTTCGGCAGATCAACTAATTTAAAGTATTATTATATGACACAAATTCATCTCACTGTCTACTAAAGACTTTTCTTGGTTCATTTTTCGTTGAAGTTTTCAGTGTCAGTAAGGTTGAACCTTGATTCCAACTGTGAATCATTGACTGTGTCTGTAGGACTAGATAATTTCATACATTTATCTTTGATGAACACATCCTCAAAGAACTCTGCAAATCTAGATTCTTCTAATATAAATTAGATAGATCCAATATCTGTCCATAGAACTACATTCTGCACTTTCTAAACACACAAATATTTGTTGTAGGCCGTACTTTAGGCCTTCTAGGGTCATGTACTCTAACAAATGTATCACAACACAAATTTTTACTTTAACAAAATTATTTGTGTTTTCATTCCATGATCTACAAAGTGTATTCAATTTAGAGTGTAGTAACACATTAGAGATATGATAAACAATACAACATCACTCATAATTACACAAGATACACAACGGTCAATAATATAGAATTCAACATTCCACTAAGTGTTTGATTCTAACTTTTACCAATACCGTTTGACTGTTGTAAATAGAGTGCAGTAGAGACTATGCCATATGCAAGCTTCTCTAAAATTATTGAAACATATTCACTACCTCTATCAAATCTAAACCCTTGATTTTTAGCATTTAACTATTTTTTTTAATTCATTAAGAATAACAAGTGTTTCATTCTTCATATATATGACAAACTTATACTAATCATCTACAAAAGCGATTAAATACTTCTGACCAACAACTATCTCGTCTAGTCACAAAGCTACTGAGATCACAAATATCAGAATGTACTCTTAGAGACCATATAAAATGATTTTCTAGTGATTATAATCTGAGTTCAATCTTCACGTTTGTCATAATTTAATGAAGTGTCATTTAGTAGCGTTGTAAGTTTTAACAGAAACCAACAATTTAATATATAGTTCTCATATCCTAGCCAATTATGCTATGTTCAATGACTATACACAATTAGAACAATTATTATTAATTGTCTCATTTGTTAAACCCAACTTATACATGCGATTGACAATATATGCTTATTATAAGAGTTAATACAAAATTGCTCTACCACATTTTACAAAATTGTTTGCTTTCTCTAATGGTTCTAACAATGTCCACTTGCTCAAACACAATAAACAAAATTTTCTTTATTCGTTCTTCATCATCTTTGAAACACTGAACGAGATAATGGCTAACATGTTATAATTCAACTTTGCACACACAGTACAATGAACGAGAAAGAACAAAACGTAACTAATGGATTCATATCCTACATTAAGAGATGCTTTCTCCTAAGTTACAGACATTTGTTATACATCTTATACATCAAATTATTATTATTATTATTTATTATTAGAGAAGCAAATATGTAATCTCACACAAACTGCAAACAATGGATTTGTCAAAATATCTATACACAAAGTATGATAAAATACTTAACAACCCTAAACATGCTAGTTTTCAAAGCGAGAATAACTATGATCTAAAACTCTCATGTGATCAAACGCACAAAACGTTAACACATTCATCTCAAGAAAATACTAAGAAAGATTAGAGTAGATCATACCGACACTTCAAGTTCGAAGTATTTTTCAAATTCGATGGATAGGCCTAAATAGTGCAGACTTATTCAACCGTGATGCATATCTATCATCTCCAACACACACAATTTGTAAGTAACTTTGAAGTTCCTACATCATGAAATTGTTAAAAATTAGCAAATTAAACAAATTATTAGCACTATTTTATTCTAACAATAATTTAATTGGAGATAAAAATTTACAGTCAAAATCTATAATTTAACTTATCAAAATAAATATTTGATTTCAGCACACAGCCAAAACAGTTATTCAAATCTGTATTTAATTAAACAATGCATAATATGGTTTTGAACTTTAGCACTTAGCAACAAAATTCATACAAATAATTAAATAACAATTTAAATTGGGTGAAGAACTTATCTTTAATTTAGATCTGATACAGTTTAAACATATTTGGATCTAGTTTTAACAGCATCCTTATTGCTTTCACCAACTGCATCCACATCTCATATTGTGCTCTCTCTTTCAACTGTTAAACTCAGAATTATCAAACGTATCTAGTTTCGGAATCTTGTATGCCCAATTAAGTTTTTTCTTTCTTAAGGAATAAACCGTAAATTCCAAAATCTAGAGGGTTCATTCTGAATAATTACTACTTACGTAATTTCAGTAAAGAGAAGGGTTTTTCTGTAAAAACTATCTAATAAACGATAAACAGAAAATTAAATCAAATAAAAACAGCACAAATCTTAAAGTTTAGAGTGGACCGAATCTTGATGAATATCAAGAGCACTTGAGGGTTGGATTTGATTTGGAAATTCACTGCAGTAAATCTCGTGCTCCACCCAAACACGAAACAACAAATGAAGATCCAATCAAAAGCCACTATCAAATGTAGGCTCTGAGTTGAACTTGACCACACCAAAGAATCAGATCCCAGGTTCCAAACACGCAACAGCATTCCTTCGACCAATGAGATCTGGGTTAAATCACTTCGGCGATCCCCTCTTCACACCCGAACACGGAACAACTAATCCACCATTCAAAAAATTCGGATCTTTTGGATCTGAACCTGATCCCTTCAAATGATCTCGATCGAGGAGGGCAGTCGTTGGCGGTGGCGAAGCCAGAGACTTGCAGCGACAGTGGCCAGCGACGTTGGCGCCAGAGGCAGTGCCCAGCGGTGGCGGCGCTCTGTGACGACGACGCCCAGCGACTGCAAGGCCCAGCAACGTGGCTGCGTTCGAATTTCGACGACAGCGGCGATGCCAGTGGAGGCGGCGCCCATCGATGGTCGTAGGTGTCGGCTAAGGCAATGGGATCCAACAAGATTCATCTTCCACTATCTCTCCCTTAATCTAAAAATTAATTATTATTATCTCAAGATTGTTAGAGATTATGAAAGATAATAACAATAGAAATTAGGGTTAATATCCTAGACTAAGGTGTTTGAAATATTTACCTAATGTATCATAATTGGTATACCTAGACTACTATCACAAGCCAGTATTTATAGGATAAATATAGGTTGGGTACTGGGTTCTCAACCCACTCAACCCGCATTCCGATATCCATACAATTAGTACGTGTAACACACGTGTTATCCATAGAATAATATTACACATAATATTATTCATATAGTTAGAATATACCAATATATCCAACAGTTGGTATGTTGGATGGGTACAGACCATGAAGCAAAAGTTTATCCTCATCCAAAGAAGATGATATGCTCAGCTTACGTATTTCAAATTTTGAATTCATCGAAAAAATAGATTATAACTTATTGACATCCCAACATTTGTTGGTGATTTGAGAAGACCAATAGATCATTAGAAACCTCTCCTATATATGTTGAATGCAAGAGAAGCCTTTGCAAGTAGATAATTGAATAACCATGGTTCAGAAAATACCTTTAATTACTAAGTTACGTGATGACAAATTTCATCTCAACCCATCTTTGAGAACTTCAGAACATGAACACATCTCCAACCTTGTGAGACAGCACTAGACTGCTTCCATTCCCAGACAATGCTAAATATGGTTGGGATTTGGGCGTCAACCAACGCCCATTATCACAGCGGAACTAAATAAAGCAACGAGGAAGTCGAAGTATATGAGACGAACTAATTGAGCAAGCAAGTAGATCCACCAATCTAACACAAATACAACGATGACATATCCCGATTAGTTTTTTCTTAATCCGGGGGAAAATATAGGGAGATCTGATATTCAACTAGAAGAGATTATAAGGAGTTACTGATTCACTCAATACAAAGAATTAAACTCACTCACCAAGAACTATCTCTCTCTCGAGCTTCTCTTTGCAATGGAGAAAACAATCTATGAAGTACTCTACTCTCATATTGGAGGAGTTTACAATATATATAAAAGAATAGAGAGAAACCTAGGTTTAATCTTGATTCTCAGTCGTCCGATATAACCTGGAAAAGAAGTAGCTGATTAGGAGCCGTACGATCTAACTTGGAGTTGAAGATTGGGCTAAAACGACCTAACAAATCTAGGCCCAAAACGAACACAGCATCGCGGTTGGTCTACCGTCCTCCTCTCGGCCAAACCCAGTGCAACTGCGGTCGGGTGTGAGTTCGGGTGTGTGATCGGGGGTGCGGTCGACCACAACTTGGGACAGTCGATCAGAACTATGCCTGCACTATTGTTGTTATGTTTTCTTCTACTCTCTTCGACGCTTCGACCTCTATGCTTCATCTTACATTCTTCTAACCTGAACCATGAGTATTCAAGACACATTCCTAACAAACTCCACCTTGGATTGCATAGAGTGCTATCACATGATGTGTTATTCATCTACAAACTTTAATGAATTCCACTTGCAAAGAATACTTAGAACAATAGCTTCTTCTTCTAGTGGAACTGATCTCTAACCAATCTCACCAAATACAGTATACCCCTTCAAGGGTAGACCTCCGTAGATATACTCACGGAGTTTCCAAACTCCTCACAAACTCCACCTACCCTTAGGCATTCTCCACCTCTCGACGATATTCGAACGTCGTGGTCTCGTCTCGCTGAATCTAGTTGCGGCAAACTAGCTGAGCTTGCGGGAATAACAGGAAAAGGAGCAGCACTTGTGCAAGTATTTCGGATTCCCCAAAGCTTGTAGAGATTATTTTGGCTTAGCCCAACAACTCTCATACCTCTAATCACCTTACGACGACCCTGAAAAATAGATCGAACTCCACCTCGAGCTGTGTACCTACAACCCGGTGTATCAAGAGTTTCCAAGGAAATCAGATTCCGTTTCAGCAGAAAAATATACAAAACATCCCTTAAAGTGAACATGTTTAGACCTGGCATTTTCAACTCAACTGACCCCTCACCCACTACTTCACAAATCTCCACAGTTCATGTTGTCCCACAATACCCTGTAGTAGACTTATAAGTAGAAAGCAACTCCCTCTCGGAGCAAATATGAGAAGAACTCCCTGAGTCAAGAAATCAACTAGAATCCACTTCTAAAGAATTTGAAATAAGAAAACACGAATCACCTGAATCAAAGGCACTAACCACATTAGCGGTTGAATTCCCATTCTTGCACTCTCCTGATTCTGCAATTTCCAACAGTCTTTCTTGATATGTCTTGGCCTCTTGCAATATCGGCAACGGATCAAATCCTTTTGCAAAGCACTTTGTCTTCTCCCTGAAGAACCATCCACTGCTATACAATTTGTGGAAATAGACGGTGATTTCTGAGTCTCATTCCTAAGTTGATTTTCCTTCAATGCTTTGATTACACCATCTATCGAAATACTCTCCTCGGTAGATCTACCGTGTAGCATGGTAGTGATCAAAGGCTTGTACGAATCCGACAGTGAATATATCAGATTGAAAGCTTTATCTTCCTCACACACATTCGCGTTGATCGCCTTAAGTTCAGATAATACCCTATTGAACTCTGTAATGTGGTCTTGGCGATCGGTACCTTCCTTCATAGATAAACGAAATAACTTCCTCTTTCAATATATCCGATCTATTAACGACGAACCAGAGTAGTCAGCTATGAATTTTTTTCCAAAAACTCGCTGCATCTATTTCTTCAAGAAATGTGCACTTGACCTCGTCCGCCAATGATAGTCGGATCAGACTTATGGCTCTTTCATGAATATCTTCCCAACCGTCATCCTTCATATTAGTTGGCTTTTATTTCTTCTTAACGGCTAACAGTAAACGTTCTTGAACAAGGACATCATTCATGTCAGTCTTCCAAAGATTAAAATTGATCTTTCCATCGAACTGCTTGATCTTCAAAATACTATGGCCTATCATCTTAACCAAGGAACTCGGCAACCTGAAGCTCTTATACCAGTTGTTGGGATTGGGGCGTCAACTAATGCCCGTTGTCACAGCGGAACTAAATAGAGAAATGAGGAAGTCAAAGTAGATGAGATGAACCAATTGAGCAAGCAAGTAGATCCACCAATCTAACACAAACACAACGATGACATATCCTGGTTAGCTTTTGCTTAATCAGGGGAAAATATAGGGAGATCTGATATTCAACTAGAAGAGATTATAAGGAGTTACTGATTCACTTAATACAAGGAATTAAACTCACTCACCAAGAACTATCTCTCTCTCTCAAGCTTCTCTTTGCAATGGAGAAATTAATCTATAAAGTACTTTACTCTCATATTGGAGGAGTTTACAATATATACAGAATAATAAAGAGAAACCTAGGTTTAATATTGATTCTCAGTCGTCCGATATAACCTAAAAAAGAAGTAACTGAATAGGAGCCGTACGGTCTAACTTGGAGTTGAAGATTGGGCTAAAACGACATAACAAATCGAGGCCCAAAACAAACACAGCGTCGCGGTTGGTCGGCCGTCCAACAAGACCGGTCGACCTTCCTCCTCTCGGCCAAACCCAATGCAACTGCAGTCGGGTGTGCAGTTAACCGCAACTTGGGACAGTCGACCGCAACTATGCCTACACTATTGCTGCTATGTTTTCTTCTACTCTCTTCGAAGCTTCGACTTCCGTGCTTCATCTTACATTCTTCTTATCTGAACCTCGAGTATTCAAGACACATTCCTAACAGATATCTTATACTTGCCCTCAATTACTTGAGGGTACATAGATTCCGGACAATCAGTAACACGAGCAGCTTGTTTAGCCATCAAAGTTAGATGAACATCCTCCATTTTACAAAGACTCAACCCACCACTATCTTTTAGGAGTACAAACCTCCCCCCATTTCACTAAAAGTGAGCTCATTCTTGCTACCAGTACCGGCTAAATAAGATTTCTTATTAATTGATCACTGCTACTTAAAACAATCTTCGACTTAAAACAATCTTCGGAACCCAACTTGCTGACATGATAAATATTGTAATTGATGTCAAAACAGATCAAGCCACAGTAGTTCTTGTTTAGGAAGCACAGATACTCTTCCGGTGATGCGTATCTCGTACCGAATACATATCCAGTGGGATACTCGCCAGATACGTACTAAATACATATCCTAGCAATTATTTAAAAAGAAATAAAGGAAATAAATATTAGATACTCTAGGGATACTCTCGGGTATGTCATGATACTCTTGAAAACTATTTGGATGATAATAATAATAATAATAATAATAATAATAATAATAATAATAATAATAATAATAAAACACAAGGCAATTTGAAGAAACAAAAGCTATGAAGTGGTTCCTTTTCAATTGAAACAAAATCAACGGTTCAGATTCACCATTCCAAAACATATTTTCCCCCAAAAATGTTTTCCCCCACAAAACCAAATCCAACCCCCCCCCCCCCCCCCCCCCCCCCCCCCCAAAAAAAAAAAACACATTACTTTATTACTATCTCTCTTTTCTCTCTTCACTTTTTCATATTTCTCTCTTTCTCTTTCCCTCTATTTCTCTTTCTCATTCACTCTCTATTTACTCAGAAATTTAGATTTTCAGATTTCAAGTTTGTAAAATTTCAGAATTTTAATTTTTTTTATTGCTCATGTTACATTGAAAATAGCAAATATCTCCTCAATAGTTAAATTTAATCACTTTCCACCCTCAAAGTTCTAAGAAGTTGGATTTTTCACCCCATTTATAATTATTTTTCAACATATACTAATGGAAACATGGACTTTTATTTACAACTAATTATTGTCATACTATTCAAACTTGAGCTACATAATTGTTGTTTTACTGTTAAAAGGCTTTTCACATGTTGTATTGTTCCGAAGACGTGTCGTAGGCATGTGCCCATGGGCAAATCAAGTCTATATAATAAAACACAAGGCAATTAAAAAAAAGCTATCAAGTGGCTCTCCTTCAATTGGAAGGATATCAATGGTCCAGATTGAAGATCACAAAAGACAATTTCCCGCTTGTTAGTGTAGCTACAGTACCTGTTACTGTAGCTACAATACCCGTTACCGTAACCACATTTAGATTTATCCTTTATGTTGTGTGAAGTAGTTGATATTTGTCAGGGTTTTGAAATTAATTAATCTTTAATCCCTACTTTTAATTAATTGAGAAAAAACTAATTAAAATCACACTAATCTTAATTAAGAAAAACTTTAATTGTTGTTGTTTAATTAGTCTTTTCATAATTTATTAAAATTTAGGGAGTAAAAGTTAATTAGTTTCAATCTAATTAAACTTAATTAATTCATCCAAAACATTAGAGATTAAGCTTAAATAAAATTAATTAATCCCTAATTTTGGATTAATTTCATGTAAAACAAAAATTAAAAAGTGTTTTAAATTACTTTCGCTACAGTATTACTACAACCAAAACAAAGCTAACATTTAGTTATTGCTACAGTAAACCTACATTCAACCAAAGCTACTTTTAAGAAATCAAATCCAAGGAATTGCTTTCGCTACATTGCTTTTCCCTCTCTTCGGTTTTTTACAACCAACCAAACCACCCATAATTATTTTAGTATGTAATTATTTTACGACATTCTAATTATTTTTTATAATTTATCGTGTAGTCACTAACCAGATAGGATTGCATATGTTGCATCGTTCAGAAGACGTGCCGTAGGCACGTGTCCGTGGGTAAACCTAGTATATAAATAAATCACATGGTAATTTGAAAAAAAAACTATCAAGTGGCTCTGCCTCATTTGAAACAAAATTAGTGGCACCATTCCAAAAAACATTTTCCCTCCAAAAAAATTTTCCCCAAACCAAAAATCCTCCTTACTTTATTATTATCTCTCTCTCTCATCTCTTCACTTATTCAGATCTTTCTTTCTTTCTCTCTACCCAAAAATTTAGATTTTCATATTTCAAGTTTGTAAATTTCCATATTTTGATATTTTTTATGTTTTTTTTGTTGCTCATAAAGAAAATTTCACTGAATTTCCTGATTGATTTTAAATGCATTGGAAGATTTAAATGAATATTCACTTGGGTAAATTTGAAGCTCTAAAGTTACACTGAAAGTATCAAATATCTCCTCAAAAGTTAAATTTCGTCATTTTGCACCCTCAAAGTTCTAAGAAGTTGGATTTTTCACCACCATTTATAACATGGACTTTTATTTACAACTAATTATTGTCGTACTATTCAAACTTGAGCTACACAAACTCCATGGAAGTTTCAAATTCATGCATCTGAAATGCTGGAAAGTAACTGTGTCCAGTATTATACATGAACATTATTATAGTGTACATCTCAGAAAGTATATTAACATCTGATAGTAAAATACACTGAGAACACCAAAGTTAATCATCAAATATTTTTTTATCCTTGATATACATAGCAAGTTCTTCATCAGAAATAAACATCATCTGTAGGGCTTCTCACGGCTTCCTGTAATGGATAACATTACTATATATGGCTATGTAAGTTTCCTTTTTTTTGTATGACATCTACAACTCTTTCATATTAGATCAATTAATTCTTTCTTTTATATTCCTGATATTATAATGCTTACTTTTATATGTTGCATTGTTCCAAAGACGTGCCATAGGCACGTGCCCACAGCAAACCTAGTATATATATATTTCTACTATTCTCTTTGTCTTCTCAATTCCAATCTTAATTTCATTTGATTAAAAGATATTATTTTCTTTGTTTTGGTTAAAAAACGTCGAAGAAATGATAGATGTAGGATGTAGTTCTTTGTATTATTTTGGTTGATTGACTATTTGCTATTATTGTACAAGTTGTTGCATCTTTATTCGTTTTAGTGTTTGAGTGTTAGATTTCTTTAAGATGATAGATATAAGACAGTAGGATGTAGTATTGAAGGGTCTTGGTTGGACCCTAGTTATGACTTATGAAGTTATAATAGATGTAGTTATGATATTGATTATATTGAATATGTTTATGGCTAGCCTACTTTTATTTGAACATTTTGGTCATGTAATATTGGTATTAGTGTTGTTGAAAACTTGGAATGAACCATTTGTATGTTTTATGTGACGTTGGCTTGTATTAGTTTTAATTGCCATGTTCTTGTTTCTTATTTTTTCATGTTTGTATTGAATTGAATATTTTAGTTTACTATTTTGTATATCTATAATATTAATTTTATTAAATAATTTTAATTTAGCTTATCCCAACATACCTGTATCCTAGTTTTTGAGAAATCGGCATATTCGCGTACCTGATACGTACTGTACCGGATACACGTACCCGTATCTGTGCTTCATAAGTTCTTGTCAAGGAAGGTTAAAGGGAAAATTTAGCAACAAACTATTCCCAACAGTTATATTAGCCAAAGATAATGATCTAGCTTTCCTTATAATCAACTTGTTCTTAACTATGTGTACGGTGGTTCTCCCAACCCCTCCGAACCACGATTCAGATTTCGCGATCCAATATGGTGGGTTCTTGATCCAAATCTTTTAAACTAACAATCTGCATACATTGTTTGCATATCTTCAAAATGAACACCTGTATTCATTAACTGATGATCTTTTCTTCAACATCTTCTCAATTAGTCATGGAGTTTAATTATATTATTATCCTTATATATTAATTTTCTCTCGGTTTCTATTCGTACATGCACATACACTTACGTATATATACTACTCAAATGAAAGTCCCAACTCAACCTACCCCATCTGTACCATGAATCGCTCAAGGTGGTGAATAGTGATCCCGAACCGTACCATAAACAAAATGCACTGCAAACTTGGTAACACTAGTATGGTTATTTCCTTTATAAAAAAAACCTCAATAAAACCACAAACAATTCTGTAAAAATCAGCCTAGGCACGAGGCGGTCCCCAGGAAACTCGCCTAGGCACTGAGCATTTGAAAAATTAGTCTTGAATGGGGCAGGTTTGGGTGGGTCCAGGTGGGTCTATGCAAGGATGGATTACTGATGGCAACGATGATGAAGAAGCATCCGGAGCAAATAACACCCTAGAACCTCGAGGAAGTGCAAGAAATGTTGAAGTAAAAAAGTTCCTTAAAGAAGATTTGAATCAAACGATGACACGAAGAGGAAGGAGGTGACCAGGAATTTGACTTTGAATTAGATGGAGGGTAAATATTGGATGGATATGGAGAAGAAGTGTTAAAAGACTTAGTTAGTTGACTAGTTTGTCTTTTGTTATGTGGCTATGAGTCATACTTCTGATTTCTGAAATTAAATTATCATGATGCCACAGTTGGCATATTTTTGTGTTTATTTATTCTTATCTTATGATGCCAACAGTTGGCATACTTTTGAAGTTTATTGAACTTATAACGGTACTGTTGGTATGCTTTTGAAACTTGGGTTTATTTGTTAAGTTTAATGTTATGATGCTTTTGTTTACTGCCTTGTTCCTAATTCGATTCTTTTTTAAAAACTCCACCTAGTGCCCAGTCACCTAGGCCCGCCTTACAAGGTCTAGGCGCTAGGTCCCAATTGGCTGTCCGACTATCGCATAGTGACTTTTAGAACACTGACCACAAATCATTTTTACCCAAAAAAACAAGAAAACAAAAACTGTTAATTTGTGAAAATTTAGGGTTTTTTTATGAATATTAAGCAAAAGTCTAGGGTTGTGATTAAGGCTGGCAATTGACCCGAGCCCGATGAAGTCCGACCCTTTTGTAGTAGGACTCGGGGCTTTTTTTTTCCTTCATTTTTTCTGGACCCAAGCTCAACAAATAAGCCCGATTTAATTTTCGGGCCGATTCGGGTGTGCATGGGTTTGACCCGAACTCGACCTGATTTTAAAATATTTTTGATACTTGCAGCTGTCCCTTCATTTCTATCTTTCCATAAATACCAAAACACCCCCGAATTTTTTGCCAAACTGTCCCACTTTTTGAAAGTTTTTTCCAAACTGCCCTACTTTTTAAAAAAATTCCCAAAATGCCCTACTCGCTTTCTAAAAAAGCGAGTTTGGCTAAATCCTCATCGCTTTTTCAGAAAGCGAGTTTGAGGTTTGGGTTTTGCATCTACCCACACTCTCTTTCTCAAAAAGCGAGGGGATTTATCCCACACTCACTTTTGAAAAAGTGAGTGTCGATTGGGTCTTTAACCCCCAAGCTCAAAATCAGATCTCACTTCTCTCTTTAATTCTCTATCTTCCTCCTCCTCTTCTAACCCCGAAATCCTAACCCATCTCTCATCTCATTTTCGTTAATTAACCATAAAAATTCGTCGATTAACCCGTAAAATCGCTCTGAAAACTCTAAACCCATCTTCGAGAGGAACTAGACCTCCGAGAGGAATATAAGATGATGAAGGGACTAAAGAAGAAGGACTCACTTTCTGAAAAAGCGATGATGATTTAGCCAAACTCGCTTTTCCAGAAAACGAGTAGGGCATTTTGAATTTTTTTTTAAAAGTAGGGCTTTTTGGGAAAAACTTTCAAAAAGTGGGACAGTTCGGGAAAAAATTCAACACCCCCTGCCCCCTTCATTTATCTCCTTCCAAAAATCGAAATTTTTTACCAAACTATCCCACTTTTCGTAAGTATGTACGAAACTATCTCTGTTTGAAAATTTAATACCAAAATCTCCATATCGCTTACGGGGTTAACGAGTCTAGTAGTTTCCCTAGCGTTAACCCCGTTAACGTGCTGATGGTGATACAACTATTCCCTTTGAGTGGGGATGCAGAAAAATTCATCCAATATAGACTTGTTAACCCCGTTAGCGGTAGTATTTAAACCACTCGCATTAACGGGGTTAACTTTTGTAGTTGGGACAGTATGGGGCACTACCTCAAAGTTGTTTTGTACATAAAAATCACTAAGTATAGACACGTTAACTCAGTTAACGTCCCTATTATTACCAAGGCCGTTAACTGAGTTAACAAGTGTGAAGATTTTAAGTTTTTAGAAAGTTGAAACTTTCTGAAAATTGGAGATACTCACACACATTAACTCAGTTAACGTTAACTCAGTTAACGAGAACGTTAACTGAGTTAACGTGTATATCTATCTTCACAAACAAACAGACAGGGATGTTTTGTACATAAAAAATCATTAAGTATAGATACGTTAACTCAGTTAACGCGCCTTGTTTTACCAAGGCCGTTAACTGAGTTAACGTGTATGCCTATCTTCACAAACAAACAGATAAGAATGTTTTGTACATAAAAAATCACTAAGTATAGACACGTTAACTCAGTTAACGTGCCTATTATTACCAAGGCCGTTAACTCAGTTAGCGACAGGGATGTTTTGGTATTAAATTTTCAAACAGGGATAGTTTCGTACATACTAACAAAAAGTGGGATAGTTTGGTAAAAAAAAATCCAGAAATCGTACCCATCTCCTGGTCTCCTTCGCTTTCCTCTTTCAAAGAAAAAAAATCTCCAAAATCAAAAAGATAGGGAAAAAACGAAACCCTAATTTTATCGTTGTCCCCAAATTCCTTGATCTAAAATCCGCCATGGCTAACAGAAGTTCCTCCGATTCCGACGAGTTCATCTTCCATTCCAACGTCCGCACCGGTCTCAGTCGTGAGTTCGCCTTCGTCCTCAAATCGCATGCCCAGTTCTCCCCTTAGGCCACACTTAATCTGGTAAGCTGATCCAGCTCGCTCGTTGGCAACAGAATTAGGCACAAATGGACGTCTCCTTACCATCTTGAACCTGCAATCCTAGCTAGGAATCAAGTAGATAGAGAGGAGGAAGACGATGAACAAACATTCAAGTAGAATTTCTATTCATAACCAATCTTATTACAAGGGGGTTATTTATACAGCAAGAGAATACGCGTGAAGCGCGTATTTGGACAAGTCCCTAACAGAATCAGTTGGAGTGGATCCCACACAATATCCCACTAATAGACTTCATATAGCTGTCCCAGCTGAAGCACATTTTACAATTACAACCCTGCAAGATATTTAATCTCCTAAGGACTGAGACGAACTGATACTTGCTCCGGCTTTCCCTTCCTTCCACCTTCTTCGAGTCTCTCCTCTACCTTTGGTTACCTCCAGACGAGTCTCCGTTACTTTCAGGTGACTCTTCGACCGTAGATCCAACTGTGACTGGATCAATACCCCCTTCTTCTTTCGGAGCATCCATGATGCTCCGAAAGTTAGGGAAGCGCCAATATACATCCCAGTAGCTTTCCCAAGTGGCTTCACTCTCCACCCTATGCTGCCATTGAACCAATACTTCAGATATTGCAATTCCTCTTCTAGGAACAACCCTCCTCTCTAAAATCTGCAGAGGTTGAGGAGTATTTTCAACAAAATACTCAGGCAAAGCATTAGAAGCTATCGACATCCCAGCTGATCTAGGTACATGGGTTTTGAGCTGCGAAATGTGAAATACATCATGTATCTTTGATGTTGCAGGCAACAATAGATGGTAAGCCACTGTGCCAATGCGTGCAGTAATCTGATATGGACCATAATAAAGTGACGAGAGTTTGTGAAGCCGATGTCCTGCGACAGAAGACTGCTTATAGGGCTGCAATTTGAGATATACCCAATCACCAACATTATACTCTTTATCTGTGCGATGGGTGTTGGCCCTATTACTCATCCTACTTTGAGCTCGATACAAGTTATCCTTCAAAATCTGCAATATGATATCTCTATTGACAAGCTCCTCTTCAACCGCTTGCACTCTAACTGTTTTTGGAACATATGACAGGATATTAGGAGGCTCTTTCCCATAAACTGCTTGGTATGGAGAGATTTGGGTTGAACTCTGTACATGGGTATTATAGCTGAATTCCGCCCAAGCTAGCCAAGTCGACCATTCTGCAGGTTTGTGTGATGTGAAACAACAGAGATAAATCTCTAATACCCTGTTAATGACCTCTGTTTGCCCAACAGACTGGGGGTGAAATGCAGAACTCATACACAACTTAGTACCATACATCTCCAACAATTCACGCCAAAAATTACTAGTGAAGATCGCATCCCGATCACTCACAATTGTCTTGGGTAAACCATATAGTTTGAACACCTGTTTGAACAAAGCTGCTGCCACCCATTTTGCTGTATACGAATGGGTTAGGGAAACAAAATGGCTAAATTTTGATAAACGATCAACCACCACCAAGATCGTAGTATACCCTGAACTCCTAGGCAACCCTTTGATAAAATCTACGCTGATATCATCCCAAATGTGATCTGGAACTGGAAATGGCTGAAGAAAACCTGTTGATGATGTACTCAAATATTTATTCCTCTGACATATATCACAAGACTTGATGAACTCCCTCATGTCTTTTTTAATTCCCTTCCAGTATACAATTCTCTTAAGATTGCGCCAAGTTTTATCAACTCCAAAGTGTCCTCCTTGAGGGGTTGAGTGAACCTCTTCCATAAACAACTGCTTAACATCTGAAGTGGGACTCAAGAGGACCCTTCCTTTGTAGTAATATACCCCTGCCACATACCCTAAATCAGGGTTCATACCAGCTTCATATTGAGTTTTAATCTCCTTATAAAAGGGATCAGTTAGAACTAACTGTTGCACTTGTTGAAGCCACACAGGCTGAATCACAGAGATGGCTATCAATGTTCCTTGAGATCCTTCTTTTGCACCCTCTTCAAACTGTCGTGAGAGGCTATCAGCCACTTTATTATCACACCCCTTCTTGTATTCTACCGTAAATTTGTAGCCATGGAGCTTAACCAACCAAAGATGTTGCGCATCAGTGTATAGACGTTGCTCAAGTAAATACTTTAATGGCTTATGGTCAGTTTTAATCACGAACTGTCTTCCCCACAAGTATTGATGCCATTTTTGAACTGCGAGCAATATAGCAAGCATTTACCTCTCATAAGTCGATAACAACTTATTTTTTTCCTTTGAGTTCTTGGCTCAAAAATGCAATGGGTCGCTTATCCTGCATGAGCACAGCCCCCAATTCCGTACCACACACATCACACTCCAACACAAACGGTTCAGAGAAATTTGGCAATCTGAGAACTGGAGGGGACATTAAAATGTGTTTCATGTGTTCAAAAGCCAATCGGCTTTCTTCCGTCCAAGCAAAAGCACCCTTCTTAGTTACCTTGCCAGAGGATAAGCTATAGTTGGCTATAAATTTCTCGTAATAGCCAGTTAATCCAAAAAATCCACGCAATGCTTTCAAATTTTTAGGAACAGGTCACTCTTGAATTGCTCGAACCTTCTCCTTGTCGACAGATACACCCTCCGCAGACACTATGTGACCTAGATACTCTACTGAAGCAACACCAAAGGAACACTTACTGAGCTTAGCATATAGTTGATGTTGCTGCAAAGTTTGCAAGACCTTCCTCAGGTGTTCAATATGGTGAAGCAAACTAGGACTGTATACTAATATGTCATCGAAAAATACTAAGACAATTTTCCTTAAGTAAGGCTTGAAAATGTCGTTCATCAAGCTTTGAAATGTGGATGGAGCATTCGTCAATCCAAAAGGCATAACCAAAAATTCATAATGTCCTTCATGCGTTCGAAAAGCTATTTTGTACACATCTGCATCTCTCATTGTAAACTGATGATACCCACTTCGAAGATCCAGTTTACTAAACACAGATGCACCAAATAATTCATCCAAAAGTTCATTAATCACCGGAATGGGGTATTTATTCTTGATTTTTATGTCATTTAACCCCTTATAATCCACACACATCCTCCAACTTCCATCGGGTTTCTTGACCATAACAATAGGAGAGGAAAAAGAACTATTGCTATTCCAAATAATACCTGTATGCAACATTTCTTTAATTAACTTCTCAATCTCGTTCTTTTGGTGCCAAGGATGCTTGTAGGGCCTCAATGATACTGGCCTAGATCCAGGTATTAAAGAGATTCCATGATCACAACTGCGGTGCGGTGGGAGTCCCATATCCTCTTTGAAAACCAACCCATACTCATCAATTACCTTCTGCAATTGTGTATCAACTGCTTCTTTGACATGAACAGACATGTCACCTACCATGTGTAACAGCCATCCAACCGTATATTTTAGTAATGCTTTGGATATAGATTTAGGATTTGCAACTTCCAACTCCTGGTTAGAAACCCCCAATAGAATTCTCTCTTTATTGTTCAGTTGAAACTTAATCCTTTTTTCTTTCATATTCCACACGACATCTTTCAATGTTTCCATCCACTGATTTCCCAAAACAAGCTGGCTTGTATCCATAGAAAGTACATAAAAATCTGTGACTATAGGGACTCCTTGACACAGGAAGGTTACTTCTTCACAGAGACCAGAGCATTTAAGTTGTTGTCCCCCCGCTACAGTCACCTCCAGGTGAACATTGGGATTTATAGGTAGCTTCAACTTTCCCACAATTTCCTCATCAATGAAATTATGAGTGGCCCCTGTATCAAGCAAGGCACACACAACCTTGGAGTATAGTTCCCTGGACTCGAAAGGATCTAGGACTAGGACTCCCTTGCAAGGAATTTAAAGATATTGCAGCAGCTAAACCCATTGAAGACAACTGCAGAGGTTTCCGACCACTTTCTTCATTATCTAGGGGATTTTCTTAAGAATTTTCTTGATCATCATCTGAGTTAGACAACAGTTCCTCATTATATCCATCTAATACTCCAAGCATTTGCTTCAAGAAACTACTTTCATAGGTACCAACCATTTGTATAAACCTTTTTCCTGCACATTTGTGGCCCTGAACAAATTTTTCATCACAATGGAAACACAATCCCTTCTCTCTTCTTTCCTTCATATACTGTAAGAACTGAGAATTGTTAGGTATTGTTGTAGAGTAAGGGTTAGTAGCAGAAGCTTGGACTGCAGGTTTGTTGGCATAACTTGCAGAGTTACTAGTAACACCCCCATTAATAGGAACACCTGTAGATTTGGGAGGAAACAAATTCAAAGAATTTCTCTTGTTTACCACATTATACTTCCAAGATTTCTTTTGATCATTAACAATTGATTCACGAGCACTGGCTTCTCTATAAGTTTCAAGAACCGTTCTTGGATGCTTCAATTTAACTTCCTTCTTCAGATCAGTTCTCAACCCTGATATATAACAACTCACTAGAGAAGATTTTGCCATATTCTTGGCTAAGTGACTGTATTTTAAAAACTCCTTGTGATACTCCCTCACAGCTCCTGTTTACTGTAGTTTATACAGTATTTCTTCAGGGTCATCAAACTCCATTGGACCATATTGTAACAACAATTCGTGCTTCAACATTTCCCAGTCAATCATTTCTTCTTCTTGTTGCTCAAACCACCTCCACCACATCAAGGCTTCACCTCTCAGATAGTATAGACTAAACGCTAGTTTGTCACTATTGTGAATCATTTGAGTCGAAAAATGATTCTGCATATGGTAAATCCAATTATGGACATCCTCAGAACCATCAAAGCTATGAAGATCAATTTTAGGATGCTTTGGGAAGAAGGTGTTACCTGTCTCTTGATATCAATCCCAATTTCTTGAACCTTGGCCTCTATCGACACTAGGTTCTTGATTCCGACCACACTTAGGTTCTTGAAATCGAATGAACTTGTAATCTTGATCCCTGTTCGCACGCACATATCGCCTTCCGCACCAATTTCCATTATGTTCATGGTCGTCACATTCTTCATAGCCACGTAACTGGCATTGTTCATGGAATCGAACACCTGGTGTTCTGTTAAAACCTCCAGAATTTTGAACATTATGGTTCATAGTGGCTTCAAATATACTGAACCTTTCCTCAAACTGGTCCAATCGCTTGAATACATCTCCAAATCGATCGAGACACTCATCAAGACTGGCTCGCTTGTGAAATTCACCACCATCTCCGACATTGTTTCATGCACCCATATCATGTTCTCCATGTTCAGAATGAGATCCGAGCCTAGATTTTTGAAGATTCTCAGTTTCTGGATACTCTTCTTGATCTTGATCTGGCTTCGTGTTGTTTAAGGGATCAAAATCTGGCTCTGATACCATTGATCCAGCTCGCCCGTTAGCAACAAAATTAGGCATAACTGGATGTCTCCTTACCATCTTGAACCTGCAATCCTAGCTAGGAATCAAGAGATAGAGAAGAGGAAGACGATGATCAAACATTCAAGTGGAATTTCTATTCATAACCAATCTTATTACATGGGGGTTATTTATACAGCAAGAGAATATGCGTGAAGCGCGTATTTGGACAAGTCCTTAAAAGAATCAGTTGGAGTGGGTCCCACATAATATCCCACTAATAGACTTCATACAGCTGTCCCAACTGAAGCACATTTTACAGTTACAACCCTGCATGATATTTAATCTCCTAGGGACTGATATGAACCGATACTTGCTCCAGCTTTCCCTTCCTTCCACCTTCTTCGAGTCTCTCCTCTGCCTTCGGTTACCTCCAGACGAGTCTCCGTTACTCTCAGGTGACTCTCCGACCGTAGATCCAACTGCGACTGGATCATAAGCCCTCTACTGTGTTTAAAACCCTACATAACTTTATAATTCGATTGTTAAATGACAAAAAACTTATGATTGATTTGCTTTATTGAATTTATGTTGTTGGAGATTGGTATTTGTTGTTGAGAATATATGTTGTTTAAGTTGAATGCCTTTGAATTTTTGGCCTTCAAGCTGTGTGGGTTCAACTAATGCTCTGTTGTTGAAGAAGATGAGAATACACATGGAACAAACATCCGGGCCGGGTTCGCACTCAAGCTTTTTTAGATTATTTGGGCCCAAGCATGGGCCTAAGTTTTGGAGCCTGACCCAAAATTGGGCCATGCTTGAACCATATAAAAAATTTTGGGCTCGGGCTCGGGCTTGTATAAGTCCAGCTCAAATGCTGCCCATTGTCAGAGCATCCACAGTCGTGATTGTTAGAAAATGCATAAATGCATAAATGGATATAGCATTTTGCCTCTTTACTGCAGTCGTCGAATGATATTTCATAGCAATTTAATTTAAAATAATAAAAATCCTATATCAGATGGAGTTTGAAGTTGTGTCGGAGGAATTTAATTATTTTTAATAGGTAGACGGAACTTCACTTTGCGTCGGAAGAGAAAAAAAATCACAAAAATGGTCAGAAGGAACTTCACTTTGCGTCCGACATGTTCTGTATTTTTTTTTTTTTGCTTTATTTACTTTTTCTGAGTTTTTTTTATTACGGTTTATTAAAATTTTTTTGAGGGACGGAAAGTGAAGTTGCGTCAGAGGAATAAAAAATAATTTTTTTTCGTCGGACGGAAAGTGAAGTTGCGTTCTATATAATATGCATTTCTCTCAAATCCACTTTCATTTATAGCAGTCTACTGTCGCAAAAAATGCAAAAAATGCATAAATAGCAAATGACTGCAGCGCTTTTTGAGTGGAAATTATATCTATATATTATACTAATAGGAGAGAGAGTGTCAATCTCGAGAGAGTGTCAATCTCTCTCCTTTCTCTATTTTGAAATAAAGAAAGGAGAGTAAAAGTAGGAATTGACATTTATTAACACGTGTATTATGCACATTTTCATTAAAAAACAATATAAAAGCCCAAAACCTATAAATCTAGAACTTAATTACTAGAACTGTGCTTTGCTCATTAAGTATTCGATGAAACGCCTATGTAGCACACAATTTGTTTGTGAAAAAATGGTTTTGAAAAACGTTGCTTAACTAAATCAATTGTATCTATGTATGGTATATGTATTAATTCCTAAAATCCTAATTTACTACCTCATTTTATTTTTAATTTCTAATTTGTGTCTTTGAAATCCTGAAATTTGAATTTTGGGAAAAATACGAGTTGAAGATGAGGATGACTGTGGTATCGGATCTAAGAATGAGATTTAGTAAGGAGGTAGGTGGTATAGAGTAGGGTGAGGCGAACGGAGAGGTGGAGGAGGATGTTGGAGAAGGGGACATCGTTGCGGTCGAAGACAGCGGAGACGCATGAGATGAGGGATAAGACATCTTATAGGGTGTGATTTTTTTTTTTTTTTTGGGCGAGACTGTGAGCGTATTTTATGCTAAATTTCACTAAACTATACACTTGAAGAATTAATTTCTCTCAATTCTTTCACACTTTTTTAAAGTTCGATATAATTTTAGGAGTTCATTAAAATTATTTTTGTCTGTATAATTTGCACAGGGTAACCCTATTATGCTTATTATGCATATTTAGCAAAGGACTGTCGATTCTCTCACCCCTGCTCTCACCTTTGGTTGTGATATTCCCAAAAAGTCATCCTACCTAACTAAAAAAACAAGAAACCTTTATTGATACCGATAATTCCCATTCCCCATTCAGGAGCACTCATTTCCTCCATCACCTCCTCCACTGCCGCCGCCACCACCTCATCCTCCCTCTCGCCTGAACCTTAATCCTGACCCTCATCTCCATCAACTCCTTCCCTTCGTCCGAACACTAACCCTAACCCTCCATATCATCTGAAGTCTGGTCTTCAGAGGAGTGTTGATCCATCAACAAACACTTAAAGAGTTTGATTTCTCATTTATCTGAGGTACTTCCTTCTCCTCTTAAGTCGATTTAATCGGTTCGATATTTAATATCATTTATTTGAAGGTTTGCTTGCTTCTCTTTTTCTCAGATTTTTGCGCATAAAATTCTATGATTGCTGTTGCCGCTGAATCTGGTATGGGGGCAAACAGATAGTATTTGTGGATTCTTGGGAAACTTTGAATAACAAACCTATTACTTGTTCCGCCGGAGTTTGACCGTTGCTCCCGCCGTTTACCTGCAAGAAGTGCGAGACACCGGGATTGTTCCCGGCGATGCACCCTCCGACGCTCAAGTCAGTAATCAGAAGTGATTATGAATGAACGCAAGAATTGGCAAAAGATTGATTACCTCTTAATGGAGATGGATGGGGGGTATTTATAGGCGCCGCTGGGATCAGATTAGGAATGTGATCTCCCTGTGGTTAGATAAGGAATGTAATCCCTAATCCCTAGTGAAGGGATAACTATGAATCAGGGCCGTTGATTAGGATTGAATCAGAAACCCTAATTCTATCCCTTCTGGACCGGGTTTGCTGCGGGTTGAAAACCGCACCCAGTTGAGGTGGATCCGTTTGCGGGTAAGTGGGTTTTCGGGGAAGATAACCAGTACCCGCTTCAGACCCGTCGGTGGGTGAAATTACCGTTTTACCCCTGAGCTTCAAGATTCGTGTCCCATCTGGACGGCTCCGATTTAACCCCATTTTTAGCCATATCACGAGCCCCCCACTCCTAAAGACTGAGTTTGATCAGTCTTTGAGGAGTAGTTTAACTGTTTTAGTGGCGAGTGGAGTTGTATCGGAGTCCGAATGGAGGGTTTTGAATCTCGAAGGGGGTAGTGAGGTGATTTTTGAAGCTGTAAGCTGTTCTTAAGCTTTTTTGAATATCCGACGGTCTTTATCTATTTTTTCGAATTATTTATTTAATTTTGCGATGTGTTAACCAGTCGTTCGGGGGCCTTCACAATACATCCTAGGCAATAATTGTTCGTTCAGGGGTTCAAAAATATTCCCCCGAATTTATAATTATTTTCTAGAATTTCTAGTGAATTTTTCCAAATTTTTAGTAATTTTTTCGTAATTTTTAAATAAATAAAACGATTAAAATAGATAAAAACTGATTTTTAATACCTTTTTATGGTGTGGCTTGATCTGGGCCCTTTATCTGTGTTGAGCACGATTTTCTGGGCGATCGGACGGTCGTAGTCGCTCGGCGGATTTTTTCTCCGTTTTGGAGCTCGGATGGACACTTGCTCGGCAGCCGACCGGAGGTCTAGGGGCTCGGCAGTCTGAGCGACGTGGCGCGATCTGTGCCGTCAGATCCTGGCATGAATCTCGAGGAGGTGCATTTTCCAAAAAAAGTTATCTTGTCGTTTAGCGCACGTGGCACGATCTGGACCGTCCATCACCAGAAGTGCGAATTTCTGGAAGATCCAACGGTTGTTGTCGCTCGGCGGCTTTTTTCTCCGTTTTGGAGCTCGGATGGGCACTTGCTCGGCAGCCGACCGGAGGTCTAGGGGCTCGGCAGTCCGAGCGACGTGGCGCGATCTGAGCTGTTGGATGGTGGCACGAATCTCGAGACGGGCCCAGTTCCCAAGAAAACACTATATTGTCATTTAGCGACGCTGGCAAGATCTGGGCTGTCTGATCGAGATCGTACACGAATGTTGAGGGAAAAGTGATTTTTCCCCGTTTTGGGGCTCGGATGGGCACTTGCTCAGCAGCCGACCGGAGGTCTAGGTGCTCGGCAGTCTGAGCGACGTGGCGCGATCTGAGCCGTTGGATGGTGGCACGAATCTCGAGACGGGCCCAGTTCCCAAGAAAACACTATCTTGTCGTTTAGCAACGCTGGCAAGATTTGGGCCGTCTGATCGAGATCTTGCACGAATGTTGAGAGAAAAGTGGTTTTTCCCTGTTTTGGGGCTCGGATAGGCACTTGCTCGGTAGCCGACCGGAGGTCTAGGGGCTCGGCAGTTCGAGCGACGTGGCGCGATCTGAGCCGTTGGATGGCGGCATGAATCTCAAGACAGGCTCAGTTCCCAAGAAAATACTATCTTGTCGTTTAGCGACGCTGGCAAGATCTGGGCCGTAGGATGGTGGCACGAATCTCAAGACGGGCCCAGTTCCCAAGAAAACACTATCTTGTCGTTTAGCGACGCTGGCAAGATCTGGGCCGTCTGATCGAGATCTTACACGAATGTTGAGGGAAAAGTGATTTTTCTCCGTTTTGGGGCTCGGATGGGCACTTGCTCGGCAGCCGACCGGAGGTCTAGGGGCTCAGCAGTCCGAGCGACGTGGCGCGATCTGAGCTGTTGGATGGCGGCACGAATCTCAAGACGGGCCCAGTTCCTAAGAAAACACTATTTTGTCGTTTAGCGACACTGGCAAGATCTGGGCCGTAGGATGGTGGCACGAATCTCGAGATGGGCCCAGTTCCCAAGAAAACACTATCTTGTCGTTTAGCGACGCTGGCAAGATCTGGGCCGTCTGATCGAGATCTTACACGAATGTTGAGGGAAAAGTGATTTTTCCCCGTTTTGGGGCTCGGATGGGCACTTGCTCGGCAGCCGACCGGGCTCTTTGATGTTGGGGTCGGATCGCACGTCGCTCGGATTTTGATCCCATGTGTGTCGAGCTATTCGACTTGTATCAAAACATTTTGCCTTTTCGCCAACCGTTCCTGCTCAGTTATAAAGTCGTTTGGGCTTTCGTAACGCTTCAAGAGCCGATCGAGATTCGCGCCCTTACGTTACAAAGTCCAAAAGACTTTTTCTTTTACTATAAATCTTCACTCCCCCACCCCCAATCTCATTATTCACTTTTACTTTCTTACTCAAGTTTTTACTCTTCACCATCGAGGTTTTTAGCTCCCGGGTGGCGCTGCTAGCTGTCGCGGCAAGGCATTTCTTTGCTCCGGCGAACTTTTCCGACCGTAACAGTCAGTTCAAGGTCAGTCTCTTTCCTCTCTCTTTAGAAAAAATGGTTAAGATTACTTCATCGGATGAGACCCCCGCCTCGGACTGAGTCGTTAGCCGAGAGGGTAAAGAGAAGGAGGTGGTAGAGCCGACCGAGCAGACCGTGGTCTGGCCGAGCAAGAGTGGGGAGGTCGCCGAGCCACTCCAGGAGGTTTCACCGAGGTCCCGGAAGGGTAAGGGAGTGGTTACGGTCATAGAGCAGCCGAAGACGGCAGGGGAGTTCGGTCGGTAGCCGATCGCTCTGTCGAGCGTGGGGGGAGTACGGAGCTACTCCGAAGAGATGCTGGAGAAGGTGACCCAGGGCACCACCAAGTCGGTGGAGGAAAACGAGCTGAGAGAGATGTCCGAGGTGGACCAGATCTCTTCGGTCCTTACTGAGGCTGATCTGCATCGGATCCGGACTGGATTCCAGATCCCTGCCGAGTATGGGCTACTTCTCCCAGGACCCGGTTTCCTAGCCTGCACGTCGTCTTCGGCAGACATGTGCATTTTTCCGGTCGACTCCTTGGCCGCCGGGCTTCATTTGCCGTTGCATCCGTTCATTGTCGAGGTCCTCAATTGGTACGGCCTGAGTCCTGCCCAGCTGATGCCGAACACTTAGAGGCACGTCTTGGGGTTTGTTCTTCGGTGTCAAGAGATCAACGCCGAGCCAAGTCTATTCCTTCTTCGGAGCCTCTACCGTCCTTGCCAGCCGAACAGGAACGAGCAGAGGTTCTACCTTTCGCCGCGGACAGGCGTGAAGTTGATCGAGAACCTGGACTCGATCAAGCATTGGAAGGAGAAGTACTTTATTGTCCGAGCTCCCGAACCCTGGGCAATTCCGATAGCTTGGTCGAGGGAGGGCCTGCCCAAGCGTGCGAAGAAAGAGCCAGTGCTTAGTGACGAGGAGGCCGAAGTCCTCAAGAAACTCCTCGGCCTGCCGACGCTTAGTTGGAAGGACATCACCGAGGAGGCCTTGTTCCGAGGGGGTCTCAGTCCGATCAATCCCAGTATGCCTCTAGTATTTTTACTTTTTCCTTGAAGTTCTTGAAAATTTTTCTAAGTTTTTTCATTCGGTTTGTGCAGAGTCTTCCGGCATGGACTATAGGGCGTTGATGGCCAAGGCCAAGGTGGCTAGGGAGCAGGAGGCGAAGAAGAAGAAGAGACCCTCGACAAGGCCTCAGGGCGGCTGAGCGCCGAAGATACCTTCGGTTCCAAAGACCGCAGACCTGCAGGTGGTCGTGCTCCCGGATGCCGATCTCGAGCAAGACCAGGTCGCGGCCTCCGATCTTCCTGTCTCGGATGTGCCGACTCCAACGGCGAAGACAGATGCTCTCGGCTTGTCGAGCGGCGCGTTCAACGTGAGCGCGGCGTTAGCCCTTCAAGTTCCGCCTCTCACCGCCGAAGCAGAGAAGATTCTGACCGAGGAGCATAAGCGGATCTTCGTCCCCGACTGGCAAGTAATGAAGGTCGACGGTTTCTTGGGGGACGGCAACATTTGTATGCAGGTGGTGAAGCACCTGCCGACCCCGAAGGACCGAGCGGCGCTTAAGTCCAGGGAGGTCGGGGACGCTACAATGCAGATTGCTCGGAACACGATGTCGGTAAGTAGACCGAACACTTTCTTCTTGAAGCATTTTTTCGAAATTTTCTGAGTTTTTAGGTCCGGATTCTAACTGTTTGTTCTCTTTTCAGACCCTCTGCCACTTCAACTTTTTGCTCGAAGAGTTCGTAAGCAAAGAACAGGAGCTGACGGCGCTGTGCGACCGGGAGAGGTCGGAGCGTGCGAAAGCTGTGAAGCTGTTCGAAGCCGAGCAACTCCTCTCGGCAAAGCACAGTGCCGAAGTGGCGGGAATGGGGGCGAAGCTGGCCGAAGCTATGCAGCGGTCGGCGGACGAGGCAGCCAAGCTCGAGGCCTCGGAGAAGCAGAATGCCGCGCTTAAGGAGGAGCTGGCCAAAGCACGGTCGGAGGCGGAGAAAGCTCGGAAGGAGACCGAAAGGGTCATGGCCAAGCACCAATCGAAGGTGGCAAGGGCGAAGAGGGCTGTCCAGAAAGAGGCCGAGGAGCACATGTTTAAGAACATGGAGGATGCGTACGGCCGAGCCCTACTTCATATCGCAGCTCGGAACCCGAGGTTCGACACCTCCTCCTACCACTTTTACGACCCTGTGGAGGGGGAGGAGGAGCTTCCTTCGGCAATGCTCGGCCCCGAGGGACAGGCCGACGGTGTCGAAGGCACGGGCGAGACGGAGGCCGAAGGTGAGGAGGAGGACGGTTCCGAGGACGAGGACGAGGACGAGGACATAGGAATCGTCGAGGGGTCGGCAGACCCGAGCGACAAAAAGGTCGACCCCTGACTTGGTTGCGTCTTTGGTCTTCTTTTTGCTTCTTTTCTCTCTCTCTCTTTTTTTTATGTGTAAAGCCTAACTGCGGACTGGCCACCGCTCTCGTAAAAGCCTTTTGAGTTTTGAATGAAAACACTTTTTGCTTGGCTAAAAATTCTCCAAGTGTTAGACCTCGGATTTACTGTTTGACTAGTCACAAAATTTCTCCAAGTGTTGGGCATCGGATTTATCTTTGCTTTTCAGGTGAAGTTTGATCCGTTCACGGAGGTTTCGTATCTTCGTAAGGAGCTAAAAGAAACGAAGCGAGAGCTTTCTCATAGCCAAGAGAGGCGGTTTTATATGCTCCTGAAGCTGGAGGAGATAAAAGCAGCTGTGAGGGGGTATTGTCATGAGTTGAAGCAACTACGGAAGCAACCCCAAGCTTCTCGTCTCGAAGGTGAGATAGAGCTGCTTCGTAGGGAGCTTTTCGTTGTCGAGCAAAAGAATAACGAGCTCTTGGCGGAGATCCGTCACTTGGAGGTAACGGAGAAAGAACATTCGGCGGAAGAAGAGAAGTTAGCTTCTGAGTTGGAGAAGTTGTCATCCGAGCGCTAAGAGTTGTTGTCCACGATCGACAAGCTTAGGAGGATTACGATAGACAGGGGGATCGAGGTCACCCGTTATCGACGTCTTGCGACCGATAGTGCCACTGTTGCGGGCTCGTCAAGACCTCCTCGTTTAAAGATGTCGACAAAGGATGATGTTCTGAGAGATAGGATTATCGAGCTGGAGGAAGAGATCGCGTCGCTCAAGCCTTTGCCTAAGAGGGCCAACGTTCGTAGTACGTCGTGTACTCGCGAAGAGAACGAGAAAGGAATTACTTTCTACGAACTTGCGACTCGTTTGCCTGCGGCGAGGCAGAGTCCTGCTGGCGCTCAGAGTAGTGTAGCTATCTCGTCTAGCGGCGCCTCAGTTGGCGCCACAGTTAGAGTTAGCGGCGAAGGGGGATCTCGCTTCGCTGGTTTGGAATCGAGCTCGGAGGTTAGGCGTCGCCGCCCCCGTATTTCCTTGAACCGAAGCGTTCCCCTTCCGAAGAGGCACTAAACAAGTTGTATTATGTTCCTTTAAATTATTGTAAAACTCTGCTGTAGCGTCGATCTAGTTGTATGTAGAGCTACTTTATTTGAATAAAAACCTTTGCTTTGCTTCTGATGCTGCGTTGGGAATATTGGCTTCGTGTGTTGGACTTCGGCAATGTTTGAAATTTTTTTGGTTTTCTCATCTTCTTTTCAGCTCGTGGTGGTAGCTCAAGACGTCGAGCCCACTCGCTCGGATGACCACGCTCGAGCCGAGGCTGGCTCGGGGGTGACGAGGCTGTGCTTGGCGAGGTGCCGAGAGCGGCTCTATGAAGTCGAGCTGGGATTGCACCGAGCCGAAAGCGAGCGGAACCATCTTCAGCTCATCCTAGGTCGGCGAGACATCGAGATCCGGCGTCTAGAGAGCAGGATCGCCGAGATGACCCCCATAGGAGAGGACGAAGGTTCGTCGACCACCTTTAGCAACGCCCTTCGGATCCAGTGCGTTCGGCACAATTTGTCAAAAATAACAGCGGAGAGGGACGATCTGCTTTCTGAGATCCATCACTTGCAGACTGTAGAGGCGGAGCTTCGGACGGAGGGAAAGGGACTGATGGCCGAGGTTGCCAAACTGACGAACGAACGGGACATTGATGATCGTTTTCAAAGCCAAGTGTAGTGGGTCGGCATTGTAATTTTTGTACTTTAAGGTCTTGTAACCTTGTTGTATGGAAGAGTCGCTTTGCACTGTATCCTAATTATTAATAACATTTCTTTCTCGAACTTGCATATCCTTTGTAGCTTTGTGTAGTCGTTTTGTTTGTGATTGTGTTCATCGCGTCGAGGTCCCTGAGCCAGCCTCTTGCTCTTTCGCGGTTCAGCGACATGAGCGTTCGACCAGTGGTGCCGAGCAGCGCTTCGGTCTCCTAATCTTACGAACTTGCGAGATGAGTCGAGCCTTACCTAATAGTGGGCTCGTTGACCATCGTAAGAATAGTTCGATGGTTGTGGGAGCGACTCTGACTTGCGAACTACTTCTAGCTCGCCTAGGAGCGAACTTGCGAGGTAGAATCGAGCCAAGGGTTGGACCCCGGAACCATCGTTAGAGTTCAACGGTCGTGGGAGCAATTTCGAATGGCGACCCACTCCTAGCCCGCTTAGAAGCGAGCTTGCAGAGTAGAATCGAGCCAAGTGTTGGACACCGGAACCATTGTTAGAGTTCAACGGTCATGGGAGCAATTCCGAATGGCGACCCACTCCTAGCCCGCTTAGAAGGGAGCATGCAGAGTAGAATCGAGCCAAGTGTTGGACTCCGGAACCATCGTTAGAGTTCAACGGTCGTGGGAGCAATTCCGAATGGCGACCCACTCCTAGCCCGCTTAGAAACGAGCTTGCGGAGTAGAATCGAGACAAGTGTTGGACTCTGGAACCATCGTTAGAGTTCAACGGTCGTGGGAGCAATTCCAAATGGCGACCCACTCCTAGCCCGCTTAGAAGCGAGCTTGCGGAGTAGAATTGAGCCAAGTGTTGGACTCCGGAACCATCGTTAGAGTTCAACGGTCGTGGGAGCAATTCTGAATGGCGAGCCACTCCTAGTCTGCTTAGAAGCGAGCTTGCGGAGTAGAATCGAGCCAAGTGTTGGACTCCGGAACCATCGTTAAAGTTCAACGGTCGTGGGAGCAATTCCGAATGGCGACCCACTCCTAGCCCGCTTAAAAGCGAGCTTGCGGAGTAGAATCGAGCCAAGTGTTGGACTCTGAAACTATCGTTAGAGTTCAAAGGTCGTGGGAGCAATTCCGAATGGCGACCCACTCCTAGCCCGCTTAGAGGCAAGCTTGCGGAGTAGAATCGAGCCAAGTGTTGGACGCCGGAACCATTGTTAGAGTTCAACGGTCATGGGAGCAATTCCGAATGGCGACCCACTCCTAGCCCGCTTAGAAGGGAGCATGCAGAGTAGAATCGAGCCAAGTGTTGGACTCCGGAACCATCGTTAGAGTTCAACGGTCGTGGGAGCAATTTCGAATGGCGACCCACTCCTAGCCCGCTTAGAAGCGAGCTTGCGGAGTAGAATCGAGACAAGTGTTGGACTCTGGAACCATCGTTAGAGTTCAACGGTCGTGGGAGCAATTCCAAATGGCGACCCACTCCTAGCCCGCTTAGAAGCGAGCTTGCGGAGTAGAATTGAGCCAAGTGTTGGACTCCGGAACCATCGTTAGAGTTCAACGGTCGTGGGAGCAATTCTGAATGGCGACCCACTCCTAGTCTGCTTAGAAGCGAGCTTGCGGAGTAGAATCGAGCCAAGTGTTGGACTCCGGAACCATCGTTAAAGTTCAACGGTCGTGGGAGCAATTCCGAATGGCGACCCACTCCTAGCCCGCTTAAAAGTGAGCTTGCGGAGTAGAATCGAGCCAAGTGTTGGACTCCGAAACTATCGTTAGAGTTCAAAGGTCGTGGGAGCAATTCCGAATGGCGACCCACTCCTAGCCCGCTTAGAGGCAAGCTTGCGGAGTAGAATCGAGCCAAGCGTTGGACTCCGGAACCATCGTTAGAGTGAAGAGTAAAGGCAGAGAGATGTAAGCAATTTTTACAAGTGAAATATGAAAAAACTCTTTATTGATGACTAATGGCCGACTGCTTCTAAAGTTGCGAGCCGTTATTACAAGAGTGAAATAAAAGAAAAAACATTACAAGTAATAGGAGAGGAACGGTTCGACATCTCAAAATACTTAGAGAGGCGTTGGTGCTCTCTCTTGGTATTTTAAGAGATGGTCAGCATTCCAAGTCCTGGGGATCTCCCTGCCTTCAAGATCTTCTAGTCTGTATGTGCCAGGACGGACCACTTTGGTGATCCTGTAAGGTCCCTCCCAATTTGGGACCAATTTGCTCTTCTGACCTGGGAATGAGATGGCTAACTTTCGGAGGACCAGGTCCCCTTCTTTGAGATCTGGGTGGATTTTCTTGTTGTATGCCAACTCGATCCTTCTTCGGTAGCTTTGTTGATGAATGGCACTCTTTTTCAGATTTCTTCTATGAGGTCAAGACTGGCTCGGAGGTCTCTGGCGTTTTGTTCTTCTTCATAAGCTAATAGACGAGGAGAGGGTATTCCGACTTCTAGGGGGATGATGGCCTCGGACCCATAGGTGAGATTAAATGGGCTCTCTCCTGTGGGGGTCCGTTTTGTGGTGCGGTAGTTCCACAGCACGTTGGGAAGCTGATCGACCCATAAGCCTTTGGAACACTTATCTAACCTCTTCTTAATGCTGGAGAGGATCTGTCGGTTAGCATTTTCGGCTTGGCCATTTGACTGGGGATGAGAAACGGAGGAGAACCAGTGCTGGATGGCAAGGTCCTCGCATAGAGCTCGGAAGGCAGCCTCGGTGAACTGTGTTCCGTTGTCTATTATCAGGACCCTAAGGACGCCGAATCGGCAGATCACGCTCTTCCAAAAGAACTGAACAACCTTGTTCTCGGTGATCGTGGCCAAGGGCTTAGCCTATATCCATTTCGAGAAGTAGTCGATTGCCACGACTAAGAATTTAAACTGTCCGGGAGCTGGTGGAAATGGCCCTAGTAAATCCATCCCCCACATTACGAAGGGGATCGGACTTGATAGGGAAGTGAGTGGAGCTTGAGGGAGGCGTCGGATGTCGGAGTACTTCTGACAGGAGCTGCATTGCCGAACGTGCCGTTCGGCGTCTCGTAGGAGAGTGGGCCAGAAGTATCCGTAGTTCAATACTTTGCGGGCTAAGGATCTGGACCCTGAATGTGCTCCGCCAATGCCCTCGTGAAGCTCTTGTAGGGCGTAGTCTGCCTGTTCGGGGGAGAGGCATCTCAGGTAGGGTCGGCCGTCTACCTGTGTAAAGGAGCATTTATATAAGATACCTCCGATCAGTGTGTAACGCTCGGCTCGAGTTCTCACTCTTCGAGCTTCCTTGGGATCCTCGGGGAGGAGTCCGTCCCTTAAGAATTCGACGAGGGGTTTCATCCAATTGTCTTCGAGCAGGACAGGCAGCGACTCCATAGAGTCGGGGGTTTCGTCCTCTATACTTGGCTTCAGAAGGACTTCTATCAAGACTGTTTGCTCGAGACCTTGAAGGGAGGAAGAGATGAAGGCTTCTTCAAACAGTGCCATGAGGCTCCTGACCTTGGCTAAGTATTTAACCATCCTGTCATCACGTGCTTCATATTCGCCGAGGACCTGATTCACGACTAGCTGAGAGTTGCTAAAGATCCTGAGGCGCTGGGCCCTTGCATTTCGAGCCATTCCAAGGCTGGCTATGAGTGCCTCGTATTCTGCTTCGTTTTTTGAGGCCTTGAAGTTGATACGGAGGGAGTATTGGAGGATGAAGTCATCTGGGCCTGCCAGAATGACCCCTGCCCCGCTTCCCTCATTGCAGGAGGATCCGTCCACATAAACTGACCAGACGGGTGGTCCCTTCACTGTTTGGCTGGACTCGGGGATGGTACTCTCAACTATGAATTCTGCTAAGGCCTGAGCCTTGATCGCGGTCCGAGGCTGATAAGTTATGTCATGCTGCTCAGCTCGATAGACCACTTCATAAGGCGGCCCGAGGTCTCTGGCTTGTGGAGGACCTGCTTCAGCGGTTGGTCGGTAAGGACGACTACCGAATGGGACTAAAAGTACTGGCGAAGCTTTCTCGCGGCCATTACTAGGGCATAAGCCATCTTTTCTATCTTCGGGTAGCGGAGCTAGGCATCTCGAAGTACTTTGCTCACATAGTATATGGGCTTTTGAGCCCGATCTTCTTCCCTTACTAAGACAGCACTGAGGGTCTGCTCGGAGGCTGCCAGGTAGAGGTAGAGGGGTTCGCCACGAATTGGTTTGCTGAGGAGGGGAGGATTGACGAGGTAAGCCTTAAGCTGGTCGAAGGACTCCTGTTGTTGTTGTTCCCATTCAAAACCTTTAGCCCCCCTGAGGGCCTTGAAGAAGGGGAGGCATTTCTCCCCAGACTTCGAGAGAAAGCGCCCAATGGTGGCTAAGCGGCCTGTTAACCTCTGAACTTCCTTAACATTTTTGGGAGGGGCCATGTCTAATATGGCCTTGATTTTCTCAGGGTTTGCTTCAATTCCTCGTTGGCTAACCATGAGGCTGAGGAACTTCCCTGACGAGACACTGAATGCACACTTGTTCGGATTGAGTCTCATGCTGTGCTTTCTCAGAACGTCAAACACTTCTTGGAGGTCGGTCACATGTTCGGCACCTCGGATGCTTTTTACAAGCATGTCGTCAACATACACCTCCATGTTTCGGCCGATTTGAGCTTGGAAAACCTTGTTGACGAGGCGTTGATATGTGGCTCCTGCGTTCTTCAGACCGAAGGGCATAACCCTGTAGCAATAGAGGCCTTGATCGGTCACAAATGATGTCTTTGGGATATCCGGGGGGAACAGCCGGATCTGGTTGTAGCCTGAGAAGGCGTCCATGAAGCTAAGGTGTTCATGTCCCGAGGTGGCATCAATCAAAGTGTCAATACTCGGAAGAGGGAAGGGATCCTTGGGGCAGGCCTTGTTGAGATCGGTAAAATCAATACAAATCCTCTAAGTCCCGTTGGACTTCTTCACCATTACTACATTCGACAACCACTCGGGATAATTCACCTCTTGTATGAACCGGGCCTTCAAGAGCTTGTCCACCTCCTCTTTTATAGCTAGCTGACGTTCAGGGGCGAACTTGTGCCTTTTCTGCTGGACCGGTTTGGACCCCGGAACAACGCTGAGGTGGTGGACCAGGAGCTCTTCGGAAATTCCGGGCATGTCTGCAGCTGACCAAGCGAAGATGTCTCGATTCCTTTAGATGCATTGTACAATGTCCGAGCATAGGGCGGACGGGAGGGTCTTGCTAACAAAAAATTTTCGGGTTGGATCCTGCTTAGAGAAGAGCACTTCCTCTAATTCGTCCACCGGCTCGGACGTCGGTCAGGCAGCATCTTGGGGGATTTCTAGAGTTTCTAAGGAGAGGATGGGACCGAGGGTAGAGGTCATGTAGCACTTGCGGGCCGTTTCCTGATTGCCTTTTACTTCCCCTACTCCGGTCCGAGTGGGAAACTTCATTTTGAGGTGATAGGCGGAAGGGACGGCTTCAAGGGCAGCTAGGCTGGGCCGACCCAGAATGACATTATAGGCTGCGGGGACATCTACGACCATGAAGTCCATCGGCTCCATTCGGGTAGTAGGAGTTTTGCCAGCGGTTACGTCGAGGCTGATCACCCCTTCAATAGTCACTGGCATTCTCGTGAACCCATGGAGCATGTAGCCGGCGGCCTTGAGTCTGTCTCGGGAGAGCTTTAAGCCTTTAAAAGAGGCGAGGAAGAGGATGTTAACGGAGTTGCCATTGTCCACTAGGATCCTCTCCACTTTGAAGTTCGCCAAGTGGAGGCTGATGACGAGTGCGTCACAATGAGGGGTGCGGACACCTTCAAGATCTTCGTCTGAGAATGTGACGGGCACTCCGAGGCCTTTGGGAGGAGGGGTGGCGCGAACCGAATTGACTTCTCTTATAAATGCCTTTTGATAGGAGTTGGAGGAGCCCCCCATTGGGCCCCCGTGGATGAGGTGTAGGACACGCTCCTCTTCGATGTCGGGAGTTTCATCACGTTCCGGACGTTTATTAGCCCCCCGAGGCGGGGGAGGAAGTTCGGTTCGGTCCTTTCTCACGAATCTGGTCAGCTGCCCCCTCTAGATAAGGGCTTCAATCTCATTCTTCAGGGCCCGACAATCATTGGTGTCGTGTCCATGGTCCCGGTGATAACGGTACCACTTCTCTTTATCTCTTTTCTTAGCAGGGGTGTTCATCCTCGGAGCAGGAGGTATGATTCCTTCCTTTTCGACTTCCATCAGAATGGTAGAGACATTAGTGGTGAGGGGAGTAAACTTGTCGAATCTGGGGGGAGGTCGGTGCTGGCCGGCATTATCTTTCTGGAACTTCTTGGCTCCTTCCTCTTCTGTTCCCTTCCTCTTAAACCCGGAGGAAGACCCCTCCAAGTTGGGGCGGTGCTCGGCTTCTTCGGCCCTAATATACTTTTCGCTTCGGAGGAGGAGGTCGGAAAAGTTATGTGGGGGTTTCTTGGCGAGGGAGGAGCGAAGGTTAGAATTGAGGACATTAGATTGAAATGCTGCTGCGGCGACCAACTGGTCGAGGGATGCTATGGACCGGGCTTCAGCTGTGAACCTCTTCACATAGTCTCTCAACTTCTCACCCTTCTTCTGGTGGAGGTACAGTAACGAGATGCTGGTCTTCTCAGTTCTACGGCTACTTACAAAATGGGTGACGAAGAGGGTCTCGAATTGCTCGAAGAAGAATATTGAGGACGGGGCAAGGCGAGAGTACCATTCTCGAGCTGGACCCTTGAGAGTTGCGGGGAAGGTTTTACAGAGTAGAGCATCAGAAGCTTGATGGATGAGCATTAAGGTCTTGAAGCTCTCGATGTGATCAACGGGGTCGGTCTCCCCAGAATAGGTCTCAAATTGAGGGGGTTTGAAGCTGATCGGCACAGGTGCATCCATTATGGTTCGGGAGAAAGGAGGTCTGCTAGGATGAAGGGTCCTTCCTCTAAGTTCCTCTTCTCGGTCTAACCGACCCAAGCGCCTCTCCATTTCATGGAGACGGCGGTACACAGCGTCGTCCCTTCGACGGTAATCAGCTGAGCCTCTAGACTCGTCTTCGTACGAGGGAGAGCAGGGGCTACGACGTTGGTAGCTCCTGGAGCGGCGAGGACTTTGCTCATGCCGAGAGTTGCTGAGAGCTGGAGGAGGAGATGGGGACCGTCGGCGAGGACTTCGGACCGGAGGAGGAGAGGGGATCTTGGGTGCATTGGTGTTGGGACGGAGATTGAGAGTTTGTAGGACGGTCGCTTGGAACTACTGGAACTCGGCACGGGTAATGGGTGCCTCATTGTTCCTAGGCTGTTGCCGACCTGCAGGGGAGTGTGGCCTTCTTCGGTAATGCTCGGGGGACTCTCTCCGCCCCCTTCAGATAGGGGACCTTCTGTATTCTCGGCGGCGAGGAGACCGCTCATCCGAACGGTGTTGGCGGGAGGTTCCCTCTCGGGTCCGCTTTTCATCCAGATGGCGGCGAAGATCCTCATCCTTCTGCCGATTGAGGGCGGTGTTGCGAAGACCGGAAGCTCGGGGATGATGGGAGGCCATAGAGTCCGAAGATGCGTTGTGGATGGAGACGTGGTCCTGGTGAAGAGGTTGTTTCTGAGGGTTAGGACCCTTAGGAGGTGGCTGATTCGGAGGAGGAGGAGGAAGGTCCTGTTGGAGCGGATCTTCCGCTGGAGGAGGAAGTTGCCCCTGCTGTTGGGTAGGCTGGATGGGAATTTCTTGCTGCTGATCGGGGTTGGGTCCTCGGTTGGACCCTCTGGATCTGACTTTTCTGGGAGGCATGGCCGGAGCGGATCTGACCAACGGGAAGAGGGGAGGTTGCTATCGTTAGTTTCCCACAGACGGCGCCAATCTGTTGCCGCTGAATCTGGTGTGGGGGCAAACAGATAGTATTTGTGGGTTCTTGGGAAACTTTGAATAACAAACCTATTACCTGTTCCGCCGGAGTTTGACCGTTGCTCCCGCCGTTCACCTGCAAGAAGTGCGAGACACCGGGGTTGTTCCCGTCGACGCGTCCTCCGACGCTCAAGTCAGTAATCAGAAGTGATTATGAATGAATGCAAGAATTGGCAAAAGATTGATTACCTCTTAATGGAGATGGATGGGGGGTATTTATAGGCGCCGCTGGGATCAGATTAGGAATGTGATCCCCTGTGGTTAGATAAGGAATGTAATCCCTAATCCCCAGTGAAGGGATAACTATGAATCAGGGCCGTTGATTAGGATTGAATCAGAAACCCTAATTCTATCCCTTCTGGACCGGGTTTGCTGCGGGTTGAAAACCGCATCCAGTTGAGGTGGATCCGTTTGCGGGTAAGTGGGTCTTCGGGGAAGATAACCAGTACCCGCTTCAGACCCGTCGGTGGGTGAAATTACCGTTTTACCTCTGAGCTTCAAGATTCGTAGCCCATCTGGACGGTTCCGATTTAACCCTATTTTTAGCCATATCAATTGCTTAGTTTATTTCATAGCTCAAATCCAGTACTTCGAAGAGTTTGTTAATTTTTGGATGCCAAATAGGAAATGGATCTATATATACCAAGAGAATCTATATATACCAAGAGTTTGATTTTTGACCCACCCCCTATTTGTGGATGGATAGTGCCATAGTGGCCCCAACTTCCCATGTTTATATAAGAGTTTATACAGTCTCGTAAATTATGTTTAGGTTATCGTTAAGTTGTTCAGAACAAAGGTTTCACAAATCCTTCTTTAATTGGAACATTTTCTGTAACTGGTTTCATGGCGATGATGAGACGCCAAACGTACGCTGGATTTAGCTTCTTGGCTATGATTACCATGGTCTATCATGCATTTAACAGTAGAGGACAGTTTTTTCCGGCCATGGTGTATTTATCAACTTCTAAAATCTGTTTTGTGCTCGATGATGAGTCGAAGGTCTTCAACTTATTTGAGTTCAGATCTGGAATCGGATATCAGTGGCCGCAGCTGCAGGTTTCAGACCAAACAACAGTAGGTCAGATCTGAACCCATCAGATTCAGGTAGCCGTGGCTGCGAGGTTAGGTCGATTTATTGTTGACGATCGGAGAAAGGAGATCTGAGGACGACGACGGTGATGGAGTGGTCGATGGGGATTTGGCTGACGGATTTGGTGGGTAGGGGCTGATCTTATGGTTTAGAGACTGGCCCTGATACCATGTAATTTGGGAGAAACATGATAACTATCTTATTCACTGTTAATTAGATACAATGCATATGCCATACTATATAAGCAACATAGATCAGCACAGGCTGAATATGACTTACTATTACAACTACAACTATATATCTGATAAAAAAATTGTGAGTGATATATCAAAAAGAGTGAAGTGTCTTGTTAAGTTATTCGTGACATTATTCTCCCTCCTACCTTTTACAACAGTTAAGAATATGAATATTTATTGGATTGGTTTGTCTTCTGCTGCTGCAGGCATTATGGTGTGGCTTTGCACTTGATCCGAGAGCTCTATGAGACATTTCGCAGCTTCAGAATTTGTATTGCTGATTATATCCGTTACCGGAAGGTACATCAAATATGGATGAGCGTTTTCCTAATGCTAATCCTGATGAGCTTAATTCGTAAGATCTCCATATAATTTAACCTATTGTTTTTTCTTTCTCTGCTATTATGATAGTCATATTACTGCTTTGTGTTGCAGGAGCGATGCATCATGCATCATATGCCGTGAAGAGATGGTAATAGCCAAAAAATTGCTTTGTGGACACCTTTTCCATGTGCATTGTTTAAGATATTGGTTAGAACGACAGAACACTTGCCCAACATGTAGAGCTTCAGTCATTCCTACTGAGAACGGGCCAGCTGGCTCTAGTCTGCAAGCCAGTAAGATTTCTGACCAGTGAATTTCAAATTTTCTATACATGGACTGTGATTTCTAATGGGATGAGAGATGCAGTTATCTTTCAATTTAAGCAATAAGCGTGAAATTATTTACATCATGCAAATTATAAAGTAGTGCTAATATCTTATGCATTTGAATATTTTAATGTGACCTTTATGTGGAAAAATGTGTTTGAATGTCAATCTGATGCAAAAAATCAAATGGATGGTAAGGAGTTGTGTTGTCCAGGAAATCTTTTATGTTAGATTGATGTTGGAGACATTTGATAAATTTCGAGGTGTCATTTTAGCTAAGAGATACATATCCTAAATGTCATCGTATTGTTACAGATATCACATCTCATAATGACCGTTTATTTATCAAATAATGTATTTCTAATAATTATATAGACATTCATATAAGAGAATAAGGAACCTAGAGACACTATAGTAAATTTTCCTAAAGTGTCACCCATTCGACATACATTCATCCCCTGAATGCATGTTCCGCACCATTCAGTGTCATCTACATGTCATAAAACCTATGCATATCTAAAATCACGAGGTTTGAACTGTCTTGCTCATGTATCAAGCCGTCTCATTTTTTCTATGTAGAAAAACCGTTCATTTTGCTAGTACATTATGAATGTGCAAAACAAGTTGAAACCTCGTGATTTTGCATACATATAGGTTTTATGATATGGATCACATTCAATGGTGCAGATCATGTGTTTGGTGAAGAAAAGCATGCTGAATGTGAATGGGTGACACAGTAGGAAAATTTCCTAGTGTCATTCTAGGTTATTATCTTCATATAAAATCCTGCTAGAATATAGAAATTGATCTCTCAACCTCTCACCACCACTACGGAGTTTTGGTTTAGTGGCATCAATGGGGTTGGCATGTGCGCCAGTGAGTTTTAGGTTATTTTGGGATTGTGAGTGTATTCTATTTCGACCTAGGGTATAAATGGAGATTAAGGTTGCTAAAAAGTAACAACTGGCAGCTTGGGAGAGGTTTCGAAGAGCTGTACCAATTGAAGGAGGATAAAATCCTTTGGATTTTTGAGTTGTATAGATTGCTAGTAAGGCCTTCATTAGTATGGGAAAGGAGAGATCATCATGGATAAAGAGGCAAAGGTGGCTTGTAGAATTCCTCAGGGTATTGAAGCTCCTTTAAATGCCCAAATCCATATTGTCATTCTTCTGTGCTGAATAGAGAAATGGGGAGAAAGAAAGATGTGTGAGAAGAAAAGAAAAAGAGTTGGTTGCTAGATCCTAATATTGTCTCCATATACTAGATACCTTATTTTACAGTTTTAAATTGTAATTCCCTCTTAAAGGTTCAATGGAAATTCTTTTTTGAATATCCTATGTTATTAGGAGGCAACGAAAATGATAAGTTATTTACGTCTAATATTCATTATGATTTACAAGATCTCGGAATCCTAAAATAAACATATATTCCTAGGTTTTGCATCCCCATGTTAATTATTCCAAGTAAGAATTGTTGACTTTTATAATTGCCTATGCAAATGGTGCTCTGTTCTCTTTTGCCTCCAAAGACTTCTCATTTAATGATGGGTGAAGACCAGTGCTGGCCCTGAGCTCATGGGGGCCCGAGGTGAACTTCCGAAGTGGGGTCCCCATACTGCCATACATAATGTGAGAAAAAAATTTAAAAAAAATCATATATATATATATATATATAAATTGCAACTGTTCAAGGGCCATGGGCAGGGCCAGTTTTTTTTGCTCTTTTATGTTGGTTATAAATACTCATCTCGACATATTAAATGTGCACTGTTACTACAGTTCTGAAAAAATTGACATATGTAGGTAAATAAAATAATTTGGGGGTCCATAAAAAAGGCCAAAAATCAAGGGCCTGCTTCTCCATAGGGCTGGCCCTGGTGAAGACCAGATTATGGTAGGAAGCTTTCTACGAGATTGCCTGAGATTCGTCCTCTTTGTTTGCTTTTCGAACTTTTACTTATTATCTATGAAGCACATGTACTTCTAAAAAGGACTGTACACGTACGAGACACGTGTTGGACGCTTGGACACTTGGTTGGACACTTGGTTTGAACTTCTCATGCGTGTTCCAAAATTTTTAATACATATTATATGTTGGACACTTCTTAGACACTTCTCTAACATTTCTTAAAAGTTAGATCACATATTGATAAATTTTAAATGCATAATTATGTTTCTTTTATTATTTAACTCTAGTTATTTTCATACACATCTCTAATTTTATGGTGTATAGGAGCATCCTTAGTAGTTTGTGTCAAACATGGCAAAATAGAATTTGGCAATTTTCTAAGTTTGTTGGAGTTGTTAAATGCAAAATATTAATTTCGTAGGCGAAATTGTATGGATGTTTCGTCCGTCCATATTAGTTAAATTTTTTAAAATATTTTTTCAATATTATAATATTTTTTTAATTTTTCTTTTTGGAGGGGTCCCAAAAAAAATTATTAAAAGTTTTTTTTTTGTTTGGTTAGTTCGTCCAACCCATTTCCACAGATTTCCACCATGTCAAAGTGCCCATTAACTACCAAGTCATGTGGCCTAAACCAGTCCTCATACTCTTAATTTAATTATAGTATGCTGGGGTGATTAAGGACCTCAACTTCCAGTCATGTATGCGGAAGCTGATGGTAATGGTTGGTCCAATTAAATTGCTATGTGAAGCGAAGTTTGAATTAAACATTGCAGTAGGCAGTATTAAATTAGCCACGTGAAGCGAAGATAAATTTCAGTAAGGAATGGGATGCATCTCCTTATTCCACAGACGACCATTTTTTTTCTTCCGAGGATTATTTTTTTAAAAAAATTACAAATTTCATCGTCATGAATTGAAAAATTAATTACATAATAGGGACGACCCTAAAATATGGGAATTGCCAAATCATTTTTCAAATATAGCAATGACTTCACAAAAATGCTAAAAATGGCAAAATACATGACGACGGAACAGCGTTTTTGCAAAAAAAAAAAGGCAAAATACAGAGACTGTGGATGCTCTAAGGAAGTATTCCCTCATTTTGTGGATAATAAATTTTTTGTGCAACAAATTGTACTGTTCCAACTCCATTTTTATTTAATTTATACATAAATGAAGTAATATTAAGTTATATAATATTATAGCCGTGTCTCCGTACCCTACTGTTTACAAATTTGACATGTCTCGTACCCGGTTCTGTGTCAGTACCCCTACCCGTATCCATGCTTCATAGCTTATTATAGATGTCAGATTTTATGCATGATTTAAATCATCAAGGATTTATGACCTGTTATAATACTTAGTAGTAGTGTTTTTATATTTAATCCCATATTTGGAAGTTGGTGAATGTCACCAGCATGGAGTCTCAAATTTATATCAGCCTTTAATTCACTTATTTATATAATAAACAATGAGAATCCTATTTTCTTGTCATACCATCCGTCTTCATGGCTTTAGAGCGGAGTAATAGTAGTACTCACTTCCCTAAGTTTTTTTTGATCTACCATGCGTAGGAATATCAGTGTCACTATTCTTCAAACATATTCACTCCTAAGGATATAATCCATCAGAATAATGAAGTAGAGGTTGCTGAAATGAAAGAGAAAATCAACAATTAATTGGAGTAGCTCCTCTAAAACACGCCCGCGGGGGGGGGGGGGGGATCTTCAGTTCAAATCTACATCAGGTGACCATCTATTTTATGGAATAGGTTATTTTTGTTAATTTCCATTAAAGGAAAAGTTGCTTACCACCACTGATGTTTCCTTCTCTGAGAACAACCAAAATTTCTTCTTCTTCAGTTCTTGTCCTGAGAAGAAGGATTACATTTTCACATTGGCATAGTTGATAATCCTGATATTTGTATTCGAAAACTGAATTTCAGGAAACCCATCTTGATTTATGTCAGGAAATGAACTACGTACAGATCATCTTCCCCTTGTTGAGGTTTAACTGGTTGCTGACAGTCCTGCACCTCCACTATACCCTCAGTATCTCTCAGATAATATTCTTAACACTATGATCTTCCCAATGACAATTGGAAACCAACACACACATGCATCTTACAATACCCTCAGTATCTCAGATAATATTCTTAACACTATGATATTCCCAATGACAAATGGAAACCAACACACACATTCATCTTACAACCTATTGCCAAATTTGTTTCCATTGTTAAACTCACATGAGGTTTAAGGCTTTTAATTCCTCTCTCGGTTCCACTTCCATTCCTAAAAGTGATCCTCACGAAGCTCTGCATATTCACACTCTAGTTGGATAACTAGTCAACAACCATGAAAGGCAAGATGCAAGCTTTTTCAGTGGAAGCAAATCTGGAAGATGATTAGTTTCCCACTTCGCTGTAACTGTTAGGGAGTCAAATGCTGTTAGTTGTTTACAGTGAAGTATAATAATTCAGATGGTTCAATTAAGTGCCTTGATGCTTGGTTGTTTGCCAGGGTAGGTCTTTCCTCGTGCGAATGGTGTTGATTACGTAGAGAGCCCTCTCCCACGGCCCAACTGACCTCAGCTCACATTCTTAGCTACTTCATTAGTTTGGATGCCAAGAATATTTTTTGAATGGTGAAATGGTGATCTCCATGAGTACATGCAGTACTTGTCTAGTTTTGAGTGATAAGGGGAGAATCTTGTGTCTTCGCTTTAAAAAACCTTGTATGGACTTGAACTGTTCCCTCTGTGCTTGTTGACTTGGAGTAGTTTGGAAAAGTAGGTTACTCTTCTGGTTCTCTTTAAGTAAAAGGTTGATCACTCTATCTCTACTAAAGGAGGACCTAAAGATATCATGATTCATCTGATTTATATTGATGACTCTATCATTATGTGTAGTGACTCGAGGATTTATATTGATGACTCAATTTTTATCTGTAGTGACTCAAGGCGCCTCCTCAATCAAGTAGTAAATGTCAAAAGCGTTCGAAGCAAGGGACCTTGCCGTTATTTCCTTTCTTCATCACTCCTTGGGTGTTGATGTTGCTCTCTCTCCCAGAACAATATCTTCCTTTCCCAACCAGAAGTATACTTGAAATCCATGTTGAAATAAGGATACTGGGATGTTGAATCAGTTGCACAGTTATGGATCCCTATATCAAGTTGTCCACCTACCTTGAGTGATCCTCCTCTGCCCAATCTTGACAGATATCATTGATTAGTTAGGAAACTCATTCTTCCCTCTGTCAAAAGACCTGATTTTGCCTGTCTTCATCAGTCACTTTATGCAGGGACCTGCAGTTACTGAATGGGAACCTGTTATTTCATATACCTTAAGAAGGCTCCCTGACAGGGCATGTTATACACAGTATAAATCAGGAGGATTCTCTCATTCTGCTAGGCTTCTCTGATGCTAACTGATAGGAGGCTCACCAATGGCTTATTTCTCTTCCTTAACAACTACCTCGTGTCCTGGAAGAGTAAGGACAGCTGCTCGTTCAAGCAAATGACTATAAGCACATTGTATTTGACATGTTGAAGACTCTGTTCTCTCCTTCGTGATTTGGGCATTCAGGTTTCCTCTGCTATCACTTTTCTGGTGATAACGAGGTTGCCATTCAGGCATTCACATTGCAAAACCTGGTGTTTCATGAGTGCACCAAACGAACATTGTATCAGAGGTAAATGAGAGAAGATATTCATATTCTTCGCACATGTCCACACCGCAAACCAGCTTGCCCACATTCTCACTGAAATACTGCCACCCAAGCTCTTTCCAACCTTTCTAGACAGGTTTGGCTTCATTGACAATTATGCTCCAGCGCGGTAGTGCTCTGTATTTAGTCTCATATCGGGTAGTTGACTGAAGTCACTTGTGTCTATACTCTATATATATTAGGCTTGTACAGTTGTACTCCAGCTCATGAAAGAGTATTCTTGCTTTTTTATTTTCCTCAAATTTGATGGGTTGACTTGTATATGCTGTATAGGCATATTGCACCTTTCCTGCATGTAGAGTATCTTTGCTAATTAATTTTATTCATTTATATTTCTAAATCATGAAACTCCTCTGAAAAGCTGGTGGCTTATATGTAACAATACTGCGTCTTGATTTGATCTGGATCAACGGTGCCAACCCCATCCACACAAGGTGCTGAAGATGGTGCAGTGAAATTGAGCCAGCATCAGCTTAGGCTTAGAGCTGCTTCTTTGGCTGCATCCTTATATGAGAAGTCTAATGTTTGTTCTCCTGTAAACACTTACTTCGGGTATGCGTAACTTCTATATGAATGCCTTTTGGATTTCACTAGGGAAATTTTCATATACAGTTCGATATTTGTATGATATATTACCCAGTCTTTTTGACATGATGACTATATTTGGTATTTCTTTTGGAGAGTCCAGAAGCACTTCTAGTGCAATCCAAGTATTTGGAAGCTAAATAAAAACATTTTTGATCGAAGAACTTCTTAAAATCTGGGGGCTTTCTTATTTTTCCAACCATTGACCAAGAGTTACTTTTTGCATTTTGGAAGTCTTCCATCAGAGACTTTTTTTTCTTAGAACTATTATTCACAGTATTGTTTACTCGAAGCATTTTTTGTTCACAACAACACCGATAAGCGCCTGAAGATTTAAATCTATGGAATAATACAGTGTATAGGTGAGGATTAGAGGAGGTAATGCTCATTGGCATCATAGTGTGCTTTAAAGTTTAAACTTTGTATATTTATTGGATTTTCTTTGTTCCATTTTCAGGTCTCCTGGGTATTCTTTCCCAAATCACAGAAATATACTGGAGACAAATGCCTCCAGCTCTCAGATCAGTGGACCATCTGGTGCTGGATCATTGGAACAGCAGCAACAACTCTTATTCTCTGGTGGGTATCCACACATTACCATGCCTTCTCAGCTGCCTGGTTCTAGTAGTAACAGTCAAAGTGCTGGAGTCAGTTCAGCCCCTAAAGTTTCTTTGCTTGCTCGCGAAACTTTCGTCCAGTCCCAGATTAAGGTAAACATTCCAACTACTTACTGTAACTTTTGACTCATTGTTTCTTTGCCATGTTCGTAGCTGAAATCTAGCTCTATGTGCAAATGTTTACCCACATAACATGCATTCTCGTAACAAAGGGCACCCTTGCTAAGTGGGAAGGCAAGCAGCAAATTTGTGAAGATTATTTTTAAGAATAGAATTGAAAAATTAAAAATGAAGAAAACATAATAGTAAAACAAGAATTTGCTAAAGTATACAATCTATTTACAAAATTAACATCTATTGTCAGATATAACTATAGAAAATAATTGTATCAGACAATTTTTATTGTCAATCTTGTTGCATGATTAAACCATTCAAGAAGGCTAAAGCATAAAAATTTGAAGTATCTAAAGAATAACCAGGAAAAGCAATCTTGGAGACATCAATCACTCGTATTCTAGTAGCATGACTAAAGTGCTTTAGAAGGCTCAAGTGGAAGCAGGAACTCAAGCAGGATTTTTGGGGGCTTTTACAACACTGATCACGAGTGTTCATGATTTTTAATATGCTTTTAGTGATTAGTTAAATAATTATACTAATTGGAAAAGTAATATTAACTAGCTCTTGTAAATGTTTATAGCATTATATTTCTTTTACTATCGGTCATAAGGAAGTGTTTTTTAGCAACTACTGGATGTCTGGAAGCTGTTCTATACCGGAAGACGAATATTTACTTAACACTAGTAACTAGTCATTTTATATTCTTTATTATATATTATGCTTGGTGATTCTTTTGTGCTAAAAAAAATACAAGGGTATCAATATTGTTAAGTGAACATAGGAGGTTGGTTAGAGAATTCTCTAATATGGAAATGTAATGTTACCATCTCAAATGCTTGTCCCATTTCATCCAAAGTGATGGCCATATGCTAGAAATTTTACTAGTTTTCATGTTTTGTTTTACTTTTCTAAATAACCATTTTAAATCTTACCTAAATGTAAAAGTTATGATTTTACCCTTTTTTTGGAGTAAATCTAAGATCTTACCTTTACTAAGGGCTTGATTGGTTCTTCATAGTTGGGTTGGAAATTAAAAATTGGTCATTTGGTGATAACTTACTAATTTTGCACCAAGTAAAATGGCCAGTAATTTATGCTTTATACACCTCTTCACTCCACATACTAGAATGGGGCCCACTCAAATATTAACAAAATAAGTTATATCAACTTTCCACCTAAAATTAGAACGAGAGTGAAATTTGAATTAATACTAAATTCTGTTGTGGCTTCTGGGCCCTACATAAGCTGCAGATTACTATTTTTAGGAATTACTATGAACCAAAGCTGCAATTTGTAAGGTGGAGTTGAAAATTCGTGATCAAATTTACCAATTTCTCACTTTCAGAAAAAAACACAGGTACAGTACAAGTTTTCATTAATACACGGATATCTGATTCAACACTTTCTCGCCTTTTGATTTGCTTCGAGACTTGTGAAGAGGGTGCTGACTTTTCCACGTGCATTTAATCCACGTAAATGTAGTGTACGCAAGACGTAAAACACATTTAAGGCTAAAATGGTTGAATTTACTTTTAATAAAATATAAAATATCGAAGTAAGTTTAACTAGTTATCAGCTATTGGATTTACTTTAGATTTATAGAAGGTGTTGACTTTGCATGACCGCACCAAAAAGAAAGAAATATACACAAATATAAGAGCTAGTCTGATGACTAAAAGTGAAGTATGCGCACGAATCAAAGCAAGTTCAGTGAAAAGGAAGGGTGATTTTGAGATTTCACTCTAAAATCAACCAAAAATTTGGAACAATGACTTCCCTCAAAAAAACAATTCCATAAGTTGATGTCAGCTTATGGACTGAATTAGTCTATTACAATATCTAATCTCGATCAAGATTTCTCGAGTGATATACTAGAATTGAACTGTTTAGGAGCTTTCAATCAATCCTGTAAAAAATAGTGCCCAGAGCATTTTCCTCTCTTCATCTTAACACACCTTTTACTCATTTTATACTAGTTCTTCAAATGCATATTCTTTTTTTGTTTTTTTGTTTTGAGAAAGTACTTAGTAATTTTGTGGACAGAAATTAACACAGACACATCTTTGCTATACCTTTCGTTGCGAGCATGATGACCCAGACCTCAACTTTTTCTTCTTTTACATTAACTGTATATTACATTAAGTAAAATGTACATTACATTAAGTAGGATAGTGAAGGAGGGAGGGACCACACTCTGAGAAAGAGTTATAGCAGGGAGAGCTCACTAAGAAGGAAAGCACCCCCAAAAAATTAAATCATTAGCATCTTAGTACAAAGTCATAGTACTCATGTAGTTACGGACTAGTTACTCGCATCATAATACACCATGTGCTGCAAAAATCCACTTTTGCACTACAAGCTTAATAGTTTTTTTGGGTGCCGGGTAATTCAAACCAATGGCCTGTCATTTGGTGAAGGTCCCTGGCCACTTCTCTGAAATTCCGAAATTCCGAAGTTGTGATGAGGACTGAAGGTTTTTATATCTATATTACCTTTTTATGTCTTTAGACTTAAGCTGTCACAGTCGGTTTGTTCTTATAAGAATTTATTTCCGTATTTACTATGCATGCCCAGTGGGAATTATAAGAGTGTCACTGAAATTCCAAAGTAGTGATGAGAATTGAAGGTTTTATACCTAGAATCACGCACACTTGAAATTGGTGGTGTTCATCAGCTAATTTAGTTGGTCAAACTAATGATTAATGGTCTGCTTTGAGTTCAGAGAATAATCGAATACACAGACAGTCTATACTCTCGTTTTAAGTATGAACAATATGTTGCATATTTTCTTGTACATTAATCAGGGACTAGTAATCTATACATGCAATGCACGTTCCTTTTTCCTAATCTCATACTTTCATAAATTAATCATAATAGGTACAATTTATATTTTATCAAAATTGGGGGATTTAATCTGCAGCTATGATAAAGTTGGGGGATTTGAATTGGAGGATTTAATCTGCACGGGCGATGACGTAAGTTGGATTGTCTACAAATTACATAACCCCAACTCTCCCACTATAATATTAGAGATTGAGGTAAAATTAATATTGTTAGATAATACAATAGCGGGTGAGTAGCGGGTGACTAGTAACTACTGAATTGCTTTGATTTCAGTCAGTATACAGTACACACAGACTTCTTAACATTCTCAAATGGTGCTTACCTCCATCCCCTAAACCTAGGGAACTAAAAAAATCAATACTGATGAATAATGAATTGTATAGCCACTCTTAAATTGGCCAGTGGTTTGGTTAAATTATTATCTCATTTGGTGATCCATCCTTTCCAGATGCTGGAGAGTGAGTTGCAAGCTTTACGAAAGCAGAATGAAGATCGTACTATCTCAGATATCAAAGGAAAATCTGTTGTCAATTCGGCTTAAGAATCTGCAACTTCTATTCTGCGGTGATGGCTGTATGTGAGCTGAGATTACAGGCATAAGGAAAAGTTTAATGTAAGGAGAGAGATACAGGCATAAGGAAACTACATAAACAGATAGCTCCATAGCCTTCACTATATATATTAATAGTTGAATGTTGTAAATCATCTTTTGGTCTTATTTAGCTGGATTGATGTTTCTAATGGGGGAGAAACATATTTTGTCACATGTACACTTTGTGACAGTTCTGTGTTTACTAGTTTGGCCTTCCTTGAATTTCGGAGGGGGTAGGAAGAGAGAAGTCTATATGGTTTTTATGAAGATGTAATTGTAGAAAATACCGCAAGGGAGGTCGTTTTGCTACTCTATTAGAAAAAAAAGTAACGTTGTAGTGTCTGATTGGAGATACAGGTTATGGCTTGCTGTAGTTCGGTTTCGTCAATTGTTACCGCTGATTTCGGTGTGGGGGTAAACAGATAGAATTTGTGAGTCCGGGAAACACCTGAACGATTGACTCGGTCTCCTTGCTCCTGGCACAACCTGCAAGGAAGTGCGAAACACCGGGGTTGATTCCGGCGACGCACCCTCCGACGCTCTTGTCAGTAATCAGGAAAAGATTAGGAAAGAGCTTAGGCGGTGAAAAAGTGATTAACCTGGCCATGGTGGTGGGTAGGAGGTATTTATAGTCGCCAAGAGAGAGATTAGGGGCTTGATTCCTTGTATAACTGTTCGGAGCAAAATCCTCACAGTTTGTTAAGGAAAGTAGATCTCCTAATTCCCGGTGAGAGCAAATCAGGCATGCCGATTTGGTCAAATCAGGGATCCTGGTTTGTCTCCTGCTGATATGGGTTTGTTTCGGGTCGGAACCCGAACCCAATAAGAGTGGGTCCGTTTGCGGGTGGTTGGTCCTGTGAGAAGGGGACCCAATACCCATTTTGGATCCATTTGTATGTGAAATTACCCTTTTACCCCCGTGCTTCAAGATTCGTGCTCGATCTGGACGGTCTCGATTTAACCCCATTTTTAGCCATATCACGAGCCCCCCACTCCTAGAGACTGAGCGTGATCAGACTTTGAGGAGTAGTTTAACTGTTTTAGTGGCTGGTAGGGTCGTATCGAAGTCCAGATGTAGGATCTTGAATCTAGAAAGGGGGTAGTGAGGAAGTTTCTGATGCTGCTTGCTGTTCTCAGGCCATATCGAGTATTTGGTAGCTTTCGTCTACTTTCTTCGGACTATTTATTTAATTTTGCGATGCGTTTGCTAATCGTTCGGGGGCCTTAACGATATATTCTAGGCAATAATTGTTTGTTCAGGAGCTCGAAAATGTACTCCCGAATTTTTAATTATTTTCCAGAATTTTTAGTTAATTTTCCCGAATTTTTAGCAATTTTTCGCAATTTAAATAAATAAAACGATTAAAATAGAAGAAAAAAGGTTTTAAATACCGGTTTATGACGTGGCTGGATCTGGGACGTCGATCATGGACGAGCTCGGATTTCTGAGAGATCCGACGGTTGTCGGAGTTCGGAAGCTGTTTTCTCCGTTTGCGAGCTCGGGAGGGTACTTGCTCGGCTGCCGACCGGGGACCAGGGGAGCTTGGCATACCGAGCGACGTGGCTCAATCTGAACCATCGGATGGTGGCGCGCATCTCGAAACAGGCACGGTTCCCCAAAAAACACTATCTTGTCCTTTAGCGCACGTGGTGCGATCCGGTCCGTTCATCATAAGGTGCACGAATTTCTGAGAGATCCGGCGGTTCAAGTGGCTCGGCGTCTTTTTTCTCCATTTACCAGCTCGGGAAGGCGCTTGCTCGGATGCCGACCGAAGGCACTGATGTTCAGCAGTCCGAGGGACGTGGCTTCATCTGAGCTGTTGGATGCGGGCGCGCATCTCGAGACGGGCGCAGTTCCCAAGAAAACACTATCTTGTCTTTTAGTGCTCTCGGCGGGATCTGGGCCGTCTGATTGAGATCAGACGCGAAAGTTGAGGGGAAAGTGGGTTTTCCCCGTTTACCAGCTCGGGAAGGCTCTTGCTCGGATGCCGACCGAAGGCATTGGTGTTCGGCAATTTGAGATGGCTCTGTTCTCAATTGTGTGAATGGCGCTTCGTGACTTGTGCGGCGTTTCGCCTTCCCGACGTCATTAAGGATAATTCCTTTAATTAATGCGTGGCGCTTCAACTTCCGAGGATCATAATGGCTGGTTATAGGAAGCAGGCTATAAGTACCCCACTCCTTTTGTCATTTTCGTCACAACCAAATTGGGTTCCAGACCTCGGAGGCATCTGCCTCGGGTAGCTTCTCTCTCGAAGTTCGGAGTGGTGGTCGCTCTTCTCCCTGGTTTTCCCTTTGTTCCTGACGGCCCCGAAGTGGATGTCAGGAGCGAGGGGGAACGAGGTAGTAGTGGTGACGACCGTAGTCCGTACTCGGGGGATGAGTTATCTCCGAAGGACGGGTGGTCGCTCTCTTACCTTTTTCTTCTCCCGTTCCGGACGGTCCCTAAGTGGATGTCGGGAGCGGAGGAGAATAAGGCAAGAGTGGTGACGACCGTAGTCCGGATCCGAGGGATGGGCCTTCTCGGAAAGACGGGCGGTCGCCCTGCTGTCTTGTTGTTTCCCCATCCCTCACTGCTCCGAAGGGGTGTGAGGGGTGGGGGGCAACAAGACAGTAGCGTCGACGGCCATGGTCCGGACCCGAGGTGTGGACCTCTTTCGAAGGACGGGTCGCCGTTCTCTCACCAAGATCTTCTGCCTTCTTCGGTTGCTCCGAAGTGAGTGTCGAAGTAGGCGGAGATCTTGGTGGGAGAGTGACGACCCCTGTCCGATGTCGATCTTCGGGTCGTCCGAGTCCGTTTGTTGCAACTGTGAAGGCGCCGCTGTTAGAGTCTTTCGACAAGCCGAGCCTTCCAGTTGCAACCAACTAGCTCGGGATGGCGCGCCTCTTTCGACCTCTGAGTGTTGATGGGTTCCCTCCCATCTCTGTCTTCCTTCTCGGGCTGATGGCTTTTGACGGATGTCAGCCCGGGGGAGTTAGAGATGGGGGGGGTGCCGATCTGTTTCCGACCGGGGCCTGTTGTCGGCCTAATACCGACCGAGGCTTGGGACCCGGGGGGCGCCTGCCGAGGGCGGCGCCTTAAAACATAATCAAAAATTTTCCAGGTTCTTTTATGCATAGGCGAGGCGTCCGAGGGTTAAATCGTCCGGGCGACGTGGCGCATCTTGAGCCGCTGGATGATGGCGCGCATCTCGAGACGGGCGCGGCTCCCAAGAAAACACTATCTTGTCGTCTAGCGCTCTTGGCGAGATCTGAGCCGTCGAACGTAGGCGTGAATCTCGAGGCGGCTCAGTTTCCCAGAAAACGTTATCTTGTCGTTTTGCGCAGGTGGCTTGATCTGAGCCGTCTGATCGAGATCACGTACGAAAGTTGAGGGGGAGGTGTGTTTTCCCCATTTACCAGTTCGGGAAGGCACTTGCTCGGATTCCGACCGGTCCCTGCTGTCGGCGTGTTTGGATCGCTCGGAGGTCGGACTCGGTGAGAGGAGTAGTGGTGATGGGCTTTGGTGACGTTCCGGAGGCAGCCCAAAAGTCACGAACTTTGGTTTGGAAGTCCAAGGGGCGTCCCAGTTTTACTATAAATCTCCACCCCCCTTGAGACTAAGTCTCACTTTTCATTTTTACTCTCTCTCTTCAGCTTTTACTCCGCTTCGAAGTTTTTACCTCCCTGGTGGTGTTGCTAGCTGTCGCGGTAGCGTTCCGATTCCCGGCGAGTTTTCCGACCGTACTTGTCACTTCAAGGTCAGTCTCTTTCCCTACTCTTTATAAAATGGTTAAGATTACACTCTCGGATGAGACCCCCACCTCGGAGCAAGCCGTTGGCCGAGGGGACAAAGGGAAGGGACTAATGGAGCCGAGCGAACAAGACGTCGTTCGTCCGGATAAGGAGGGTGAGGTGGCCGAAGTGCCTGAGGAGGTCGTGGCGGAGTCCCGGAAGGGTAAAGCCGTAATCACGATAGTGGAGACGCCGAAGAGAGCGGGGGCGTTCGGTCGGCAACTCATCGCAGTATCGACCGTGGGAGGTGTTCGGGATTATACCGAGGATGACTTGGAGAGGGTCACTCAAGGTACGACAAAACTGGTGGAGGAGAACGAGCCTAGGGAGCTGTCCGAGGTCGACCACAGGATATCGACTCTCACCGAGGCCGATCTCCGCACGATCCGAGAGGGTTTCCGAATCCCGCTCGAGTATGCGCTGCTTCTTCCTGGGCCGGGGTTCCGAGCTAACACCAAGTCCTCGCCGGATATATGCGTCTTCCCGGTCGATTCCCTCATTGCCGGGCTCCGGTTCCCCCTACACCCGTTCGTGGTCGAAGTTCTGATCTGGTACGGTCTGAGTCCTGCCCAACTGATGCCGAACACTTGGAGGCATGTCGTGGCGTTTCTCCTCCGATGTCAAGAGGTCGACGCCAAGCCGACTATGTTTCTCTTTCGGAGTCTTTACAAACCTTGTCAGCCGAGGCGTCATGAACAGAGGTTTTTCCTTTCTCCTCGGACGGGAGTTAAGTTGATCGAGAACCCGGACTCGATCAAGCATTGGAAGGACAAATACTTCCTCGTCCGAAGTCTGACGCCATGGGTGATACCGACAGTTTGGGCGACGGACGGTCTGCCTAAGCGTACAAAGAAGGACGCCCCGTTGAATGCCGAGGAGGCTGAGGTCCAGAGGAAGCTTCTAGCCCTGCCAGCGCTAAGCTGGAAGGATATTACCGAGGAGCATCTGTTCCGTGGGGGTCTCAGTCCGATCGACCCTCGTATGCTTCTGGTATTTATACTCCTCGTTTAAAGTTCATGAAAAATTTTCTAAGTTTTTTCATCCGGCTTTTGCAGAGACAATGAAGCTTGATTACAAGGCTCTGGTGGCGAAGGGCCGGGCAGAGCAGGAGAAGAAGAAGAGGTCGGCGGCGGAGACTCAGGAGAGCCGGCCAGCGAAGAAGCCTTCGGTCGCGAAGACTGCCGAGCAGCCGAAGGTCGCGGTCCTCAAGGAGGGGGAGATCGAGGTCCTCGTCTCTCCGACGAAGGTCGTGATCCCCGACCAGGGCGAGGTCAATGTCTCCGATCCCCCTGCCTCGGATGCGCCCGTGCCGACCTCGGGAACGGACGCTCCGGGTTCGTCGAGCAGCGTCTTCGGGGTGAAGGATGCGCTGTCCATGCCGGTTCCGCCCCTTACTGCCGAGGCGGAGAAGATCTTATCCGAGCGTCACAAGCAGATCTTCGTCCCCGACTGGCAGGTGATGAATGCCGATGGTTTCCTGGGCGATGGGAATATCTGTATGGAGGCGATAAGGCATCTGCCGACCCCGAAGGATCGGGCGACCTTGAAGGCCGGGATGGCAGGTGACTCCGTGATGCAGGTCGCCCGGGATTCCATGTCGGTAAGTGGGCTGTTTTCTTCTTCATCTGAATTTTTTCCTTAGAAAATTTTCTAAGTATTTAGGTTCGGATCGTAACTCCGTTGCTCTCTTTCAGATCATCTGCCACTTCAACTTCCTGCTTGAGGAGATGGCGAGGAAGGATCAGGAGAAGGAGAAGGAGAGGACGGAGCGCGTCAAGGTCGCGAAGCAGCTCGATTCCGAATTGCTTCTTTCGGCGAAGAGGGCCGCCGAAGTCTCGGGGCTGGAGAAGCAGCTGACCGATGCTATTCAGCTGTCAAAGGATGCGGCGGCCAGGCTCGAGGCCTCGAAGAAGGAGGTCTCCGAGCTGAAGGACTCAGCGGCCAAGCTCGAGGCGTCGGTGAAGGAGGCTGCCGACCTGAGGGAGGAGTTGGCCAAGGCTCGGTCGGAGGCGGAGGATGCTCGGAAGAGGGCCGAGAAGCTCAAGGCCAAGCACCTCAGGAAGGTGAAGAGGGTGAAGAAAGCCGTGCAGGAGGAGGCTGCGATGCACATGACCCAGAACATGCTGGACGCCTACGGCCGGGCCTTGCAACATGTGGTCGCCAAGAACCCGGGCTTCGACACGTCCACCTACAACTTCTATGACCTTGTGGAGGGGGAGGAGGTTGTTCCCGAGGAGTTGATCGGCCCCGAGGGGGAGACAGAGCCCGTCGACGACCCGTGGAAGGCCGCGACCGAGGAGGAGAAGGAAGACGACTCCGAGGAGGAGGAGAGCTGGAGCGAGGGAGGTGGCGGAGGCGACGGCAAGGACAAGGCCGAGGGGTCGACGGACCCAAACGACAAAAAGGTCGACCCCTGACTTGGTTGTCTTCTTTTATCTCTTTTTTGTAAGCCTAACTGCGGACTGGCCACCGCTGCTGTAGAACTTCTCGAGTTTTGAATGAAAAAATATTTTGTTTGGCCAAAATTTGCCCAAGTGTCGAGTCTCGGACTTAGTATTTGTTTTGGCGTGTTGGCCCTCGGATTTATCTCAGCATTTCAGGTGAGATTCGGTCCGATCACGGAGGCTGAATACCTTCGGCAGGAGCTGGTGAAAACGAAGGACGAGCTTTTTCAGAGCCGGTATAGACGGTATCTCCTGCTTGGCAGGCTCGAGGATACGAAGGCGGCTCTGCGGAGGTACGGTCGCGAGCTGTACCAGTACCGGAAGCGCTCTTCAGCCCCCTACCCCGAGGGCGAAGTTGAGAACCTCCGTAAAGAGCTCACCGCCGCCGAGCGGAAGAATGACGACCTTTTGGCCGGGGTTCAATGCTTGGAGCTAGCGGAAAAAGAGCGTTCGGAGGAGCGGGAGAAGCTGGCTTCCGAACTGGAGAAAGAGTCAACCGAGCGCAAGAGGTTATCGGCCGAAGTCGATAGGCTCAGAAGGATCACGGTAGATAGGGGGATTGAAGTGACCTACTACCGACGGCTTGCAACTGATAATGCCGATGCCTCGGGCTCGTTGACAGCGCCTCGATCGAAGAAGTTGGCGAAGGACGATGTCCTGAGGGGTAGGATCATCGAACTGGAGGAAGAGATCGCGTCGCTCAAGCCGGCACCGGTCAGGGCTAACGTTCGCAGCACTTCGTGCACTCGCGAAGAGAGCGAGAGGGGGGTTACTTTTTACGAGCTTGCGACGCGCTCGCCGTTGACCAGGGGGAGTCCAGCCGATGCTCAGAGTAGCGCGGCAGCCTCGTCGAGCGGGGCTTCGGCCGGCGTCGCCGTTAGGGCTAGCAGTGAAGGGGGGTTGCGCTTCGTTGGTTTAGGGTCGGGTTCGGAGGGCAGACCCCGACGTCCTCGCGTTTCCCTAAACCGAAGCATTCCCCTTCCGAAGAGGCTCTGATTCGGCCGTTTTTCTACTTTTGTCGATTGTTGTAATAACTTAGCCGTAGGGTCGACCGACCGTCTGTAACACTATCATGTCCGAATGCAAATAATTCTGAAAAACTCTCAAGTGTTAGGCTCCGGCAGAGTATTGAAACTGTGTTATTCGTTTTCTCTTCTTTTCAGCTCGTCGTGACTATCCATAGCTCGGACTCCGGGCGTTCGAATGATGGCTCTGAATCTGAGGCTGCTTCTGGAACAGTGGTTCTGAGCCCTAGGAGCACCGATATGAAGTTGCGCCGAGCCGAGAGTGAGTGGGACCACCTTTCGTTGGTCCTCAGTCTCCGGGAAGCCGAGATTCAACGCTTGGAGAGCAAGGTCGCCGAGCTGAACTCCGCAGGGGAGGATGAAGACTCGCAGAACGCATTCAGCAGTGCTCTTCGGGCCAAAAGCATTCGGCACATTCAGTCGAAGATCATCGCCGAGCGAGATGACCTGCTCTCCGAGATGTGGCATCTGCGTGGCGTGATGGCGAGGCTCCGGGGGGAGAAGGAGGAGTCGTCTGTCGAGGAGGACGGACAGTTTAGTGAGGATGTTTTGGTATGAGAGACAAGTGTAGTGGGTCGGGCATTGTGTGTTTTGTTTGCCAACACTTTGTAATGGAATGTTTTGTATTGCGTGCCGACAATTAATAAAAAATTCCTTTTCGTTGCTTTGTATGTTCGCCCTTCGCTTGTGACCGTATCGGTCGTGCCGGGATCTTTGAACCGAGCGCGTCTGTTTAGCCGAATGGACCAGGTGTCCGGCTCTTTGTCGTTGAGTGGATCTGGCACGGTACGACAAGGCTCTGTACCCATAAAAGCGTCATTTTGTCGCTTAGAGCAGGTGGCTAGATCTGAGCCGTCGAGGGTAGGCGCGAATCTCGAGGCGGCCCAGTTTCCCAGAAAACGTTATCTTGTCGTTTTGCGCAGGTGGCTTGATCTGAGCCGTCTGACCGGGATCACGTACGAAAGTTGAGGGGAAAGTGTGTTTTCCCCATTTACACACTCGGGAAGCCGCTTGCTCGGAAGCCGACCGAGTTGTAGGTCTTCGGTCTCCGGCTGGTAGTTAGGAGTGTTCGTTTTTTTTTTTTTTCGTGTCCGGACGAACGTCTGACATCAACCTACCGGAGTAGTTTAGATGGACTAGGAACCAAGTGTTGGACCCCGGGACCATCGCTGGAGCTCGACGGCTGTGGGAGCAATTCCGAACGGCGATCTACCCCTGCTTCGTCCGGAGACGAGCCGAAGAGGTAAAGTCGAACCGAGTGTTGGACTCCGAACCATCGGTAAAGTTCAATGGCTGTGGGAGCAATTCCGAATGGCGATCTACCCCTGGTTCGTCCGGAGACGAGCCGAAGAGGTAAAGTCGAACCGAGTGTTGGACTCCGAACCATCGGTAAAGTTCAACGGCTGTGGGAGCAATTCCGAACGGCGATCTACCCCTGGTTCGTCCGGAGACGAGCCGAAGAGGTAAAGTCGAACCGAGTGTTGGACTCCGAACCATCGGTAAAGTTCAACGGCTGTGGGAGCAATTCCGAACGGCGATCTACCCCTGGTTCGTCCGGAGACGAGCCGAAGAGGTAAAGTCGAACCGAGTGTTGGACTCCGAACCATCGGTAAAGTAATGAGGGGAGGAAAAAACAGGCAAATTCAAAAACAAAATGGAACTTTCTTTATTTGATATTTGACGGCGAACCGTTTTACATAGTAGGATTCATAGAACAGGTTACAAGTTAAAGGAGAGGAATGGCGCGACACCTCGGATTACTCAGAGAGGCGCCGGGGCGCTCTCTTGGTATTTCAGGAGGTGATCGGCATTCCAGGTCCTCGGGAGCTCTCTACCATCCATGTCCTCAAGTCGATATGCTCCAGGCCGAACAACTTTTGCGACCCGGTACGGCCCTTCCCAATTCGGAGCTAGCTTGCCCTTCTGACTGGGGAGGGATATGGCTAGCTTTCTCAACACCAGGTCTCCTTGTTCAAGGTTGGCGGGTCGGACTTTCTTGTTGTAGGCTAGCTCGACTCTCCTTCTGTAATTCTGCTGCCGAATCGATGCCCTTTCCCTCAGTTCATCTATCAGGTCCAAGTTTCCTCTGAGTTCCCTGGCATTCTGTGCTTCGTCATAGGCGATGAGCCGAGGGGAAGGAATTCCGACCTCGAGGGGTATTACAGCTTCGGCCCCATAAGTAAGGCTGAAAGGGGACTCTCCAGTGGGCGTCCGCTTGCTTGTGCGGTAGTTCCACAACACATTAGGGAGTTGATCGACCCACTGTCCTTTGGAGCACTTGTCCAACCTCTTCTTGATCCCCACAAGGATCTGCTTATTAGCGTTCTCGGCTTGTCCGTTCGACTGGGGGTGCGAGACGGACGAGAAACGCTGTTGAATGACGAGGTCGTCGCACAGGGTTCGGAATGCTGAGCCAGTGAACTGGGTCCCATTATCTGTCACGAGGATGCGCGGGACGCCGAATCTGCATATAATGTTCTTCCAGAAGAACTGCACCACTTTGTTCTCGGTTATCGTGGCGAGGGGCTCGGCCTCGACCCACTTCGAGAAGTAGTCGATAGCTACGACTAAAAACTTGAGCTGACCCGGAGCTGGAGGGAAAGGCCCTACCAAGTCCATTCCCCACATCGCGAAGGGGATAGGGCTCGATAGGGAGGCGAGGTTGGCTTGAGGGAGGCGTCGGATGCTGGAGTGTCTCTGGCAGGAGCCGCACTGCCGAACGTGTCGCTCGGCGTCTTGGAGAAGTGTCGGCCAGAAGTACCCATAATTCAGAGCTTTTCGGGCCAGGGACCTAAATCCCGAGTGTGCCCCGCCGATCCCTTCATGAAGCTCCTGTAGGGCATATTCCGCCTGTTCCGGAGAGAGGCATCGTAGATATGGTCGGCCGTCCATTTGGGAGAAAGAGCGCTTGTATAGGATGCCCTCGATTAAGACATAGCGCTCGGCTCGGGTTCTAACTCGGCGAGCTTCTTTGGGATCTGAGGGCAGAACTCCATCCCTTAGAAATTCTACCAGTGGCTTCATCCAGTTGTCTTGCAGCATGACTGGCAATGACTCCGCCGAGCCTAGTGCCTCGTCTTCGATGCTCGGCTTAGCGAGGACTTCAATTAGTACGGTCTGCTCGAGTCCTTGTAAAGAGGACGAGGCCAACTTGGAAAGTGCATCGGCCTGTGCGTTTTCCTCCCGAGGGACCCGCTGGATGATGGCTTCTTCGAACTGACCCATGAGATCCCGGACCTTGGCGAGGTACTTCGCCATCCGCTCGTCCCGGGCTTCATATTCGCCCAAGACCTGGTTTACGACCAGCTGGGAATCACTGTGGATCCGGAGACGATGCGCCCCAGCGCTTCGCGCGAGTCCGAGACCGGCTATGAGTGCCTCGTACTCCGCCTCGTTGTTCGAGGCCTTGAAGCTCATGCGGATCGCGTACTGTAGGACGAAGCTATCAGGGCCGTTCAGGATGATGCCGGCGCCGCTTCCTTCACTGCAAGAGGATCCGTCCACAAAGACTGTCCAAATGGGGGGTCCGTTCGGGACGTGGCCGACCTCGGGGATGGTGGATTCTACAATGAAGTCGGCGAGGGCCTGCGCCTTAATTGCCGTCCGAGGTTGATAGGAGATGTCGTGCTGACTCAGCTCTATCGACCACTTCATCAGCCGGCCCGAGGTTTCGGGTTTATGGAGGACTTGCTTGAGCGGTTGATCGGTGAGGACGATGACTGAATGAGATTGGAAGTAGGGCCGAAGCTTTCTTGCTGCCATGACGAGGGCGTAGGCTATCTTTTCTATCCCCGGATAACGGAGCTCGGCATCCCGAAGTACCTTGCTCACGTAGTAAATAGGCCTCTGGGTCCGGTCCTCTTCTCTGACCAGGACAGCGCTCAGGGACTGCTCGGAGGCTGCCAAGTAGAGAAAGAGAGGCTCGCCTGGGACCGGCTTACTGAGCAGAGGGGGGTTCACCAGATAGGCTTTCAGCTGGTCGAACGACGCTTGCTGTGCCTCGCCCCATTCAAATCCCTTAGCGCCTCGGAGTGCCTTGAAGAAGGGAAGGCACTTTTCCCCTGACTTGGAGAGGAACCGACCGATGGCTGCGAGCCGACCGGTGAGCTTCTGCACTTCTCTGACGTTCCGAGGCGGGGCCATGTCTAATATGGCTTTGATCTTTTCGGGGTTAGCTTCAATCCCCCGCTGGCTCACCATGAAACCGAGGAACTTGCCAGAGGAGACTCCGAACGCACACTTGTCTCGGTCCAGAAGCTGAAGCAGCCCATCCAGGACCATGTCTCGGTCCGTAATGGATCCTCGGACTCGATGGCCTCCCATAACCCCGACCTCAGCCTCACGCTCCAGAACCGCCAGAAGGAGAACGACCTCCGCACGCACCTTGACGAGAGGCGGGCCCGAGCGGGAGCCTCTCGGCAGCGTCAGGCTGAGCGGTCACCTCGTCGCCGAGACAGGCGGAGATCCCCGTACCGGAGAGGCCGAGCGGCATCTCCCGAACACCGGAGGAGGAGGCCGCGTTCCCCCGAGGATCGGCATCGTACGAGGGACCGCGAGGTACCCATCAGCCGTGCCGAATTCCTCCAGTTTCAGGAGACTGTACTGCAGGCCCTGAACGCCCGTGCCAACAACCAAAACCCCCCGAGGATCCCAACACCCCCTCGGATTCCCAGTCCTCGCCGCCGGTCGCGAAGTCCTCTCCAGGCTCCCAGTCGTCAGCAACAGCACAGTCCCCGCCGATCCGAGGGATACCGGCACCGAAGTCCACGCTCTCCCTCTTATGAGGAAGATTCCGAAGGGTCATAAGGTTACCGGCGGGGGGACGATGCCTTTGACCGCCGCCTCCATGAGGTGGAGAGGCGCATTGTCCGTATGGACCGAGAGGAGGAGTCCAGAGCAGGTACTGTTCGCCCGAACAGACCGTCCTTCTCTCGGACAATCATGGAAGCTCGCATACCGAGGGGTTTCAAACCTCCGCAGTTTGAAACGTACTCAGGCGAGTCCGACCCAGTAGACCACGTCGAGAGTTTTAAGACTCTGATGCTGATCCACCAAGTCTCCGACGCCATACTCTGCAGGACCTTCCCGGCCACACTTCGGGGTTCGGCTCGGGAATGGTATTCCAGGCTTGCCCCCGCCTCCATCTTTTCATTTGAGCAGTTTGAGACGCTGTTCATAACTCACTTTGTGAGCAGCCGACGGGCCGAGAAAACGAGTCTCTCCCTTCTGAACCTCCGGCAGGAAAGGGGTGAGAAGCTGCGTGACTATGTGAAGAGGTTCACTGCAGAAGTCAGGTCGATCGCCTCCTTAGACCAATCCATGGCGACAGTGGCGTTCCAGTCGAACGTCCTCAACTCCAACCTCCGCTCGTCCCTAGCAAAGAAGCCGCCTACCAACTTCGCCGACCTCCTACTGAGGTGCGAGAAATACATCCGAGCCGAGGAGGCCGAGTCCCTCCCGAACTTCGGAGGACCCTCCTCCGGCTCGAAGAGGAAGGCAACGGAGGAAGAGGGGGCCAAGAAGACAATGAAGGACGGAGGCGGCCAGCGTCGTCCTCCCCCCAGGTTCGAGAAATTCACGCCCCTCACAACTAATGTCTCCACTATCCTCATGGAGGTAGAGAAGGAGGGGGTCCTCCCTCCAGCCCCGAGGATGCACAAACCGGCGAAGAGGAGGGACAAAGACAAGTGGTGTCGGTATCACCGGGACCACGGGCACGAGACGAATGACTGTCGGGCTTTGAGAGATGAGATCGAAGCCCTCATCCGAAGGGGGCAGTTGGCGAAGTTCGTGAAGGCTAACGATCGGACAGATCGGAACTCTCCTCCCCCTCGGGGGGATAACAAGCGCTCTGAGCGGCGCGAAGTAACACCTGAGTTCGAAGAAGAAAGGGTTCTGCATATGATCCACGGGGGCCCCATGGGCGGCTCCTCTAATACGTCTCGGAAAGCCTTCGTCCGAGAGGTGAACTCGGTCCACAGTGCTCCTCCCCCCAAGGGCTTCGGTGTGCCCGTGTCCTTCTCCGACGCTGATCTCGAAGGAGTCCGAACCCCTCACTGTGATGCCCTCGTCATCGACCTCCGCATGGCCAACTTCAAGGTGCAGAGGATTTTGGTTGACAACGGGAGTTCGGTCAACATCCTATTCCTCTCGGCCTTCCAGGGCCTCCAGCTGTCCCGAGACCGTCTCAAGCCGGCCGGATACACTCTACACGGGTTCACGGGGGTCCCGGTAACCGTCGAAGGGGTGATAACCCTTGACGTTACTGCGGGGAGCACCCCTACTACCCGGACCGAGCCCATGGACTTCATGGTCGTTGACGTCCCGGCAGCATACAATGTCATCCTCGGCCGCCCCGGCCTAGCCGCCCTTGAGGCCGTCCCCTCAGCATACCATTTGAAGATGAAGTTCCCCACTCGGTCGGGAGTAGGGGAAGTCAGGGGAAGCCAGGAAACAGCTCGGAAGTGCTACATGACTTCCACCGGGGGACCAGTGCTCTCGCTCGAGACACTCGAGATCCCCGAGCCGAAGGCTCGCCCAACGTCCGAGCCAGCGGACGAGTTAGAAGAAGTACTCTTCTCCGACGAGGACCCAAGCTAAAAATTCCTCGTCAGCAAGTCCTTACCGACCGTGCTATTCTCCGACCTTGTGAGATGCATCCGGGGTAACCGCGACCTATTTGCTTGGTCGGCCGCGGATATGCCCGGCATCTCCGAAGACTTGCTCGTCCACCGCCTAAGTGTCGAGCCGGGGTGCAAACCGGTTCAGCAGAAGAGGCGAAAGTTCGCTCCCGAGCGACAGCAGGCAATCAAGGAGGAAGTGAATAAGCTGCTGAAGGCCAAGTTCATCCAGGAGGTGAATTATCCCGAGTGGTTGTCGAATGTTGTGATGGTCAAGAAGTCCAACGGCTCGTGGAGGATATGCATCGACTTCACCGACCTCAACAAAGCGTGTCCGAAGGATCCCTTCCCTCTCCCGAACATCGACACCCTAATCGACGCCACCTCGGGCCATGAACTCCTCAGCTTCATGGATGCCTTCTCGGGCTACAACCAAATCCGGATGTTCCCTCCGGACATCCCGAAGACCTCCTTCGTCACCGACCAAGGCCTCTACTGCTACCGAGTAATGCCGTTCGGTTTGAAGAACGCGGGAGCCACCTACCAGCGCCTCGTTAACAAGGTCTTTCAGCATCAGATCGATCGAAATATGGAGGTGTACGTCGATGACATGCTCGTCAAGAGCATCCACGGCACCGACCATGTAGCCGACCTCCAAGAGGCGTTCGGCGTGTTGAGGGAGTACAACATGCGGCTAAACCCGAACAAGTGTGCGTTCGGAGTCTCCTCTGGCAAGTTCCTCGGTTTCATGGTGAGCCAGCGGGGGATTGAAGCTAACCCCGAAAAGATCAAAGCCATATTAGACATGGCCCCGCCTCGGAACGTCAGAGAAGTGCAGAAGCTCACCGGTCGGCTCGCAGCCATCGGTCGGTTCCTCTCCAAGTCAGGGGAAAAGTGCCTTCCCTTCTTCAAGGCACTCCGAGGCGCTAAGGGATTTGAATGGGGCGAGGCACAGCAAGCGTCGTTCGACCAGCTGAAAGCCTATCTGGTGAACCCCCCTCTGCTCAGTAAGCCGGTCCCAGGCGAGCCTCTCTTTCTCTACTTGGCAGCCTCCGAGCAGTCCCTGAGCGCTGTCCTGGTCAGAGAAGAGGACCGGACCCAGAGGCCTATTTACTACGTGAGCAAGGTACTTCGGGATGCCGAGCTCCGTTATCCGGGGATAGAAAAGATAGCCTACGCCCTCGTCATGGCAGCAAGAAAGCTTCGGCCCTACTTCCAATCTCATTCAGTCATCGTCCTCACCGATCAACCGCTCAAGCAAGTCCTCCATAAACCCGAAACCTCGGGCCGGCTGATGAAGTGGTCGATAGAGCTGAGTCAGCACGACATCTCCTATCAACCTCGGACGGCAATTAAGGCGCAGGCCCTCGCCGACTTCATTGTAGAATCCACCATCCCCGAGGTCGGCCACGTCCCGAACGGACCCCCCATTTGGACAGTCTTTGTGGACGGATCCTCTTGCAGTGAAGGAAGCGGCGCCGGCATCATCCTGAACGGCCCTGATAGCTTCGTCCTACAGTACGCGATCCGTATGAGCTTCAAGGCCTCGAACAACGAGGCGGAGTACGAGGCACTCATAGCCGGTCTCGGACTCGCGCGAAGCGCTGGGGCGCATCGTCTCCGGATCCACAGTGATTCCCAGCTGGTTGTAAACCAGGTCTTGGGCGAATATGAAGCCCGGGACGAGCGGATGGCGAAGTACCTCGCCAAGGTCCGGGATCTCATGGGTCGGTTCGAAGAAGCCATCATCCAGCGGGTCCCTCGGGAGGAAAACGCACAGGCCGATGCACTTTCCAAGTTGGCCTCGTCCTCTTTACAAGGACTCGAGCAGACCGTACTAATTGAAGTCTTCGCTAAGCCGAGCATCGAAGACGAGGCACTAGGCTCGGCGGAGTCATTGCCAGTCATGCTGCAAGACAACTGGATGAAGCCACTGGTAGAATTTCTAAGGGATGGAGTTCTGCCCTCAGATCCCAAAGAAGCTCGCCGAGTTAGAACCCGAGCCGAGCGCTATGTCTTAATCGAGGGCATCCTATACAAGCGCTCTTTCTCCCAAATGGACGGCCGACCATATCTACGATGCCTCTCTCCGGAACAGGCCGAATATGCCCTACAGGAGCTTCATGAAGGGATCGGCGGGGCACACTCGGGATTTAGGTCCCTGGCCCGAAAAGCTCTGAATTATGGGTACTTCTGGCCGACACTTCTCCAAGATGCCGAGCGACACGTTCGGCAGTGCGGCTCCTGCCAGAGACACTCCAGCATCCGACGCCTCCCTCAAGCCAACCTCGCCTCCCTATCGAGCCCTATCCCCTTCGCGATGTGGGGAATGGACTTGGTAGGGCCTTTCCCTCCAGCTCCGGGTCAGCTCAAGTTTTTAGTCGTAGCTATCGACTACTTCTCGAAGTGGGTCGAGGCCGAGCCCCTCGCCACGATAACCGAGAACAAAGTGGTGCAGTTCTTCTGGAAGAACATTATATGCAGATTCGGCGTCCCGCGCGTCCTCGTGACAGATAATGGGACCCAGTTCACTGGCTCAGCATTCCGAACCCTGTGCGACGACCTCGTCATTCAACAGCGTTTCTCGTCCGTCTCGCACCCCCAGTCGAACGGACAAGCCGAGAACGCTAATAAGCAGATCCTTGTGGGGATCAAGAAGAGGTTGGACAAGTGCTCCAAAGGACAGTGGGTCGATCAACTCCCTAATGTGTTGTGGAACTACCGCACAAGCAAGCGGACGCCCACTGGAGAGTCCCCTTTCAGCCTTACTTATGGGGCCGAAGCTGTAATACCCCTCGAGGTCGGAATTCCTTCCCCTCGGCTCATCGCCTATGACGAAGCACAGAATGCCAGGGAACTCAGAGGAAACTTGGACCTGATAGATGAACTGAGGGAAAGGGCATCGATTCGGCAGCAGAATTACAGAAGGAGAGTCGAGCTAGCCTACAACAAGAAAGTCCGACCCGCCAACCTTGAACAAGGAGACCTGGTGTTGAGAAAGCTAGCCATATCCCTCCCCAGTCAGAAGGGCAAGCTAGCTCCGAATTGGGAAGGGCCGTACCGGGTCGCAAAAGTTGTTCGGCCTGGAGCATATCGACTTGAGGACATGGATGGTAGAGAGCTCCCGAGGACCTGGAATGCCGATCACCTCCTGAAATACCAAGAGAGCGCCCCGGCGCCTCTCTGAGTAATCCGAGGTGTCACGCCATTCCTCTCCTTTAACTTGTAACCTGTTCTATGAATCCTACTATGTAAAACGGTTCGCCGTCAAATATCAAATAAAGAAAGTTCCATTTTGTTTTTGAATTTGCCTGTTTTTTCCTCCCCTCTTTACTTTACCGATGGTTCGGAGTCCAACACTCGGTTCGACTTTACCTCTTCGGCTCGTCTCCGGACGAACCAGGGGTAGATCGCCGTTCGGAATTGCTCCCACAGCCGTTGAACTTTACCGATGGTTCGGAGTCCAACACTCGGTTCGACTTTACCTCTTCGGCTCGTCTCCGGACGAACCAGGGGTAGATCGCCGTTCGGAATTGCTCCCACAGCCGTTGAACTTTACCGATGGTTCGGAGTCCAACACTCGGTTCGACTTTACCTCTTCGGCTCGTCTCCGGACGAACCAGGGGTAGATCGCCGTTCGGAATTGCTCCCACAGCCGTTGAACTTTACCGATGGTTCGGAGTCCAACACTCGGTTCGACTTTACCTCTTCGGCTCGTCTCCGGACGAACTAGGGGTAGATCGCCGTTCGGAATTGCTCCCACAGCCGTTGAACTTTACCGATGGTTCGGAGTCCAACACTCGGTTCGACTTTACCTCTTCGGCTCGTCTCCGGACGAAGCAGGGGTAGATCGCCGTTCGGAATTGCTCCCACAGCCGTCGAGCTCCAGCGATGGTCCCGGGGTCCAACACTTGGTTCCTAGTCCATCTAAACTACTCCGGTAGGTTGATGTCAGACGTTCGTCCGGACACGAAAAAAAAAAAAACGAACACTCCTAACTACCAGCCGGAGACCGAAGACCTACAACTCGGTCGGCTTCCGAGCAAGAGGCTTCCCGAGTGTGTAAATGGGGAAAACACACTTTCCCCTCAACTTTCGTACGTGATCCCGGTCAGACGGCTCAGATCAAGCCACCTGCGCAAAACGACAAGATAACGTTTTCTGGGAAACTGGGCCGCCTCGAGATTCGCGCCTACCCTCGACGGCTCAGATCTAGCCACCTGCTCTAAGCGACAAAATGACGCTTTTATGGGTACAGAGCCTTGTCGTACCGTGCCAGATCCACTCAACGACAAAGAGCCGGACACCTGGTCCATTCGGCTAAACAGACGCGCTCGGTTCAAAGATCCCGGCACGACCGATACGGTCACAAGCGAAGGGCGAACATACAAAGCAACGAAAAGGAATTTTTTATTAATTGTCGGCACGCAATACAAAACATTCCATTACAAAGTGTTGGCAAACAAAACACACAATGCCCGACCCACTACACTTGTCTCTCATACCAAAACATCCTCACTAAACTGTCCGTCCTCCTCGACAAACGACTCCTCCTTCTCCCCCCGGAGCCTCGCCATCACGCCACGCAGATGCCACATCTCGGAGAGCAGGTCATCTCGCTCGGCGATGATCTTCGACTGAATGTGCCGAATGCTTTTGGCCCGAAGAGCACTGCTGAATGCGTTCTGCGAGTCTTCATCCTCCCCTGCGGAGTTCAGCTCGGCGACCTTGCTCTCCAAGCGTTGAATCTCGGCTTCCCGGAGACTGAGGACCAACGAAAGGTGGTCCCACTCACTCTCGGCTCGGCGCAACTTCATATCGGTGCTCCTAGGGCTCAGAACCACTGTTCCAGAAGCAGCCTCGGATTCAGAGCCATCATTCGAACGCCCGGAGTCCGAGCTATGGATCGTCACGACGAGCTGAAAAGAAGAGAAAACGAATAACACAGTTTCAATACTCTGCCGGAGCCTAACACTTGAGAGTTTTTCAGAATTATTTGCATTCGGACATGATAGTGTTACAGACGGTCGGTCGACCCTACGGCTAAGTTATTACAACAATCGACAAAAGTAGAAAAACGGCCGAATCAGAGCCTCTTCGGAAGGGGAATGCTTCGGTTTAGGGAAACGCGAGGACGTCGGGGTCTGCCCTCCGAACCCGACCCTAAACCAACGAAGCGCGACCCCCCTTCACTGCTAGCCCTAACGGCGACGCCGGCCGAAGCCCCGCTCGACGAGGCTGCCGCGCTACTCTGAGCATCGGCTGGACTCCCCCTGGTCAACGGCGAGTGCGTCGCAAGCTCGTAAAAAGTAACCCCCCTCTCGCTCTCTTCGCGAGTGCACGAAGTGCTGCGAACGTTAGCCCTGACCGGTGCCGGCTTGAGCGACGCGATCTCTTCCTCCAGTTCGATGATCCTACCCCTCAGGACATCGTCCTTCGCCAACTTCTTCGATCGAGGCGCTGTCAACGAGCCCGAGGCATCGGCATTATCAGTTGCAAGCCGTCGGTAGTAGGTCACTTCAATCCCCCTATCTACCGTGATCCTTCTGAGCCTATCGACTTCGGCCGATAACCTCTTGCGCTCGGTTGACTCTTTCTCCAGTTCGGAAGCCAGCTTCTCCCGCTCCTCCGAACGCTCTTTTTCCGCTAGCTCCAAGCATTGAACCCCGGCCAAAAGGTCGTCATTCTTCCGCTCGGCGGCGGTGAGCTCTTTACGGAGGTTCTCAACTTCGCCCTCGGGGTAGGGGGCTGAAGAGCGCTTCCGGTACTGGTACAGCTCGCGACCGTACCTCCGCAGAGCCGCCTTCGTATCCTCGAGCCTGCCAAGCAGGAGATACCGTCTATACCGGCTCTGAAAAAGCTCGTCCTTCGTTTTCACCAGCTCCTGCCGAAGGTATTCAGCCTCCGTGATCGGACCGAATCTCACCTGAAATGCAGAGATAAATCCGAGGGCCAACACGCCAAAACAAATACTAAGTCCGAGACTCGACACTTGGGCAAATTTTGGCCAAACAAAACATTTTTTCATTCAAAACTCGAGAAGTTCTACAGCAGCGGTGGCCAGTCCGCAGTTAGGCTTACAAAAAAGAGATAAAAGAAGACAACCAAGTCAGGGGTCGACCTTTTTGTCGTTTGGGTCCATCGACCCCTCGGCCTTGTCCTTGCCGTCGCCTCCGCCACCTCCCTCGCTCCAGCTCTCCTCCTCCTCGGAGTCGTCTTCCTTCTCCTCCTCGGTCGCGGCCTTCCACGGGTCGTCGACGGGCTCTGTCTCCCCCTCGGGGCCGATCAACTCCTCGGGAACAACCTCCTCCCCCTCCACAAGGTCATAGAAGTTGTAGGTGGACGTGTCGAAGCCCGGGTTCTTGGCGACCACATGTTGCAAGGCCCGGCCGTAGGCGTCCAGCATGTTCTGGGTCATGTGCATCGCAGCCTCCTCCTGCACGGCTTTCTTCACCCTCTTCACCTTCCTGAGGTGCTTGGCCTTGAGCTTCTCGGCCCTCTTCCGAGCATCCTCCGCCTCCGACCGAGCCTTGGCCAACTCCTCCCTCAGGTCGGCAGCCTCCTTCACTGACGCCTCGAGCTTGGCCGCTGAGTCCTTCAGCTCGGAGACCTCCTTCTTCGAGGCCTCGAGCCTGGCCGCCGCATCCTTTGACAGCTGAATAGCATCGGTCAGCTGCTTTTCCAGCCCCGAGACTTCGGCGGCCCTCTTCGCCGAAAGAAGCAATTCGGAATCGAGCTGCTTCGCGACCTTGACGCGCTCCGTCCTCTCCTTCTCCTTCTCCTGATCCTTCCTCGCCATCTCCTCAAGCAGGAAGTTGAAGTGGCAGATGATCTGAAAGAGAGCAACGGAGTTACGATCCGAACCTAAATACTTAGAAAATTTTCTAAGGAAAAAATTCAGATGAAGAAGAAATCAGCCCACTTACCGACATGGAATCCCGGGCGACCTGCATCACGGAGTCACCTGCCATCCCGGCCTTCAAGGTCGCCCGATCCTTCGGGGTCGGCAGATGCCTTATCGCCTCCATACAGATATTCCCATCGCCCAGGAAACCATCGGCATTCATCACCTGCCAGTCGGGGACGAAGATCTGCTTGTGACGCTCGGATAAGATCTTCTCCGCCTCGGCAGTAAGGGGCGGAACCGGCATGGACAGCGCATCCTTCACCCCGAAGACGCTGCTCGACGAACCCGGAGCGTCCGTTCCCGAGGTCGGCACGGGCGCATCCGAGGCAGGGGGATCGGAGACATTGACCTCGCCCTGGTCGGGGATCACGACCTTCGTCGGAGAGACGAGGACCTCGATCTCCCCCTCCTTGAGGACCGCGACCTTCGGCTGCTCGGCAGTCTTCGCGACCGAAGGCTTCTTCGCTGGCCGGCTCTCCTGAGTCTCCGCCGCCGACCTCTTCTTCTTCTCCTGCTCTGCCCGGCCCTTCGCCACCAGAGCCTTGTAATCAAGCTTCATTGTCTCTGCAAAAGCCGGATGAAAAAACTTAGAAAATTTTTCATGAACTTTAAACGAGGAGTATAAATACCAGAAGCATACGAGGGTCGATCGGACTGAGACCCCCACGGAACAGATGCTCCTCGGTAATATCCTTCCAGCTTAGCACTGGCAGGGCTAGAAGCTTCCTCTGGACCTCAGCCTCCTCGGCATTCAACGGGGCGTCCTTCTTTGTACGCTTAGGCAGGCCGTCCGTCGCCCAAACTGTCGGTATCACCCACGGCGTCAGACTTCGGACGAGGAAGTATTTGTCCTTCCAATGCTTGATCGAGTCCGGGTTCTCGATCAACTTAACTCCCGTCCGAGGAGAAAGGAAAAACCTCTGTTCATGACGCCTCGGCTGACAAGGTTTGTAAAGACTCCGAAAGAGAAACATAGTCGGCTTGGCGTCGACCTCTTGACATCGGAGGAGAAACGCCACGACATGCCTCCAAGTGTTCGGCATCAGTTGGGCAGGACTCAGACCGTACCAGATCAGAACTTCGACCACGAACGGGTGTAGGGGGAACCGGAGCCCGGCAATGAAGGAATCGACCGGGAAGACGCATATATCCGGCGAGGACTTGGTGTTAGCTCGGAACCCCGGCCCAGGAAGAAGCAGCGCATACTCGAGCGGGATTTGGAAACCCTCTCGGATCGTGCGGAGATCGGCCTCGGTGAGAGTCGATATCCTGTGGTCGACCTCGGACAGCTCCCTAGGCTCGTTCTCCTCCACCAGTTTTGCCGTACCTTGAGTGACCCTCTCCAAGTCATCCTCGGTATAATCCCGAACACCTCCCACGGTCGATACTGCGATGAGTTGCCGACCGAACGCCCCCGCTCTCTTCGGCGTCTCCACTATCGTGATTATGGCTTTACCCTTCCGGGACTCCGCCACGACCTCCTCAGGCACTTCGGCCACCTCACCCTCCTTATCCGGACGAACGACGTCTTGTTCGCTCGGCTCCATTAGTCCCTTCCCTTTGTCCCCTCGGCCAACGGCTTGCTCCGAGGTGGGGGTCTCATCCGAGAGTGTAATCTTAACCATTTTATAAAGAGTAGGGAAAGAGACTGACCTTGAAGTGACAAGTACGGTCGGAAAACTCGCCGGGAATCGGAACGCTACCGCGACAGCTAGCAACACCACCAGGGAGGTAAAAACTTCGAAGCGGAGTAAAAGCTGAAGAGAGAGAGTAAAAATGAAAAGTGAGACTTAGTCTCAAGGGGGTGGAGATTTATAGTAAAACTGGGACGCCCCTTGGACTTCCAAACCAAAGTTCGCGACTTTTGGGCTGCCTCCGGAACGTCACCAAAGCCCATCACCACTACTCCTCTCACCGAGTCCGACCTCCGAGCGATCCAAACACGCCGACAGCAGGGACCGGTCGGAATCCGAGCAAGTGCCTTCCTGAACTGGTAAATGGGGAAAACACACCTCCCCCTCAACTTTCGTACGTGATCTCGATCAGACGGCTCAGATCAAGCCACCTGCGCAAAACGACAAGATAACGTTTTCTGGGAAACTGAGCCGCCTCGAGATTCACGCCTACGTTCGACGGCTCAGATCTCGCCAAGAGCGCTAGACGACAAGATAGTGTTTTCTTGGGAGCCGCGCCCGTCTCGAGATGCGCGCCATCATCCAGCGGCTCAAGATGCGCCACGTCGCCCGGACGATTTAACCCTCGGACGCCTCGCCTATGCATAAAAGAACCTGGAAAATTTTTGATTATGTTTTAAGGCGCCGCCCTCGGCAGGCGCCCCCCGGGTCCCAAGCCTCGGTCGGTATTAGGCCGACAACAGGCCCCGGTCGGAAACAGATCGGCACCCCCCCCATCTCTAACTCCCCCGGGCTGACATCCGTCAAAAGCCATCAGCCCGAGAAGGAAGACAGAGATGGGAGGGAACCCATCAACACTCAGAGGTCGAAAGAGGCGCGCCATCCCGAGCTAGTTGGTTGCAACTGGAAGGCTCGGCTTGTCGAAAGACTCTAACAGCGGCGCCTTCACAGTTGCAACAAACGGACTCGGACGGCCCGAAGATCGACATCGGACAGGGGTCGTCACTCTCCCACCAAGATCTCCGCCTACTTCGACACTCACTTCGGAGCAACCGAAGAAGGCAGAAGATCTTGGTGAGAGAACGGCGACCCGTCCTTCGAAAGAGGTCCACACCTCGGGTCCGGACCATGGCCGTCGACGCTACTGTCTTGTTGCCCCCCACCCCTCACACCCCTTCGGAGCAGTGAGGGATGGGGAAACAACAAGACAGCAGGGCGACCGCCCGTCCTTCGGAGAAGGCCCATCCCTCGGATCCGGACTATGGTCGTCACCACTCTTGCCTTATTCTCCTCCGCTCCCGACATCCACTTAGGGACCGTCCGGAACGGGAGAAGAAAAAGGTAAGAGAGCGACCACCCGTCCTTCGGAGATAACTCATCCCCCGAGTACGGACTACGGTCGTCACCACTACTACCTCGTTCCCCCTCGCTCCTGACATCCACTTCGGGGCCGTCAGGAACAAAGGGAAAACCAGGGAGAAGAGCGACCACCACTCCGAACTTCGAGAGAGAAGCTACCCGAGGCAGATGCCTCCGAGGTCTGGAACCCAATTTGGTTGTGACGAAAATGACAAAAGGAGTGGGGTACTTATAGCCTGCTTCCTATAACCAGCCATTATGATCCTCGGAAGTTGAAGCGCCACGCATTAATTAAAGGAATTATCCTTAATGACGTCGGGAAGGCGAAACGCCGCACAAGTCACGAAGCGCCATTCACACAATTGAGAACAGAGCCATCTCAAATTGCCGAACACCAATGCCTTCGGTCGGCATCCGAGCAAGAGCCTTCCCGAGCTGGTAAACGGGGAAAACCCACTTTCCCCTCAACTTTCGCGTCTGATCTCAATCAGACGGCCCAGATCCCGCCGAGAACACTAAAAGACAAGATAGTGTTTTCTTGGGAACTGCGCCCGTCTCGAGATGCGCGCCCGCATCCAACAGCTCAGATGAAGCCACGTCCCTCGGACTGCTGAACATCAGTGCCTTCGGTCGGCATCCGAGCAAGCGCCTTCCCGAGCTGGTAAATGGAGAAAAAAGACGCCGAGCCACTTGAACCGCCGGATCTCTCAGAAATTCGTGCACCTTATGATGAACGGACCGGATCGCACCACGTGCGCTAAAGGACAAGATAGTGTTTTTTGGGGAACCGTGCCTGTTTCGAGATGCGCGCCACCATCCGATGGTTCAGATTGAGCCACGTCGCTCGGTATGCCGAGCTCCCCTGGTCCCCGGTCGGCAGCCGAGCAAGTACCCTCCCGAGCTCGCAAACGGAGAAAACAGCTTCCGAACTCCGACAACCGTCGGATCTCTCAGAAATCCGAGCTCGTCCATGATCGACGTCCCAGATCCAGCCACGTCATAAACCGGTATTTAAAACCTTTTTTCTTCTATTTTAATCGTTTTATTTATTTAAATTGCGAAAAATTGCTAAAAATTCGGGAAAATTAACTAAAAATTCTGGAAAATAATTAAAAATTCGGGAGTACATTTTCGAGCTCCTGAACAAACAATTATTGCTTAGAATATATCGTTAAGGCCCCCGAACGATTAGCAAACGCATCGCAAAATTAAATAAATAGTCCGAAGAAAGTAGACGAAAGCTACCAAATACTCGATATGGCCTGAGAACAGCAAGCAGCATCAGAAACTTCCTCACTACCCCCTTTCTAGATTCAAGATCCTACATCTGGACTTCGATACGACCCTACCAGCCACTAAAACAGTTAAACTACTCCTCAAAGTCTGATCACGCTCAGTCTCTAGGAGTGGGGGGCTCGTGATATGGCTAAAAATGGGGTTAAATCGAGACCGTCCAGATCGAGCACGAATCTTGAAGCACGGGGGTAAAAGGGTAATTTCACATACAAATGGATCCAAAATGGGTATTGGGTCCCCTTCTCACAGGACCAACCACCCGCAAACGGACCCACTCTTATTGGGTTCGGGTTCCGACCCGAAACAAACCCATATCAGCAGGAGACAAACCAGGATCCCTGATTTGACCAAATCGGCATGCCTGATTTGCTCTCACCGGGAATTAGGAGATCTACTTTCCTTAACAAACTGTGAGGATTCTGCTCCGAACAGTTATACAAGGAATCAAGCCCCTAATCTCTCTCTTGGCGACTATAAATACCTCCTACCCACCACCATGGCCAGGTTAATCACTTTTTCACCGCCTAAGCTCTTTCCTAATCTTTTCCTGATTACTGACAAGAGCGTCGGAGGGTGCGTCGCCGGAATCAACCCCGGTGTTTCGCACTTCCTTGCAGGTTGTGCCAGGAGCAAGGAGACCGAGTCAATCGTTCAGGTGTTTCCCGGACTCACAAATTCTATCTGTTTACCCCCACACCGAAATCAGCGGTAACAGGATGGAACTCTTATAATTTTGATGCTATAATCCTACTGCTTAAAGGTTTACTGCAAGTTGCTACCCCTACAATTGAAGGAAAATAAAAGGTATATTTCACAGGGTTTTTATCTATTATATTTTCAATTTATTGAAAATCTCCCCCTTTAGAGATGAATGTGGAAAAAACGTTCCGCAAAGGAAATAGAAAAAAACCACCACAAGTGGCCTAGTGGTAAGAGCGATGGGACTTGGAGTGTGCTCCTCCAAGATCCTGGGTTCGAACCCTATGGTTCCCAAGATGGGGATTAAATACCTCTGGGGTGGCCAGTGACCGCTATGCATAGATGGCTGGCGCAACAACCCGACCAAAGGTCGGGAGCCTTGTCACGAGGACTGGGATTAGTCTGACCCGTAGAGGAGGATGGAGACCCAGTATAATCAAAAAAAAAAAAAAAAGGAAATAGAAAAAACCCTTAGCTAATCGAGTGCTGAGTTTAGAATTACTGTTCTTTTTTTTTCTCTTATAAGAGGTTACCTCTTATAAGAGATTTACAGTAAGAGCCTCTTGTAAGATGCTCTTTTTGAAGTGTTCTTTTTTTATAAAAATAACCTCTCATAAGATATTTCTGTTCTTTTTTCACCTCTTACAAGAGCCTATATTTCCTCAAAGTCTATATTACCCCAAAGTATAAAAATAGTGAGATGAAGGACAAGAAAAGATAAGTTCAAATTACTAATATATAAACTAGTGTAATGGTAAGTTAAATTCACAAATCAGTGTAAATCATCATTTATAATTCCGGGCTACTATAGACTTTTAATTAGTATGAAAATTAGTATGTATAAATATAAATAATAATAATTTGTTTCAAAGAAGTTGGATTAAAAAAATTTAAGGTCAATGGGCTAATATAAATTCTCCCTTAGCTGGAAAAAAAAAAAAAAAAAAAAAAAAACTGACCGGCTGCAGGATTTGAACATGGTGGCATCATAACAGGACAAATCAACTAGCCACAACTCAAGTAATGTACTTACTGGACTTAAATATATATATCTTTAAATAAATCAGTATTTCGACAGCATCCTTAACATAATTGTTCGAGATTGTGAAGAATGAATCCCCACACTTTTTCTAGGATAGCATATTATAGTCAACTACGTATATGATTACACTTTTTCTAGGATAACATATTCCGGGCTACTATAGACTAATATATAAACTAGTTTAATTAGTAACAATTATAATATAGACTTTTTAAGTGATAGAAGTCTTATATGAATTTGAAAGAGGCTACTAGAAGTCTTTTAGGCTTATAAGATATTTTGAAAAAAATCTCTTATAAGAAGTAAAAAAAGAACACTAAAAAAACTCTTATAAGAGGGGGACCACCTCTTACAAGAGGTAAATCTCTTATAAGAGGAGAAAAAGAACACTACTTAGTCACCATGTTATTCTCTTCTTGAGTAATCCAAGTCTCAACCTCTCCTCTTAATGCCGAAGTTATAGAATATTCGAAACGACACCAAATCGGATCGGCGGCGGAAGAGCGGTAATGCGAGCGGTGCAACCAAATTTGATCAACCTGCAAATGGTAGATGGAATCGAACAAAAGAACATACGAAAAAGAAGAAGAAGAAGAACAACATAATTGCGTTACTGATTTCTCAAAAAGCTACTCACCGATTACAATTCTCAGTATTTAAAGACAGACTACGTCTGCTTTTGATCCACCAATGGGAAGTTGGCATGTAGCACGTGCAACGCCTGCATCCTTACTAAAATTCCACTCCCTAACTGCCTCTGATTCACAGTGGGTCCCATCGCTACTCTCTCCTCCACTCATAGATGCACAGCTGGCACCGTGTGCCACCCGTGAGAAACGTATAATGGGCTTTATTGCAAAAAGGCGAGTTTATTTGCATATAACACCCTGGAAGAAATATAATACCCCGATGACTGATACATGTACTTCAGGACTGATATGTAACAATATCAGATACGACATCATATAAGTTTTGGACTGTATCATCCCTCCCTACTTGAAAAAAAGCTTCCATAATATGCTGAAAATTAGAGAAGCTATTATAGATATCCCAAAACTATTTCCAGGTTGCCTTATCATTGCTACCTTTCCATTAGGTTAAAACCTCATTTACGGCTACTCCTCCTTTCCCTATCAATCTTCGATCCAAAATTTTCATGGGTTCAACCTGTTCCTTATGGAAATATAGGGTATAGTGTGTTTGCAGCTTGCTGCCATCACCCAAATGCTTCTTAAGTTGAGAGACATGGAAAACATTATGGATTCTAGCGCTCGGTGGCAGTTGAAGCTTGTAAGCAATAGGGCCTATCCTCTCCACCACTGTATAGGGACTATAATAGAGACGAGATAGCTTGTGGATACGTTTACCTCCAACTGAAGTCGGCCTGTACGGTTGGAGTTTGAGATACAAAAAATTTCCTACTGCATACTTTTTATCAACCCGGTGAACACTTGATCGTCGGAGGTTCATGATTGTCGAGCTTTGATACCATTGTTACGTCACTGAATTGGATCAACGGAGGAAGAGCAGCACTGCACATCGCAACCACCAATGATCTACCTGCGAATGGTAGATGGAATCGAGAAGTGAACAAACGAAAAAGAAGAAGAAAAAGAACTTAATTTATTACTGATTTCTCAAAAAGCTACTCATCGATTACAATTTTTTGTATTTAAAGACAAACTACCCGTGCTTTTGATCCACCAATGGGAAGTTGACATGTAGCATTTGCATCGCCCGTACCCTAACTAAAATCCCACTTCCAACCGCCACTGATTCACAGTGGACATCAGATACCAATGGGAAGTTGACATGTAGCATGTGCAACGCCCGTACTCTAACTAATTTCCCACTACAAAGCGCCTCTGATTCGAAAATTTTGCCGTGCTACCCACTTTTTGAAAATATTTAGTGCTCTGCCCTACTTCCCAAAATAATTAGCGATTTGCCATTGTTTAGGACACGTCAGCATAAACCGTTATTGAAAATAACGACATAGCTTATTTACGTGCCGTTATTTTCAATAACGGCATCTATTTCACATTTTTTTTCATGCCGTTATTTAGAACAACGGCATCGGTATATTTCTCTTACAGGTGTGAATCTTCTAACTTTAAAAAATTCTAAGTGTGAAAAAAAACGTATAAATAATGCCGTTATCCTGAATAACGGCATTCGAATGACTGATGCAGTTATTGGAGATAATGACATCAGTTATATATAAATATGAACTCTTGCCGTTGCTTGGAAACAGAGAGAATGAATAAAAGGTTTTTTAAAAAAAAAAATTATAACTGATGCCGTTATTCCAAATAACGACATCAGTTATATATATATATATATTTTTTTTTAAACTTATTCGTCCGAGAGGATGAATAATAAGTTACTTTTTTATTAAAAAATTTATAACTGATGCCGTTATTCCAAATAACGGCATCAGTATTAAGAATGCCGTTATTTGAAATAACGGCATCTGTTATAAGGTTTTCACACTTGCAGTTTTTTCTCTAAGTGGAGATTACAAGCTGTCGAAAAACAAAACAACCTATGCCGTTATTCCAAATAACAGCATGACACTTTTTTTCCAAACAAATGCCGTTATTGAGAAGAACGGCATCGAAATAACCTATGCCGTTTTTTCCAATAACGTTTCTTGCTGACGTGTCCTAAACAAGGGCATATCGCTAATTATTTTGGGAAGTGGGGGCAGAGTACTAAGTATTTTCAAAAAGTGGGGTAGTACGGCAAAATTTTCCTCTGATTCACAGTGGGCCTCACCACTACTCTCTCCTTTACTCATAGGCGCACAACTGGTACCATGTGTCGACCGTGAGAATTGAATAGTCGGCTTTATTGCAGAAAGACAAGTTTATTTGCATATAACACCACGGAAGAAAGATAATACCCGGAGGGCTGATACATGACTGATATGTGACAATATCAGATACGACATCAGATACAGTTTTGGACTGTATCAGAAATATCACTCACAAAAATGTTAGGCAATTAAAAAAATTAAATGCAAAGTAATTAACAAAATGTAAGTGAAAAAGAAAAGATAAGAAGAATAATTTAAAAATGAAATGCCCACCGTGAAAAAAGAAAAGATAAGAAGAATAATTTTAAAAAAAAAGTAAAAAAATGAGAAAAGATAAGAAGAATAATTTTAAAAAAATTGAAAAACGCCCACCGTGGGGCTCGAACCCACGACCACAAGGTTAAGAGCCTTGCGCTCTACCAACTGAGCTAGACGGGCTTTGTTTAAAAAATTGGTAGTAAGATCATTTGTCATAATAGTAATTAGCATTATATCATTAACACTCAATTGGATTCTCACCTTCTCATCATCAGGGATATAAGATAATCCACCGTATTATCTAAGGTCATCTCACATCAACCCTCTAAATTGAATGTTGAAAAGTCGAACTCTGAAACAATAGGTAAGAGAATAAGATTGAGTCATATCTATACCAGGTGATTCACTTATATAGATTTCTATACGAGGTGATTCACTTATATAGATTACTGTAGTTACTCGGTCAAGCATCTCATAATGATCCATACCATTCACTTTAATTTGCTTTTGATAATATCAATGCTGCAGTGATTATGATCACATAAACTTTTGGTCTACTGGTCCTGATGGATATTTGGCAAAATTAGTTAAAGCCTCATATGACCTAAAAGGCGATACCGTATTAGACTAGGGTCTCTACTATTTTAACAATCTATTAATCTCTTTTATTTTCCTTGTGAAACTATTATTTGAGCTACAGCTTCAACAATCTCTATCTTAACAATATGGCACTTCAACAATCTCTATCTTAGAATACTTTCAATGTCTCTCCTCCGATATTTTTGACTTGATATTATCTCTCATGCTACTTTGAATTAACACCCTTACCTCTTTCCATTCGTCTCATTGATTCAAGAACAATGTTTCTCCCATCTAATCTGATAAAACCTCTCCCATTTATTGACTAGACACAATAACTTGAATAAGATCCCAACATCAGCCCTAGAATCTTTACAGTAACCTCTGATACCACTTGTGGACCCATTAATAACTTGTAGATGCATATTTGACAAAGTAATCTAAAACCTCATGATCCGCATATGACCCAAAAGGGGAAGCTACCGTCGGAGTTTAAGGTCTATTACCAAATAGAAGGTGGAACTTGTTTTATACCTCTTGATCCCCCACATCAGTAAAAAGTACATCACTTTCTTTTTTCAGACATCATAGTAAGTACCATCAAAATGGGGTGGATGTGTAACAGCATTTTTTAGAGAAGACCCAAAATGGGTACAAGATGGGCTTCAGCCATTAAACCTTTTGCTCTGGCTTGTAAGCACATTTATGTGAACATGTTGCTCCGATACCACTAAATTTACCTAGGGGGTGAACAAGTTGATAGTGTCAAAATTAAAAATCACCAGAAAATAATCCAGAAAATAAAAGAGATAAAGTCAGAGAGATCAAATGCAGATAGGTGCTATATTGGTTTCGAATCAGATTTCATATGAATCTATACTATTTGACTGCGTCCATGATGTTGTTGTTAGCAAATACCGCTGATTTTAGTTTTGGATCTTCGAAATCATTGCCACAGTAGATCTGGACCCCTCTTCCCATACAGGGCTAGTACTCAGAAGGATAAAGCTAACGGAATTAAGGTTGTTATTAGACCATTCTTTTTATTCACCAAATACATCACTATTGTATATTGTTTGATATATATGATGCATTTAGCTAATACACATTCTTTCAAGGGAGACACGGGGATATGTAGTGGTTCGTTCTCTTGACCTACTCCCCTCCAGTGAGCCATCTTTGCCTCAGAATGTACTATAAAAATATAGTACAATGTTCTTGGATTGAAGCCCAGACATTTATTCTTGCAAATCTAAAGAAGATCCGAATCACCTCTTCAAATCTGAAGCAAAGGAAAGCAAAAATCGAGATCTATATCGAACAAAGAAAACTACTAAATTTCAAGTTCTGTTTTGATCTTAGCAAGATGATCGCCCAAAATTTGGGTCAAGAAAGATGAATGATAAAGCATTAATTCCCCTTCTTATATAATAACAATTTCCCGACAATTGACTTAGAAAAACTGAGATTTTTCGAATCTGGGGCCTGTAGTCAATTGTCAACATTAGGTGGTTGATTGTCTTGTACTCATGAGAATTGTAGTGAGCGAAAGCAGTCTATTGTCAACAAAATGAAGTAGATCGACAGCCGACTACCGAGTACATCTGGACTTTCCACAGTTTATTCCAAATCCGATATTTTTAGGGGATTTAAGATTATCCCTTCCAAACCCTCGACCTTGTAGCCTCTTATATAAAACTCTCTCACATAGAAATGAATAAATATATTATTTTCAAATCTCAATGTCAGATGCTGAACCCCCATAACCTTGTTAGTCACACTTTTCATTCACCCTACTATAATCCAGGTATTTGTTCTTATCGTCTCCCCTCCTCAGCATCTGCATTTTGCCTAGATCTGTATCTACTAAAGCACCAGTTCTTCTTTTGTATCTCTTGGAAGATTGATAATGACTGCCAGGGGCGGAGCCAAGAATTTGAGTCACTGTGGTCGAGTTTATTATAATAAAAATAAAATCTGAAATATACAAAAATACAAATGACAACCTTCACAATTGTCCTTTACGAGTCTTCATATTTTGAAATCGCTTTACAATAGGTTCATTATCAATCTTCAAAAATAAGTCTTTCTCAACGTAAACAAGAAGACTGTCATTCATCCACTCGTCGCCCATTCGGTTGCGCAATGTATCTTTCACAATACTCATTGCAGAAAACACTCTTTCCACAGTAGCAGTGGCGACAGGTAGAATTAATGCCAGTGTTAGAAGCTTATAAACCAATGGAAAAATTCTATGTTTCTTCGTTAGGACCAACTTTTGTGCAAGATCACCTAGGCCTCTCAACTCTGTGAATGCAATGTTTGCGCGCACATCAAAAATATACGTATCAAGTTCATCACCGAGTTCGAGAATATCTAAAGTTGAAAAATCTTGTGGATAAAACTCGGCCAGTTGAAGCAATTTGCTCTTGTCGAAAGCATAAAATGAATTTTGTGGACACAAGCAAGCTATGCAAAGTAGTAACTTTGTACTGGCCTCCGAGAAACGATCTTTCAACTCGTTATATTGCAAGTCAATCACAGCATAGAATAAATCAACACGATAGTGATGCAAATTTTTTATATTCGGTGGATTACGCTGTGGGCGACCACGAATATCATACCGCATAAACATATCATCTATTTTAGGAACATCAATATTATGCTTCTGACAAAAATCACAAACTTCTTTAAGAAATGAATCCCACCCATCATCTCTCAATATCTCGAGTCGTTCCTTGCAATCTTTCACCAAACCCATTGCATTGACAATATCTTGATCTTTCAATTGTAATGATTGAGACAACACATTTGAAATTCCCAAAATAATCTTCATCATGTGTAAATTGAATGCAAAATCAAATGAGTGCATCCACTTCGACAAGTTAGATGCCTCCAACTTTTGATCAGAAGAAGAAGATTTATCCGTATAAATAATTTCAAGTACTTCGCCCACAGTTTTGAACATTAAAAGTATGCTAAGCAAAGACTTATAGTGCGAACCCCATCGTGTATCACCAGGACGTTGCAGGTTAGTTTCTTGATTAAGCCCTCTCCCACTAACAATATCACCATTTTCCAATGCCTCCGCAATAAAATTTGATTGTTTTTCATGAAGGAGATCAGAGCGTTTACAAGATGCTCCAACAACATTTATCACATCAGTAACAACACGGAAAAACTCAGCAACGAGAATATTCTTCTTTGCCACGCCTACAAGAGCTAGTTGAAGTTGATGAGCAAAGCAATGTACGTAGTAAGCACACGAGTTCTCCTTCAAAATGAGTGCTTTCAAACCATTAAATTCCCCTTTCATATTACTAGCTCCATCATAACCTTGTCCTCTCAATCTAGAAATGCTCAAATTGTATCTAGAAAAAATCTCATCAATCGAAGCCTTAAGTGAGAGGGATGTGGTATTAAGAACATGTTCAATCCCAATAAAGCGCTCTTTTACATGCCCACTACTGTCTACATAATGCAAAACAACCGACATTTGCTCTTTGTTTGAAATATCACGTGATTCATCAACTAAAATCGAAAATAGTGAATCACCAATATCTTTTAAGATGACATCAATTGTTTCAACAGCACAAGCACGCACAATATCTTTCTGAATATCCGGTGATGTCAACTTGCAATTTTTAGGAGCATTTCCCAATACCACATCATTTATTGAATCATTATGACTCGCCAAGAATTGCAACTGAACAAGGAAGTTACCTGGATTGAGAGAATTTTCGGATTCATCATGGCCGCGAAAAGGTAGACCTTGTCGTAGCAAAAGGTGAACGCAATCAATTGAGGCGTTAAGACGAACACGATAATCATATCTTGCTTGTTGAGATTGCTTGTGGAAAACTGTTTCAATATGTTGTTTTTGATTCATCAATGAATCACACTTTAATCGAGCTTGGTTGTGCTCACTGCCATGTAGCCCAATGTGAACTTTAAGCCGTTCTTTGTTTTTCCAGTAAATGAATCCTTCGGTTATAAAAGCATCACCTCCAGACTGTTTTTCTCTTACTGATTTAAAAAGATAACAATATTGGCAATATACAGCATCTTTGGATGTACTATACTCCAGCCATTTAAAGTCGTCAAACCACGAAGGGCAAAAACTTCTATATGCTTCGACTCCAAACTTCCTTTTCGGGAATTTAATATCCCTAGGTTGACAAGGACCTTTTAGCAAATACGCTCTTCGAACTTGATCTATAATTTTATGACTATATCGTAAAATTGGGATTCTTAATCCCGGATCGGAGGGCAATTGTGCGGCATCAAATTCTTCAATTAAAAATGAACTTGACTCACTTGAGATCTTCATCCCAACTCTATTCGAGTCCTCCACTCTATTTGGGCACTCATCGACTTTATTTGAACTCTCTCCGATTACTTGTTCTTCAACACGTTTTCTTTTGTAGAATCTCTCCATAATCCTTCAAATTTTCAATTTAAAAATAATGAGTTTCACCAAGATAAATTATAAGATCATCCCTACCTAAACAATATACACATACATAAATCAGTAAATCACATTGGTTCAAACAACATAATAAGTATGAAAAAAAGAAAGCATGTCAATAAATTAAAATGAAGTGGAGAAGGCCAGAAGGGAGCTTACGAACTGGTTTGAGGTTGAGGGAGCTTCGATTTGAAGGGTTCTCTTACGATTTGAAGGGGATTAGGGTTTCTCTCGTTTTGGGGGGATTACGATCGAAGGGGGTTAGGGTTTCAGATTTGGGGGATTTCGAGAGCGGGAGAATTGAGAGGAGCGTCGGGATCGATTAGCAAGAGAGAGAGCGTCGGATTTAGGGTTTCGATTTGGAAGTAGAGATCGTCGGATTCGGAGATAGGGTATGGGGCGATTTGGGGAGTGGGGAGAGAGAGAGAGCAGAGAAGATTTGATTGAGCGGGTTTGATAGAAGGAGGGGAGTGAGGAGAAGATAGAATGACCATTTTACCCTCAACAAAAGAGATCAGAACGGGATCTGATCTCTGCCACACGATCTGAATCAAACCAGATCCGATGGCTGGATTCTCCCACTCAAGATAAGGACATCCGCTCACCATCTCATAATAGACTAACTCTATATATATATACGTAATTTTTTTTTTTTTTTTTGAGTGCGGTCCTTGGACCGCACAGGTTGGCTATTGGCTCCGCCACTGATGACTGCTCCATTCAGTTTTGGAGATCAAACTGACCAACTAGCTTGAGCATTAAGCACAACTTTCCCAAGTTGTCTCAGGTTGCTTGGGACATTTAGGCTCCTCCCCGTTCTCAGGGATACTGGCCTGATGGTCAATGGGCGTGGAGACCCAGGTTGTGAAGAGTTCTGGTGGGAGAGTTGGCTGAGGAAAAGGGGAAGATTATTGGGAATTCTTGCTGACTACTCTCATTCGGATAACAGAGACATTCCTAGTTGGAAATACTCAGCAACATGCTTAGACACAGTCAAATTCAAATCTTCCTACTGCTGCTTCATCAACATTGGGATAATCTTTCCATATGCTGCAGCTACTTGGAGGACCTATCTCAAATGCAAAATTTTCCTATAGATGCAAAGTTGGGATAAGCTTGCCTTTAAAGCAAACTTATGGAGAAGATGTTGGATAGGAGATGAAAGATGCACGACTTGCATGCTTATCTGAATCCTGCTTCCACATCTTTTTTGTTTGCCCTCTGACTAGAGATGTTTGGCTTCATTTTTGCACTCATCTACACATCACTGCACTCCCCACTTCACTGCACTCTTGCTTCTCTTCTTAGAGTTTTGTTCCATCTAGGCCTCAAATTGAAAAAGTTTGGTGTTTGTTGGTTACTTGTATTTGCTGGGTGCTTCAGCTAGAGAGAAACAATAAGATCTTTAATGCTACATCTTCTACAGTTGAGAAACTCATGACTGATGTATATTTTCATTTTACTTCTTGGTTGCATGCAACTCCCTCAAGCCGCTAGAAGACCAAGATGTTTGAAGCACATAGAGCATGGAGTCCAGAGCCACCTCCAAACCCCAGCCACCTATGTTGCAGCATTATTTGCTGTGAGAGTGGTAGAGATCAACGACGACGAGCCACAGACTTCCCACACATGACTGTCTTGCATGTTATAACTCCTATTTCAGTATAAGCTGCATGTTTTTTGAAGCACTGTGTGCTTGCTTAGTTGTGTTAGTTGTTGCTATTCTTAGTTGGACTTGTAATAATTCTACTACTGTACCTTTAACTTCCTGTTTTGATGGTTTTTTCGGGCACATTTGAGATGCCTCTTTGTGCAAGGGACCTTTGATAGAGAGGGGGGGGGGGGGGGGGTGGGGGGGCGGATCCAGGAATTTAGTTCAGTGGGGTCCTTATACAAAAATAAATACGATAACAATTAAGAAAGTAACTACAGCTACATTCAGTGGGGTCATAATAGTTCAGTGGGGTCATAATAGTAACTATTATTGTCACTATCATAAGTGTTGTAGTATAAAATTGATAAGTGCTGACATTTGGAACCCTTACTCATGTTGACAGTGGCGATGATAAGTGCTGTAGTAACAATCAGTGACAATTTTTCAGTGGGGTCCGTGCCCCCCACTGAACTACAACTACATCTGCCCCGGGGGGGGGGGGGGGGGGGGGGGGGGGGGGGGGTATGTGTATGAGCTCAACTTTAGAGCAAGTAGAGGTGTACGACAATAGACCTCTACCCTCTCTTCGTATGAGCTCAACTTTAGAGCAAGTAGAGGTGTATGACAATAGTTCTCTACCCTCTCTTCGTCTTAGGCGCTAGCGTCATCTCATTCACCCTTCCTATCTTCCTTATCCTCCTTTGGTTTTATCTTGTGCTCCTAACCGATGTTTTGTATATATTTTGACTTATATATACTAATCTATATTTTGAGGTAAGGTTTCCCCCTATCTTTCGGTCCAAAAAAATCTCAATGTGAGATCTAGCATGCACCATCTTGATATTTCCTATGAAGCCTTCTTTATTCTTGAAACTTGGCATTTAATTCTTGAAACTTGAGATTCTGCAATTTTATTTTATGTTTGAATTTTGGTATTTGAATTCTTTTCGTTTTGCATTTTGCATTTTCAAAATAGTATTTCTCTGTCATATACTAATCGAAGAAATAATATAGTTCGAAGGACATCAACATAATTTGTCGATATCAAATTTAGGGTCAACAATTGTTCCTTTTGATATGGACAAGACACGAAAAAAATTGAATTATACTCCCCTTAATATGCTTTCTATACGAAAACAAAAAAATATTTGTCATGAGTTTTCATGATATGCAACCATAAATTCAAATATTTTTACAAGAGGCGGACTTGCACAAAAAAAACTTGACATAAATTTCACAAGATGATTTTATTATTATTATCATTATTATGATTATGATTTTATTTTATTTTATTTATTTTATCTAATAAATATCACGTACCAAAGATATAAGATAAAAGATAAAGCTAGGTACATTTTCATGAAAACAACATATCACCCACACATTATGTCCTAAAGTAATGAAAACACATAAATAATATAAACATGTGTTGTCAGTTGTTTAATACCAACTATAAATTTAGGGTCTTAAATTAACGTAAAGAATTGGTCAGGCTATACATAGTTTAGGAAATCTCTGCTATTTTAATGGGAGAGTAAGGATTTGTAACAAACAAATCCTAACTTTATAACTATATAAACACGTAAAATACACGTCCAAATTATATTAACCAAATATGAATGTGCATCGCACATGTAGCCCAAATCAAAACATTTAAATAAACTTTTTTTTTCTTATTTGATATATATTTATTTAAATTAATGACTTTATTTTTTTAGACGTGCATCGTATGTACATTATATTAATAGTCTATGAATTACAGAGAATTGTGTGTAAGAGTGCTTACATTAATTGTGCCTCCACATTATTATTTTAGGTGTGTATAGAACAACGATATATAGGTGGCGTATTGGAGTTGGCAAATTCGTGAATTGGCAAATTCGTGGTGACCTTCTATATGTATATGTATGTATATATATAAGGACTTGTTAATTTTGAAGTTAAATTAATATATAGGTTATTACATATATTTAATGTATTTTAGTTGTAGCGATCCGAATTTCAATCTAGAAAATATGATATGCAATTCAGAATTTTTGCTTCAATGTAACTTAAACACAGTACAAAATTACAGGGAAATAAAAAACTTTCATTACATCAGTTCTCATTACAAAGCACACGAAAATTAATACACATTTAATACAACTGATTCAACACTGAAACTCCAGTCTTCACATAAATCCAAGCTTGATCTCTTATTCAAGTCACTCACTTTCAAATCCTGCAAAACTACTAAAAATGTGGGCACATGAGTCACATATAATTGATGCAATGCCGATTAAAACAGCGATCATCCAAAGTCTCACAACCATAAACTTGATGCACAAAACAAAACAATAATGAAAAAGATTCATAAATCAGCAAGTGAAACTAAATTAAATGAATAAGTGTGTTATGAAAACAAAAGAGAAATATCTAAAACAGTGTCCAAGAAAACACAAATGCACACAATGCTCACTAATGCACACTTGTTCGGATTCTATGCCGCTCATACAACATAGGTCCAAGGGCAAGCCCCTAGCGTTCACCCCATTATATGAGTTAATCCCTCGTTATGCAAAACTTATACCTGTGACTAACTTAAGATTTAGACATTCTGTGAGTATCTGGCTCACGCCTTGATAATTCCAGAGATCAATACCACACCGTAGATGATCTGAAGACACTTCATTCACATCTCGATAATTCTGGGGATCATCTCACACTGCAAGTTATCATAGCACCTCATCACATAAACATATCATGGGCGTCGCCTCAATCCCGATAATTCCGGAGATCAATCCTACACCGCAGATGATCAAGAGACACTTCCACTCACATTTCAATAATTTCGGGGATAAAATTTAAGTAAACAAAAATATTTCTATGAGCACCTTACTTCTTAAAACAAATGGACATCCATTTCCATAATTGATGATTTTATTTATTGAAATAAATCTGATTCAACAACATATTCATAACTCAATTCACAATATTTCTTTCTATATATGAAACTACCATATTAATTCTGAGATTTTAATCTATTTAAAAAAACTGAACCAAACTCACTTTAAAATCTTTAATTTTATCCCTCAAAATCAGAAACTTATGTTTCAAAAAACTGGAACTATAATCACTAAAAATCTGAATTTATATCTTCTAAAATATGAAAATATCTCATTCAAAACTGAAATATATACTCCTAAAAAACTAGAATTTATGCCCCTCTAAAACATAGGTTTTCATCATACGGTTTGCAACTCAAAAACACACAAAAATATGAAATTTTTATTTCAATAAAATCTGAAACATAATTGATTAATTTCTCAAAAATACACAAATAGATTAATTTCTCAACCTAACTATATAGTTTTTAACAGCTTTTGTCCACAGAGCTATTATTTAATTGATTTCTACCAATGAAGTCACAAACAATGCTCTCTGTTCACTGTATTCAAATGTCTTACTGTACCTTTTTCTACAAGGTCAAGCATTGATGTTTATGTCCTTTAGAAGCCGACAATCGAGTATGTTAGAGAATCACAATTCTATTTTTAAGTGATTGCTTATTGTGTGAAAGTAGTATGTGATAATCCCTTATGTGTAGAGAAACTGACTAAATTCAAATGGATGTGCATTTTTTCTTCTCTTGCCTTCTAATTATATAATGTAGGGATTTTCAGTGTAGAGTTCTTTGTTTTCCCATGCCTCATTGTTACCCATGCTCATTGATGTTTCAGCTTTTGTTTGGAGAGACACATTTATGGAACAACCACATTTTTCTGATTAATAAAGAGAGAAAAAAAAAGGTATTACTTTCATTCGGGAAGAGGATGTAAGCATGGTGGGTAATAAATGGATAGTCGAATGGGAGGGAGGAAAAATTCTTTTCTCATGAAGATATAGCTCCTTTCCTTTTTAAAGTCATCTTCCAGAAGCTTATATTAATTTTATACACATTTTAATATTTCATTGTGAAATTTCTTATATTCTTTTCCCTAAAACATTCCAGCTGTGTACTCTTTTAAAGAAATAACTTTAGGATGTGTATCATAATGTAGTATAATTAGTGAACTATAAATATGCACATCCTAAGCTCATAACTATGCCAGCAGGAAGTACTAGAAAGGAAGAAGAAATAGTACACTGAGAATATGAAAAACAAGGAGAAGCAATGATTCACAAGCAAGCAGAAGAGAAACAAGTCATTGCTGACGCCAAGAAAGGCAAAGAGATCCTCAAAGCTGCAAGTTTGCTGCAAATCCATCGCCGAGTTGCTCTGAGAAGACTGATTAAGGTAGTGATCTTCCCATATTTATTATTTTATATCATTTAACATTTCTTTTTTTCTAGAAGCCTTATTTTAGTTCAACATTTTCTTTACATGCTTTTTATTTAATTGTACAATATCACTTTGGTTGAGGTGTTGAAAGAGTGATAATCCTTCAATATAGATTTCTTTCACAACAGTGACACAGAAATAAATTAAATGACAGATTTGCATATAAGATCATTTGGTCCTTCAGTAGCCCATGCATCAAATATACACATATAGAGTGTTAATTTCTCAACCTAACTATATATATAGTTTTTTTGGAGCTTTTGTCCGCAGAGCTATCACTTAATTGATTTCTAGCAATGAAGTTACAAACAGTGTTCTCAGTTCACTGTATTCATTATTTAAGTCACAAACAATGCGCTCATTTCACTGTATTCAAATGTCTTACCTTGATCTATAAGGTCAAGCATTGATGTTTATGTCCTTTAGATGCTGGCAATCGAGTATGTTAGTGTGTAAGTAAATTTTATTTCCGGTTTTATTTAGAGCTGAAAAAATTGGAGAATAAAAATTCTATTTTTTAAGTGGTTGCTTATTGTGTGAAAGTAGTATGTGATAATCCCATGTGTGGAGAAACTGACTAAGTTCAAATGGATGTGCATTTTTTCTTCTCTTGCCTTCTAATTATATAATGTAGGGATTTTCATAGTGTAGAATTCTTTGTTTTCCCATGCCTCATTGTTACCCATGCTCATTGATGTTTCAGCTTTTGTATGTAGTGACACATTTATGGAACAAATGCATTCTTCTGATTAATAAAGAGAAGAAGAGGTATTACTTTGATTCGAGGAGAGGATGTAAACATGGTGGGTGATAGTGTATAGCCGAATGGGAAGGAGGAAAAATCATCTTCTCATGAAGGTATAACTCCTTTCCTTTTTAAAGTCATCTTCCAAAAGCTTATATTAATTTTATGCACATTTTAATATTTCATTGTGAAATTGCTTATATTCTTTTCCCTACAACATTCCAACAACACCAGAAATAGCAACAATAGAAACTTCATAAACAAGGAAATCGTCAGGATGACCAAAATGATGTAGAAAATGAAACCTCTACCCCACAACCATCAATTTCTCCGATAAGTCAAAATGGTAGGATCTTATTATATTTAATCTTTTCTCTTTTAATTTAAGAGTTTTTATTATCTTCTAGATTAGGTTGTTTAAAAATATCAAAAAAAAAAAAGATTAGGTTGTTTATGAGCATAATTTTTTTTAATGTTTGAGTTGGGCACTTGGGTCTTGTTAGATAATGTGAATATAAGTAATGGTGAATTTTTAGTCTAATTTTAATATGTTGTTACTTTGTTTATTCTTTCTTTCTTTATTTGTTGAAACTGTGGTTGCAACTATTGTTTTTATCGGTTTATGCTCTTCATATTTACTGCATAATGGCAATATCTTATATATAAATTGCTATTTTCTTTTCTTGAAGTTCTACTTGACGTCAATGAACTTAAAAATTAAACATGTGTTTGAAAATCAAACTCTTTAATATGTTTGGTGTTCTATATTTGGTAGTGTAAATAACACTAGTGTTGCATGCAAAATTATATGAGCGCTCCAGTATTAGGTAGAATGCAGTAAACTCATGATTTTGGCTCATGCTTTTCCTTCATGATGAATTTGTGAGTATGAATAAGATGGTTATGATGAGTTGAAGCCAAGAAATGTGTCCTTACAGTAATTACATTTTATGTAGAGAGCTTGGCTTAGCTCCGGTCAAAATTTCTTCATTACTTTCATTAGTTTGTCGAAGTATAGAATAGTTAATTGATGCGGTTTGTTTTTGGGGGGTGGCTGCACGAGGTGTGAGTTCTCTCAATTTCTATTTTTGCGGAAGCTTTGGTATGGATGGTATGCCCGACCCTTAGCCAGAAGGGATGGCCTGGGAGTAGAGGAGGGAGCGAGGCGGAGGTCGGATACTCGGCTCAGATCTGGAGGCTCGGTTCGGATCTGGAAGCTCGGATCCGGATGTCTCGTGTACCTGCACTCGGTCTAGGAACACCGGGATTGATCCCGGTGGCAGGCCCTCCGATGGTCTAGTCAGTTACTAAAGAGTAACAGTAACTAGGATTTTTAGAGAGGAAAGATTGATTACCTTTTAAAGGGATAGAGGGACTGGTATTTATAGGCAGTGCCAACCGGGTCTGGACCCGTTTGGGGCCGGGTCTGGACCCGATTGCCCGTGGGCCTGACGTGGCAGAAACCCGGACGGTTTAGGGCTGACATGGTAGATCTGATGATCGGGGGTGAATGCCTTTTGAGGGGATCCTATGACCCAAGAGGGGCCACGTCATCTGACCCATATCAGGAGCCCCCCACTCCTGGAGGGCTGGGTGATCTAGCCGTGTAGGAGTGGTTTTTTGCCTCTGCAGGAAGAGCGGGGTGGTGTGTATGGCAGAGAATGAGATCCGTATCTTCCAGAAGAGGTCAGTGGGGTAGGATGAGGGGATCCCCTCCTGGAGTCACGCGGGTCGTCGGAGCTGGGCTGACCGAGCATAGAGGGTCGACGGACGAGCCCCCTTACTGGTTGGAAAAGCAAAGGGGGGCATCGAGACCCGTGGAGAAAGAGTCCTTCTTACCGAGCATCTGGGGTCGTCAGCCGAGTCCTCATTGTTTGGGGAATAGTTTTGGGGCTCGCGGTGATATCCGAGCGTCGACCCTGAAGCCTTTTGGCTGAGCAAGTAGGGGGTTGGAAGGCGAGCCCCCTCACTTGTTGGAAAGGCAAGGGGGCGTAGGAGTCTGGAGCGAGGGTCCTTCTTGCTGAGCATCTGGGGTCGTCAGCCGAGCCCTCAATGTTTGGGGGATAGTTTTGGGGCTCGCGGTGATATCCGAGCGTTGACCTTGAAGCACTTTGGCCGAGCGAGTAGGGGGGTTGGAAGGCGAGCCCCCTCACTTGTTGGAAAAGCAAGGGGACGTAGGAGTCTAGAGCGAGGGTCCTTTTTGCCAAGTGTCTGGGGTCGTCAGCTGAGCCCTCATTGTTAGGGGGATAGTTTTGGGGTTCGTGGTAATATCCGAGCATCGACCTTGAAGCCATTCGGCCAAGCGAGTAAGGGGATCGGTAGGCGATCCCCCTCACTTGTTGGAAAAGCAAGGGGAGGAGTCTAGAGCGAAGGTCCTTTTTGCCGAGCATCTAGGGCCGTCAGCCGAGCCCTCATTGTTAGGGGATAGTTTTGGGGCTTGCGGTGTGGTCCGAGCGTCGACCCTGAAGCCATTGAGAGAAACTTCTTGACGTTCGCTGTGACATCCAAGCGTTGAGGTCTAAGAAGTTTTGGGAGAAATTTTTTGGGCTCGCGGTGCAATCCGAGTGTCGAGGTCCAAGCAGTTTGGGGGAAACTTTTTGGGCTTTCGGTGCAATCCGAGCGACGAGGTCCAAGCGGTTTGGGAGAAACTTTTTGGGCTCGCAGTGACATCCGAACGTCGAGGTCCAAGAAGTTTGGGAGAAACTTTCTAGGCCCGCAGTGACATCCGAGCGTCGAGGTCCAAGCAGTTTGGGAGAAACTTTCTAGGCCCGCGATGACATTCGAGCGTCGAGATCCAAGCAGTTTGGGAGAAACTTTCTGGGCTCGCGGTGACATCCGAGCGTTGAGGTCCAAGCAGTTTAGGAGAAACTTTTTGGGTTCATGGTGACATCCGAGCGTTGAGGTCCAAACAGTTTGGGAGAAACTTTCTAGGCTCGCGGTGTAATCCGAGCGTCGAGGTCCAAGCAGTTTGGGGCTTGCGGTGCAATCTGAGCGTCGAGGTCCAAGCAGTTTGGGGGAAACTTTTTGGGCTCGCGGTGCAATCCGAGCGTCGAGGTCCAAGCAGTTTGGGAGAAACTTTTTGAGCTTGTGGTGACATCCGAGCGACGAGGTCCGAGTAGTTTGGGAGAAACTTTCTGGGCTCGCGGTAACATCCAAGCATCGAGGTCCAAGCAGTTTGGGAGAAACTTTTTGGGCTCGCGGTGACATCCGATCGTCGAGGTCCAAGCAGTCTGGGAGAAACTTTTTGGGCTCGCGGTGACATCCGAGCGTCCAGGTCCAAGCAGTTTGAGAGAAACTTTCTGGGCTCGCGGTGCAATCCGAGCATCGAGGTCTAAGCAGTTTGGGAGAAACTTTTTGGGCTCGCGGTGATATCCGAGCGTCGAGGTCCAAGCAGCTTGGAAGAAACTTTTTGGAGGAACTTGGGTGAATAATGGTGAAGTACTCGAGAAGTTGACCCTGCGTGATGAGGCGCCGCGTTGGTGACCATGACGAGGTCGGAGGGACTGCAGAGGAGGTAGCGGAAGAAGAGGCAGACCTCCCACCGTTGCCTCCCCTAGTGACCCCTTCCCCTGATAGGAAAGATCGCCCTTGAAGGAGGAAGAGGAAGTGGATAATGCCCGACAGTCCGGTCGAGAAGGATAAGTATGAGTATGGCTTCGGGTTCATGTACCCCCTTCTCCCTGGCAAAAATCTAGGATCGATCAGGATGTATCCTGACGATGTGAAGGATCTCCTGGCATATACATAGCTGTTGAGGGATGAGGGCCGGTCCATGATTAAGATGGACAATGTGAAGTGTGCCCTACCAAGGGACTGCTTGCCCATCTTGAGGGTGGCTTACTTCATTCCTCGGGAGTTCGAGTTGCTGGTGTTGAACCCAGGAATTCGCCCGACCATCGCGCTCAAACCGAGCTTCTGCATGTTCCCTGAGGACACTTTTGTCTCGAAGTTAAGGCTTTGTTGCACCCGTTCATTAAGAGGGTGCTTAACTATGGGGAGCTGAGCCCGATACAGTATGGTCCTAACTCTTAGAAACACTTAGTGTGTTTTATTTTGAAGTGTCAGGAGAAGGGAATTACGCTGAGGCTGACCTACTTTCGAGCCATCCTGGGGATGAGCTCTCTTGGGGACCAGGAGGGGATTTTCTATCTTTCGCCCCGTCCCCACAAGAAGGTGATGCATGGCCATCTGGACTCCATCAAGGGGTGGAAAGAGAAGTACTTCGTTGTCTGGAGCGAGCAGCCCTGGGACATCCCTACTGTTTGGAACTTCGAAAAGCCGAACCACAAGCCGCCGAAGCGAAGAGACTTAACTGAGAAGGAGTGGGCGAAGGTCGACAAGATTGTGGAGGGTCACAACATTGGGTGGCCTCGTGTCACGGAGCTACACCTCGCCCGAGCCGAACTGAGCCCGGCCAACCCTAGTATGTTTTTGTTTCTATTCTGTATTTCTTTCTGCCTTCGCATTAACACGTTAACTTTTCTTCTTGTAGAGATTTCTGCTAAGGAGCTTGATAACCGCAATGCATAGTAGAATTGGCAGCCAAGAGAAGGGCTGAAGCGGCGAAGAAAGCTGCACAGGAGAAGAGCGGAGCACCAGCCACAGGATCCGGTAAAGTACCGGCGCCGGTTACCGAGCAACTGCCCTCGAAGAGGGTGAAGAAGCCTCATCATTCGTCGAGGTCGGGGAAAGAGCCAGGGGCAAGCTTTGAAAGTAAGAAGTCGGTCGAGGCTCGCGAGCAGAGGCCTCCGCCCTCTCGCCCCGATGCCGCGCAGATGGTGGAAAGGCAGAGCTTGCAGCAGCATGTCCTGGGCTGGGGGGTGAAGGTAGGGGACACCGTGCTCTAGGGCTCGGTGGCTGTGGAGGCGGCAGAGCACATCGCCACCGAGAGGGACCAGATGACTCTTGCGATGGGCGACGTAGACGTCCGAGGCAGCGTACACGCGGCGGGCTCAGGTGTAATTCTCGGTAAGTTTTTGTTATTTTCCGTGCGCACAGAATTTTTAGAGTTTGGGATTTTTCTAACTTGTTCTTCTTTGGCCAGGCGTTACTCCATGGGCAGCACTACCACTGGTGCATGGAGAAGGAGTTCCTCATCGAGAGGAAGAACGCGAAGAAGCATTTCTACGAGGTCTTTAAGCTTACGGCCGAGCTGAAGGAGGCCCGGGACAAGGAGGCGATCCATGACGCTCAGATGGACTCGATTATGGGCCATCACAGGGATGAGCTGGCACATTTCAAGGAGAAGGCCCGGGCGGAGGCTGCGAAGGCAAAGAAGGCCATGGAAGAGGCGCAGATCTCCATGGCAGACACTCCGATCGCAGCCCAGGACGAGGCCTACACCAAGGCGAAGTAACATTTCACGCTGATCTACCCGAACAAATGGGTGGATCATCTGCATTACAACTAGCAGCCGGAGCATCCGCCCACGTCCAGTGGTGATGAGGAATTGGAGGACCCTCATCAATAGGAGGTCAGGGGCAACCTTGCTGACGAAGAGGTGCCCCCCCTCAAGCATAGTTTAGGTTGTCGTTTTTGATTTTGTAAACGCCTTATGCGGACTGGCCACCGCATTTTGTAGTACAAAATTTTTGAACTAATACAAGATGGTTTTTTGGCCGATGCTACATGACTTGTGTTTTTTAGTCTCTTTTGTGACCTGTTGTTTTCTCCGTCTTTTTGATAGACGCATGAGGTCCTCGGCACTGATCTTGGTTATGCCGAGGTCTCCTGGGTCCGAGCTGGGCTAGGGCCATGGAGTGTGCTCTGGCTCGCCAACGTAAACAGGCTCGGGACTGAGCGGCCGCAGTGAATTACTTCATGAACAAGTCTAGGGAGCTCAGCTTGGAGGTCGCTCGTCTGAAGAAAGCTATAGCCGACCGGGACTGGTGGGCAGTTGAGATGAACTAGTCGATCTCGGATGTGTCGAGTGGGCGGTCGGCTTCAGGGTCTTTTCTTCATGAGGCCGTTGTTGAGAAAGAGTTGGAGATCCGCAGGCTGAAGCTAATGCTAGGCACCGGTCTAATCGAGGATGCGAGCAATTTTGTACTAAGACCTTCTCTGACCTTTTTTTTGGAGGCGGCCCAGCCTGACGATGCGGAAAGCTCTGTCGCCGGAGTGCCTTCTTCGGTCGGACTGGCCGAGCGTGCGAAGGAAACCGTGGGAAGCGCCAAGTTTGAGTTTCAAGCCAAGCGATGAGTGAGTTGTAAGCATTTCATTGTAATGGGCGGCCGTTTCTGGCACTCTATGAGTAATAAAAACTTCCAACTTCTTTAACTTTGACGATTCATTGAGTAAGGGCAGGAGTGTAGCTTGAGATCATTGCCAAGCTCGGCCTTGCAGTGGGTCTCCACCGATGCAAAAAGGCCAAACTGTAGTTTCTTGTAGGCAATGCCCAATGAGCGACATTTTGCCTTCCGATAAACATTAACGTCAACGTTTCGCTTTCCGCCGTTTGGACTTCCTGATGTAATAAATGTGCTGCTTAGGGGGCTATATAATCTCCCTCTCCTCATTGTTCCTTCATCAGCCACTGGTGGTGACTCATCTACCACCTGTTAACAATTCGGGTGCTTGCTGAAGGCGGGCGCCCGTAGGTGGAATTTTGGTGCGAGAGTTTCGGGTTGGCAGCTCACCTGTCACCCTCGAATAATTTGGGGTTTTGGGCTCTAAGGGCCGTAAGCCCCGAGTTGCTCATGGGTGACTGGTGGGTCGACCAATTGGTCCGGAGGCTTGGCGAGAGTCCTGGGTCGGTGGCTCCCCTTCCGCCCTCGAACAATTCGGGGTTTTAGCACTAAAAGCCGTAAACTCCGAGTTGTTCGTGGAGTGAGAGGTGGGTCAACCAACGATCCAGGGCTTGGGGCGCTTTCCGAAGGCGAGCACCCTAAATCTTTAATGGAAACTTTTAAAATGGGCGTGGTTGAAGGTTATCGCCGAGCGTAAAAGGTATGGCTTGAAAAAGCCAAGGCCTTGCTCGAGCTCGACATCGAGCCCTTATCTGTACGTCTTGACGGATAGTATGGGTGTAGCCGGAGGTCATCACTGAGTGCATAGGTTGATAGGTTTGAACAAGCCCAAACCATGCTCAAGGCCGATGCCGATCCCTCATACCTTAGAGAAGACAGTGATGGGCATAGCTAAAGGTCGTCGTCGAGCGTAAAGGTCGCATGACTTTGAAGAAAGCCAAGGCCATGCTTGAGGTCGACGACGAGCCCCCACACCTGTTCTAGGGTAGATAGCGCGGGTGTAGCTGGCGGTCATCGCCGAGCTCGTAGGTTGATGGGTTTGAACAAACCCAAACCGTGCTCGAGGCCGATGCCGAGCCCCCATACCTTAGAGAAGCCAGTGATGGGCGTAGCTGAAGGTCATCGCCGAGCGTATAGGTCGTATGTCTTTGAAGAAATCCAAGGCCTCGCTCGAGGTCGACGATGAGTCCCCACACCTGTTCTCAGGTAGATAGCACGGGTGTAGCTGGCGGTCATTGCCGAGTACGTAGGTTGATGGGTTTGAACAAACCCAAACCGTGCTCGAGGCCGATGCCGAGCCCCCATACCATAGAGAAGCCAGTGATGGGTGTAGCTGAAGGTCATCACCGAGTGTAAAGGTCGCATGGCTTTGAAGAAAGCCAAGGCCTTGCTCGAGGTCGATGACGAGCCCCCACACTTGTTCTCGGGTATATAGCACGGGTGTAGCTAGCGGTCATCGCCGAGCGCGTAGGTTGATGGGTTTGAACAAACCCAAACCGTGCTCGAGGCCGATGCTAAGTCCCCATACCTTAGAGAAGCTAGTGATGAGCATAGCTGAACGTCGTCGCCGAGCATAAAGGTTACATGGCTTTGAAGAAAGCCAAGGCCTTGCTCGAGATCGACGACGAGCCCTTACACCTGTTCTCAAGTAGATAGCACGGGTGTAGCTGGCGGTCATCGCCGAGCACGTAGGTTGATGGGTTTGAACAAACCCAAATCGTGCTCAAGGCCGATGCCGAGCCTCTAAACCTTAGAGAAGCCAGTGATGGGCGTAGCTGAAGGTCATCGCCGAGCGTAAAGATCACATGGCTTTGAAGAAAGTCAAGGCCTTGCTCGAGGTCGATGATGAGCCGCCACACCTGTTCTCGGGTTGATAGCATGGGTGCAGCTGGCGGCCGAGCGCGTAGGTTGATGGGTTTGATCAAACCCAAACTGTGCTCGAGGCCGATGCCGAGCCCCCATGCCTTGGACGTGACTTTTTCTGACTCGAGGTGCCTTCCGGGCACCGAGCCCCAGGCCTGTAAGTGAGGTTTTTGTGGCTCGTGGTTTGTTCCCAGCGCCGAACCCTAAGCTTGTAAGAGAAGCTTTTTGTAGCTCACGGTTTCTTCCGAGCGCCGAACCATAAGCTTTGTAAGAGAAGCTTTTTGTGGCTCGTGGTTTCTTCCGAGTGCCGAGCCCGAGATATATTTTTTAAAGAAAGCTAATACGAAGCCAAATCTTGCTTTAAGAAAGGTGGCATAATTACAACATACTTGAACTTTACAAAAACAAGGTGGACGTGCCGATTATATTTTTCATAATTTACATTGGCTGTATAGGCTAACCCTCCCCTTCTAGGAATTTGATGAGGTGCTCTGCATTCCAGGGCCTCTTGATAGCCTTGCCTTCCGGGTTGGTTAGGTGGTACGTGCCCGGGCGTACGACCTCAGATACCATGTATGGGCCTTTCCAGTTTGGGACCAGTTTCCTCTTTTGGCTGGGGTTGGATACCGCCAGCTTCCAGAGGACGAGGTCCCCAAGCTTGATGTCGGTGGGATGCACCTTTTTGTTGTAGAACCTTTCGATCCTCTGCTGGTAGGTGTTCCTTCTGATCGCAGACTTCTCCCTGACCACGTCTATGAGATCCAGGTCGGCACGTAGCTTGCCGAGTTTCTTGCTTGGTCGAAGGCCATGATCCGGGGCAAAGGGAGCCCGATCTCCAGGGGGATCACGGCCTCCGTGTCGTATGTCAGATTGAATGGCGACTCTTCTGTGGGGATTCTCTTCGTCGTTCGGTGGGCCCAGAGAATGCTCGGCAACTCGTCAACCCATAACCCCTTGGAAGAGTTATCAAGTCATTTCTTGAGACCGTCAAGGATCTGGCGATTCGCATTCTCGGCCTGGCCATTTGATTGTAGGTGGCATACCGAAGAAAAGTGCTGCTGGATTTCGAGATCTTCGCAGAACTTTCGAAAATTCTTGCCTGCAAATTGAGTCCCATTATCTGTGATGAGTACTTGTAGAATCCCGAATCGGCTGACGATGTGCTTAGAGAAAAATTGTTGGGTCTGCTGTTCGGTGATCGTGGCCAGAGGCTCGGCTTCGATCCACTTGGTGATGTAGTCGATCGCCACTATGAGAAACTTTCTTTGGCCCATTGCCTTAGAAAATGGGCTTACCAAATCCATTCCCACATAGCAAAGGGAGTAGGACTGGCTAGGGAGTGGAGGTTCACTTGCAAAGCTCTTTTCACCGGGGAGAACCTTTGACAGGGGTCACACTTTTTTACTAGGACCAGGGCGTCTTGGAGCATTGTGGGCTAGTAGTACCCATAATTCAGAGCCTTTCGTGCAAGCAATCGGCTTCCCATATGGCACCCACCGATTCCTTCATGGAGCTCCTTGAGAGCGTATTTTGCCTCGTCGGGGGTTAAGCAGTGAAGGTAGGGTCTTCCGTCCATCGTGGTGTATGACCTTTTGAAGAGGGTCTCGCTGGTCATGGCAAACCTTTCTGAACGGACCCTAACCCGCCTTGCCTCAGCTCGGTCTTCGGGGAGCTCTCCTTTGATTAGAAACTTCTTGATGGGAGTGGTCTAATTGTCAGGATGAGCTCCGTCTTTGATGCAGAGGGTCTCAGATAGGTCAGTACTCGGCTTCAGGAGTACTTCGATCAGGACGGTGCGGTTGAGACCCTCGAAGGACGAAGAGGCTAACTTTGACAGAGCGTCGGTCTAGGAGTTCTGTTCTCTGGGGATCCTTAAGACTGTAGATTGGTCAAAGGACGCCAATAGCCGCTGGATCACGGCCAAGTACCTGATCATCCGATCATCACGGGCCTCGTACTCTCTAGTGATCTGATTCACCACGAGCTGAGAGTCACTAAAGGCCCTGATCTATCTGGCGCCTGCTCGATGTGCCAAGGTGAGCCCGACAATCATGGCCTCATACTCAGCCTCATTTTTAGAGGCTGGGAAGTTGAGGCGGAGGCAATATTGAAGGAGGAAACTATCAGGACCTCACAGAATGATGCCCGCACCACTCCCCGCTTTGCAGGAGGAGCCGTCGACGTAAACTTTCCACGTCTGGTCGGCCTCCCCACTTTCATGTTGCTCGGAGATGGTGCATTCTGTGATGAACTCGGCGAGGTCCTACCTTTTGATGGCCGTCCTTGGCTGATAGCCGATGTCGTATTGACTGAGCTCGATCGACTATTCGACCAGTTGTCCGGAGCTCTCGAGTTTGTAGAGGACGACCTTCAGAGGCTGGTCTGTGAGGACCTGGATTGAATGCGCCTGGAAATAGGGACGGAGTTTCCACGTGGCCATGACCAGGGCATAGGCAACCTTCTTCATTTTTGAGTATCTGGTCTCGCCGGCGAGCAGAACCTTACTCACGTAGTATAGCAACTTTTGGACTCCGTCTTCTTCTCGAATGAGAACAGCGCTGAGCACATTTTCCGAGGCCGAGGGATAAAGCCAGAGTGGTTCGACTGGTTCGGGCTTGCTGAGGAGAAGAGGGTTGGCGAGGTACTCTTTTAATTGGGCGAACGCCTCTTGTTGCTGAGTACCCCACTCGAAGCCTCCGGTTCCGTGCAAAGCCTTGAAGAATGGGAGGGACTTTTCTCCAGACTTGGAGAGGAAACGGCCGATGACCGCCAGTCTTCCCGTGAGCCTCTAAACTTCTTTGGTGTTTCTAGGAGGGGCCATGTCTATAATGGCCTGGATTTTCTCGGGGTTCACCTCGATGCCGTGCTGGCTAACGATGAACCCGAGGAATTTCCCTGAGGAGATGCCGAACGCACACTTCGCCGGATTGAGTCTCATTTTGTGGGTCCGAAGGACCCCAAAGGCTTCTTCTAGGATGGCAACGTGGTCCTGTCCCCGCTGGCTCTTGATGAGCATGTCGTCGACGTATACCTCCATGTTACGACCGATTTCATCCTTGAAGACTTGGTTGACGAGCCTCTGATAAGTAGCACCGGCGTTCTTTAACCCGAAGGGCATAACCCGGTAGTAATAAAGACATTGGTCCGTGACGAAGGACATCTTGGCTATATCAGGGGGATCATTCGAATCTGGTTATAGCCTAAAAAGGCATCCATGAAAAAGGAGCGCGTGACCCGACGTTGCATCGATCAGAGTGTCGATGCTGGGGAGAGGGAACGGATCTTTGGGGCATGCCTTGTTGAGGTCGGTAAAGTCTATGCAGATCCTCCAGCTCCTGCTCGCCTTTCTGACCATCACGACGTTTGCTAGCCACTCAGGGTAGCTGACCTCCCGTATGAAACGAGCGGACAAGAGTTTATCCACCTCTGCTTTCACTGCCTACTGCCTCTCCGGGGCGAACTTATATCGCTTCTGGACGATCGGCTTCGAGCTGGGGATCACGCTGAGTTTGTACATGATTAAGTCTTCGGAGATCCCGGACATATCGGAGGGCTTCCAGGCGAAGAGGTCGACATTATGGCGAATGCAGTCGATCAGGTCGGTCTTGAGGTTGGGAGCGAGGGAGCAGCTTACGCAGAACCACTTCGACGTGTCCTTTGTCTCGAACGAGACTTCCTCTAATTTGTCCACCGGTTCAGGCTCGGGTTGGATTCTCTCGGGCTGCAGCTCGATGGCATCCAAGGGAAACACACTGCCCCTGACCGCCATCATATAGCACGATAGTACCGCTTCTTGGTTTCCTCGGACGACTCCGACACCTGACTTGGTGGGGAATTTCAGCTTTTGGTGGTAGGCCGAGGGAACAGCCTGGAGGGAGCAGAGCCCTAGTCGGCCGAGGATGGCATTGTAGGCTTCCTTGACGTTCACAACCATGAAGTCCATCGACTCGGTCAGTCTATGAGGGGGTCGTACCGGCAGTCACGTCACGATCCCTTATATTGGCACCGGGATGCCAGAGAACCCATGCAGGGTGTATCCGGTTGGCTTCAGCTTATCACAGAAGAGTTTGAGGTTCTCGAATGCTTCCAAGAAGAGAATGTTCACCGAGCTCCCATTGTCCACAAGGATCCGATAGGCCTTGTAGTTCGCCATGCAGAGGCTGATGACGAGGTCATCGCAGTGCGGAAGCCAAACTCCCTCCAGGTCCTGGACGGCATTTCCCCCAAGAAGGAGACAGGGAGTTGCTGGACCTGGGAGGAAGGGAGACCCTGGACGGCATTTACCTCTCGGACGAACCCCTTGCGGGAAGTGCTGGACTCTCCTCCTATGGGCCCTCCGTGGATGCAATGCAAGATGGCTTGACCCTCAGTTTCTTCAGGCTCGGGGTTCTGCTTGGGATGCAGTTTGGGTGTTCGAGGTCGAGGGGAAGGCCTCCGGTTCCTCGTGTCCCTTTGATCCCGGGCATCTTCTCGTTTGAATTCCTGGAGGTACCCTCATTGGATGAGGGCCTCGATTTTGTCCTTGAGGGCACGGCAGTAGTCAGTGTCATGCCCGTTGTCCCGGTGGAAGTAGCAGTAGAACCGCTGATCCCTTTTCTTGTTGTTGGCCGGTCGAAGGAGGAACTGGACGAGGTCCCTGTCTTCGATTGCTAAGAGGATAGTTGATACGTTCTACGTCAGCGGTGTGTACCTCTCGAAGCATGGGACCGGAGGGACCCTCTTTGCGATGGTCCCGTCTTTTGGGACCTTCTTAGCCAGCTTTGTCTCGCGGCCTTGCGCTTCCCCTTCCCCAGGACTTCTTTGGTGCTTTCTGGATTTAGGGCCTCCTCGGTCTGGATGAACTTTTTGACCCGACTGAGAAGGTCAGGAAAATCGAGGGGACGCTTCTTAGCCAGGGATGCCTTCAACTGGCCGTGCCGGAATGCTGCAGATGCGAGCCCGACATCGAGGGAGGAGACCGACCTTGCCTCCGTAGTGAACCTCTGGATGAACTACCGGAATGACTCTCCTTCCTTCTGTCGGAGGTCCAGTAGGGATGCGCTTGTTTTCTCAGCTTTTTGGCTGGTTATGAAGTGGGCCAGGAAATTGGCCTCAGCTAATCGAACGAGTAGACCGAGCCGGGGACGAGCTTGGAGAACCATTCCCGAGCCGGGCCCTGGATGGTGGCAGGGAAAGCACAGCACAAGAGGGGATCCAAAGCGCTGTGAATCATCATGAGGGTCTTGAAACCCTCCATGTGATCAGCAGGATCACCCTCGCCATCATATGTCTCGAATTGGGGAGGTCGGAAATTCTGGGGTATTTTCGCTTGTAGGATTGCAGCGGAGAAAGGAGGTCGGGTCGGCCTGTGACCCTGAGCCGGCCTCGTGCCGCCGTCGCCGAAGTGGTCGAGGCAGTTCTCCATTTCCTGGAGGTGTTTTAGGATGTCCTCATCATACTCCGGCGGGACTGTCAGGTTGCGGGACGCGCTTGCCCCGACATCTGATCGCGAGTGAGAGTGGTGGAGCATCTCGTTGACAGGGGTCTCTAGGATGGCCTCCATGATCTCTTTCCAGAAGTCTTGGAACTCTCAGTAGGTGACTGGAGCCCGTTCAGCTGGGTTGCGTTGGGGCGGCGGCCTTCGGTTGATGCGGCTGAGCACCGGCTCCCTCTCTCGGGGCAGAGGTCTGGGACGGTTCGGGACTGAGTTGGAAGCGGCCCCTCCCCTAGTCCGACTTGCTGTCGATTCTGGATGACCTGACGTAGGTCAGGTACGATCGAGCAAGAGGCGCTCGACTGGTGTCCAAGGCTGATTCTCGGATTGTTGGATCCATGAGTGTCGGCGGGGACGTCCTGAGGCGGAACGTCCTGACGACGTGTAGAGGTGACAGCTCTCCTGGGCTTAGGTGCCATGTGAGCTCGGATTGTCGAGATGCCGTTGATGGCTGGGTTCGGACTGGTGTCCGTACCGAGTTCCCACAGACGGTGCCAACTTGATGCGGTTTGTTTTTTTTGGGGGGGGGGGGGTGGCTGCACCAGGTGTGAGTTCTCTCAATTTGTATTTTTGCGGAAGCTTTGGTACGGATGGTACGCCCGACCGTCAGCCAGAAGGGACGGTCGGGAGTAGAGGCGGGAGCGAGGCGGAGGTCAGATACTCGGCTTGGATCTGGAGGCTCGGTTCGGATCCGGAAGTCTCGTGTATCTGCACTCGGCCTAGGAACACCGGGGTTGATCCCAGTGGCAGGCCCTCCGACGGTGTAGACAGTCACTAAAGCGTAAGAGTAACTAGGATTTTTAGAGGGGAAAGATTGATTACCTTTTGAAGGGGTAGAGGGCCTGGTATTTATAGGCAGTGCCAACCAGGTCTGGACCAGTTTCGGGCCGGATCTGGACCCGATTGTCCGTGGGCCTGACGAGGCGAAAGCCCAGGCGGTTTAGGGCTGACGTGGCGGGAACCCGAGCAGTTTAGAGCTGACGTGGCAGATCTGATGATCGGGGGTGACCGCCTTTTGAGGGGATTCTGTGGCCCAAGAGGGGCCACGTCATCTGACCCATATCATTAATACTTATATTAATTATTTAGGAAAGAAAACAATTTGCAATGGTATGGTTCATAATTTTGTTCACTTTAAAGTACATTTCTACATTCCAAAAAAATATATGTTTTGAATGAAGGATATAAACATCATTAAATAGGAAGTTTTGTTTTCCTTTGGCAATTCAATTAAAGAACGAGGGACGATCACATTTGGTCTATCTTTTTACAATTAATAGGTGGGTTTTAAGTTTCTTTGATTTGCTGCATTGTTACAAGCTCTATCCCTTAATAATTACACTACAAAGTACAAAGATGAATAAGGGAATTGTTGCCGCTGAAATCGGTGTGGGGGCAAGCAGCTAGATTGTGGATTCGAGGGAAGATGAATAGTCAAACCTGAACAACTTCACCGAAGTCTGACCAAGATCCTTTTGCAGTTAACCTGCAAAAAGTGCGAGACATCGGGGTTGATTCCGGCGACGCACCCTCCGACGCTCTTGTCAGTAATCTAAATGAATAGAAAGAGCTTTAACTGGAAAAAGATTGATTACCTTCTTATGGTGGGGGGAGAGGGGTATTTAGGAGTCAGTTTCGGGATAAGCTCAAATCCTTACTTCCCGATGTAGATGGATAGAAGTGGTTAAAACCAGTGTTCGAGGATAATCATGAATCTGAATCCTCCCCTGTCCAGTCTGAGTGGGTTTCTTATGGGTTGAAACCTGTACCCAGTAAGACAGGTCCGTTTATGGATTATTGGGTTTTGACAAAAGGCCCAGTTCCCATTTTAGACCTGTTTACAGGTAAAATTGCCATTGTACCCCTTAACTTTAAGATTCGTGCCCGATTCGAACGGTCCCGATTTAACCCTATTTTTAGCCATATCACGAGCCCCCCACTCCTGAAGGCTGAGCTTGGTCAGCCTTTGAGGTGTAGTTTTACTGACTTAATGGCTTGCGGGGTTGTATGGGTTTCGGATCTTATACGAGGCAGGATGGTGTTTTTCTAAGTTGGTAGCACGCTCAGGATTGTCTTTGAGCTTTTCTAGATCTTGGGTGATTTTCCTCGATTTTAAATTATTTTTCGGAGCATTCATTCAATTTTGCGAAGCGGTGATTTATTTTTTGAGGACATTAATTAATTATTCTAAGCAATAATTATTTACTCAGGGGTTCAAAAATATTTCCCTGGAAGTATAATTATTTTTTAGAATTTTTAATTAATTTAACTGATTTTTAAATCATTTTTCGCAATTTTTAAATAAATAATTCGAATAAAAAATAAATTTTTATACCTATTTATGACGTGGAGTGATCCGGATCGTCCATCGGCCTTGGGCGCGGATTTCTAAGCGATCTAACGGCTGGAGTAGCTCGGGGGTGCTTTTTCCCCCATACGGAGGTCGGTGCCCTGGTAGCTCGGTAGCTCGGTGCTATAGCTCAGAGCACCTTTCTCCGAATGGGCATCTTGGCAGCTCGGTAGCTCGGCGCTTCGCGGGCTGCCGAGCTACGTGACTAAATTTGGAGCGTCCATCACGGCGCGAATCACAGCACAAGAGGCTCAGATCACGAGAAAACGTGAATTTGTCGTTTTGTGGTCGTGGTGAAATCTGAGCCATCCATCATCTTTTGGCGCGAATCTTCGGACAATCTGACGGTTCAAGGAGTTCGGAGGTATTTTTTCTCCAATGCGAAGTTCGGTGCTCCGGTAGCTCGGCAGAGTAGCTCAGTAGCTCGGTGCTTAGTGGCCTGCCGATCTACGTGGCTAGATCTGGAGCATCCATCGCGGCGCGAATCACGGCGCACGAGGCTCAGATCACGAGAAAATGTGATTTTTTCATTTTGTGGTCGTGGCGAAATCTGAGGCATCCATCAGCTTTTGGCGCGAATCTTGGGACAATCTGACGGTCCAAGGAGCTTGGAGGCATTTTTTCTCCAATGCGAAGGTCGGTGCCCCGGTAGCTTGGCAGAGTAGCTCGGTAGCTCGGTGCTTCGTGGGCTGCCGAGCAATGTAGCTAGATCTAGAGCGTCCATCACGGTGCGAATCACGGCGCACGAGGCTCAGATTACGAGAAAACATAATTTTGTCGTTTTGTGGTTGGGCAAAATCTGAGTCGTCCATGAGCTGTTGGTGTGAATCTTGGGACAACCTGACGGTCCAAGGAGCCCAGAGGCATTTTTTCTCCAATGCGGAGGTCGGTGCGCCGGTAGCTCAGGAGCGCCTTCTTCGGATGGACACCTCAGTAGCTCGGTGCTTCTATGGCTGCCGAGCTGTGTGGCCAGTTCCAGGGTTGTTCCCGCCCTTCTACATTTTGTTGTTTAACCTTCTTAATGGGCTTGAGTGGGGCCCAATACGTTAGAAACCCAAGAGTCACCCTCTTTTTACTATAAGTTCTCCCCCCATCATTTCCCCCACTCTTTCACTTTTCACTCTCAGAGAAACTTTTGCTCTCGAGTTGCTCCGCTAGCAGTGATTTTTAGTCTTGGGTGGTCGTGCTAGCTGTCGCGGCATGGCAAGGCGATTTTCGGCGAACTATTCCGACCGAGAACGTCACATCAAGGTATATATATATATTTTCAGTTATATGTATATATACTTTTCAAGATGTCTAGAGTGTCCTTGGGTAGTGAGGCCTCTTCCTCGGGAGGTGAGAGTGAGCAGCGGCTAGTGGCTCCGCCCATTCAAGAGGAGGGGGTAGAAGTGCTAAGCCAAGAGAAGGGGAAGGAGGTAGCAGGGTCGGCTGTGGTCGAGCACGTCGCTCTGCTCGAGAAGGGAAAGGGTAAAGCGGTGGCGCGGTTGGTAATTGCCGAGACGGTGGTAGAGCCCGTCAGACGGGGAGGAGAAATGGGTCGGCTGTCGACGAAGATATCAGGCCATGGGGGGATCAGGCGGTATACCGGTGACCTGTTGACGAAGGCCATATATGGGAGATCGGAGACGTACGAGGAGAATGAGCCGAAGGAGGTTACCAAGGTTGACGACATCGCCTCGGTTCTGAAGGAGAGGGACCTGCTTCGGATACGGTAGAGTTTCGTGATACCCCCGAAGTACACCCTAATCCTCCACGGACCCGGAGTGCGAGCGTGCACGGCATTCATGCCTGACATGTGCATCTTTTGCCTACGACACACTGAATGCAGGCCTGCGCCTTCCCTTTCACCCCTTCGTGACCGAAGTGCTTCGATGGTATGGACTGAGCCCGATCTAGTTCATGCCGAACATGTGGTGCCACGTGCTCGGGTTTCTGCTCCAGTGTCGGACGGCGAAGGTGGAGCCTCAGCTCGTCGTTCTCCGAAGTTTGTATTGGATCAACCGGATGAGCAAGACGGAGCACCGATACTACTTGTCACCACGAAAAGGCATCAAATTGATAGAGAATCCGGACTCTATCAAGTCGTGGTAGGGCAAGTATTTTTTGATCCGAGACCCCTCGGCGTGAAACTTTCCAACCAGGTGGAAGGAGGATGTGCCGAAGTGGGCAAAGGCCGAGCCGGTGTTAACTCTGGCCAAAGCAGAAGTTGTGACGAAGCTAATCGACCTCCCGACCCTGAGCTGGAAGGATATGATCGAGCAAGTGCTCCACGGGTCGGGTCTCAGTCCGATCGACCTGAGTACACTCCGGACATCTTGTTCTTTTATTTACTCTCTATACCTTGTGTATTTTTTGTCTTAACTTCACTTTTTATTTTTGGTAGAGGCTCCGAACATGGACTTTAGGGCGATCATGGCTGAACGAAACAAGGCTTCCGACGCCAAGAAGAGGAAGAGGACGACCGCGGGACCTTCATCCGGCCGACCTACCAAAGTGTCCTCCGCCGTGGTCGAGACTGTAGACTTGGCGTCTCCTCAGCGATCTGCCTCGGCTACCGCTCTTCCTCCGTCGACCCCGTCCGAACCCTCAGCCGAAGGCTTTTCTATCTCTGCGGCGTTGGCACTCGAGGCCCCGCCCCTCACCGAGAAGGTCGAGGCAATTCTGACCGAGGGGCACAAGAAACTCTTCATCCCCGACTGGTGGGTGATGAACCACGCTAGCTTCTTGGGGGACTCGGCCATGAGCATGCAGGCCTTGCGCCATCTTCCGACCCCGAAGGACCGATCAGAAATGAAGGCAGGGACGACGGGCGACGACGCTCTCGAGATAGCTCGGGCGACCATGTCGGTGAGTCTCTTAGTCGATTTGTTGATAATTCAAAAAATTTTCTAAGTCTTTTGCTCAGTTTTCATTGCTTCTTTTCCTCTTTTGTTTAGATCACGTGCCAATTCAACTACCTCCTCGAGCAATATTTCGAGCAGGAGAAGGAGTTGAAGCTAATATGCGTCAGGGACCAAGCCAAGAGGGTAAGAGTAGTGAAGCTGTATGAGGCAGAGTAGCACCGCTCGGAATCCTTGGTAGCTCAGGTTGCTCACTTTGAGATGGCTCTGGTGCAAGCGAATGAGAAGATCGCCTCAGAGGCGGCTCGGGTGGACGAGGAGAGGGAAAAGGCAAAGAAGGCCTTGGAGGAGGTGATGCGGGAGAAGGACGAGGCAGTGGAGGCGGCAAGGGCGGAGATAGAGGCCGAGGTGAAGAAGCATATGATGGGGCATATGGAGAAGTCCTATGCCACTGCGCTCGAGCACGTCGAGGCTCGAGTCCCCAGCTTCGATAGGTCGGGATACGGACAGTGGGGTTCGGTTGATGGTGGGGACCTCGAAGCCGATCAAGAGGTCGAGGAAGAGGAAGGGGAGGAGCAGGGAGGCGACGATGCTGTGCCGACCCCAAGGCCGTGGTGGTGGAGAAAATGGGCGACGAGGCTGTGGCCGACCCCCAGGTCGGAGCGGTGGAGGAAGGGGAGGCGACCACCGAGGAGCCTGTCACCGAGCTACCACCCAAGGTGGCCCATTGACTTCAGTTGTCTCGTATTTTCGTCTTCTTTTCTTGTATTGCCTAATTGCTGACTGGCCACCACTTTTTTTCTAGAGATCATCTTTTGCGTGAATGAAACTTTCTATTTTGACTATGTGTTGGAGATATTTTGAATTCATTGATTATCTAACTTTTGAGTCTCGCACTATGCTCGCCTAGGCTTAGCTTTTAAAATTTGGTCTTTTAGACTTAGCCAATTTTTTCAACTCTTTCAGCTAGTCGAACCATTATCACCCCATTCTCAGCTCGGTGTCGTTAAGCTGGCTCTTGCTCGAACACGTGAGAAACTCTTCAAGGCTGAGTCGGAGTTAAATCACGTTAGGGTGCTACTGGCTAAACGAGACTCTGAGCTAGAGCGATTAGAATAGCAGGCTCGCGAGGCGCCCCCCGAAGGGGAGGAGAGATGCTCTTCCGGGGCTTATCACTATGGCCTGAGGCAAGTAGCTCTTCAGGGTTTTCTATTCAAAACAAGAGCTAAAAGGGACGAGCTGAAGAATGTGGTGCTTGAGAAAACTATGGAGGCGGCGCAACTTCGGAGAGACATCTCGGAGGCCTAGCACGGGGGTGGTTCGAGTCGATTACCCCGTTTCAAGATCAAAGTGACTGATGAAGCACTTAAAAAGTGGGTGATTGAGTTAGAGGCGGAGAACTTGCGCCTTCGGCAGTTGACCGAGGGAAGCAATGTTAGGAGTGTCTTTTATCCTCGGGAGGAGTATGCCTCAGGGCGAACTTTTCACGAGTTTGCACGCCAGCCATCGTCTCTGGTGCGAAGGCCTGGAGATGCCCAAAGTGGGGTTGCCGGTTCGTCAAGCGGCGCTACGGTTAGATTGGGGGCCAAAGGCGCAACCCAATCCGCTGGTGTACAGTCTTCAGCAGAAACGGAGAGAATGCAACGTGTAGCTCATCGACCTCAAGTGTCGCTCCGGAGGAGCATCCCCCGTCCTAAGTAGGGTGGTTTTGTAGTTTCAAGACTTGTATTGTACGAGCTTTTGGTCCCGTGTGAGACTTGTACCCCAGTATAAGAGTTGTATCTTTGATTGGTCTTTTGTGAAATAAAGAAATAACATTTTTCCAAGTGTTAATTTGTGCTTTGGTAGTGTTAGTTTCGATAGTCAATGGTTGTGGGAGCAATTCCGATTGGCGAAGCACTTCTTACTCGAGCCAAGTGTTGGATTCCAAACTCGTCGTTTAAAAGAGATTCAACGGTTGTGGGAGTAGTTCCGAATGGCGAACAACTTCTTACTCGCTTATGAGCAAGTTGGTGAAGCGGAGTCGAGCCAAGTGTTGGACTCCGAACTCATCGTTTAAAAGAGATTCAACGGTTGTGGGAGTAGTTTCGAATGGCGAACCACTTCTAACTCGCTTATCAGCAAGTTGGTGAAGTGGAGTCGAGCCAAGTGTTGGACTCCGAACTCGTTGTTTAAAAGAGATTCAACGGTTGTGGAAGCAGTTCCGAATGGCGAACCACTTCTAACTCGCTTATGAACAAGTTGGTGAAGCGGAGTCAAGCCAAGTGTTGGACTCCGAACTCGTCGTTTAAGAGAGATTCAATGGTTGTGGGAGCAGTTCCGAATGGCAAACCACTTCTAACTCGCTTAAGAGCAAGTTGGTGAAGCGGAGTCGAGCCAAGTGTTGGACTCCGAACTCGTCGTTTAAAAGAGATTCAACGGTTGTGGGAGCAGTTCTGAATGGAAAACCACTTCTAACTCGCTTATGAGCAAGTTGGTGAAGCGGAGTAGAGCCAAGTGTTGGACTCCGAACTCATCGTTTAAGAGAGATTCAAAGATTGTGGGAGCAGTTCCGAATGGAGAACCACTTCTAACTCGCTTATGAGCAAGTTGGTGAAGCAGAGTCGAGCCAAGTGTTAGACTCCGAACTCATCGTTTAAAAGAGATTCAACGGTTGTGGGAGCAGTTCCGAATGGTGAACCACTTCTTACTCACGTATGAGCGGGTAGATGAAGCGGAGTCGAGCCAAGTGTTAGACTCCGAACTCGTCGTTTAACAGAGATTCAATGATTGTGGGAGCAGTTCCGAATGGCGAACCACTTCTTACTCGCTTATGAGCGGGTAGATGAAGCGGAGTCGAGCCAAGTGTTGGACTCCGAACTTGTCATTTAAGAAAGATTCAAGGTTGTGGGAGCAGTTCTGAATGGTGAACCACTTCTAACTCGCTTATGAGCAAGTTGGTGAAGCGGAGTCGAGCCAAGTGTTGGACTCTGAACTCGTCATTTAAAAGAGATTCAACAGTTGTAGGAGCAGTTCCGAATGGCGAACCACTTCTTAATCGCTTATGAGTGGGTAGATGAAGCAGAGTCAAGCCAAGTGTTGGACTTCGAAATCGTCGTTTAAAAGAGATTCAGAGGTTATGGGAGCAGTTCCGAATGGCAAACCCCTTCTTACTTGCTTATGAACGGGTAGATGAAGCAGAGTCGAGCCAAGTGTTAGACTCCTAACTGTCGTTTAAGAGAGATTCAACGGTTGTGGGAGCTATTCCGAATGACGAACCACTTCTAACTCGCTTATGAGCAAGTTGATGAAGCAGAGTCGAGCCAAGTGTTGGACTCCGAACTCGTTGTTTAAAACAATACACTTGAGGTATTAAACAGAGATAAATTGGGCACAAGAGAATTATTATTGTAAAGAAATTCTTTATTAAATACTGCTAATCGGCCGCTTCTAGGTTGCGAGCCGTTATTACAATAGAATAGCCTTAAAATTGATGTTGCTCGGAGAGGTGTTGAAACCCATTCTTGGTACTTCAGTAAATGATCGACGTTCCATGTTCTTGGTATCTTCTTGCCCCCCAGGTCTTCAAGTTGGTACGCTCTGGGGCAAACTACTCTGGAGACCTTGTAGGGTCCTTCCCAATTTGGGGCTAGCTTGCCCCTTTTGCTGGGGAACGAGATGGCTAGCTTCCTGAGGACTAAGTCCCCCTCCTTAAGATCCGTAGGATGGACTCTTCTGTTGTAGGATTGCTCGATCCTTCTTCGATAATTCTCTTGGCGAATCGAGGCTCTCTCGCGGAGTTCATCGATGAGATCCAGATTGGCTCGGAGTTCCTTTGCGTTCTGCTCTTCATTGTACGCAATTAGGCGGGGGGATGGCAAACCAACCTCTAAGGGGATTACTAACTTGGAACCGTAGGTGAGGTTGAAGGGAGACTCTCCTGTGGGGGTTCTCTTTGTAGTGCGGTAGTTCCATAGTACGTTAGGAAGCTGCTTTACCCATAATCCTTTAGCCGACTTACTTAGCCTCTTCTTGATGCCCGAGAGAATTTGCCTATTGGTGGTCTCTACTTGGCCATTGGATTGAGGGTGGGAGACAGAGGAGAACCGCTGCTGAATGTCAAGGTCTTCACAAAAGGAGCGGAATGTTGCCCCCGCAAATTGTGTTCCGTTGTCTGTCACCAAGACTCGGGGTATGCCAAACCTGCAGATCACGTTCTTCCAGAAGAACTGTTGCACCCTGTTCTCAGTAATAGTTGCTAGTGGTTCGGCCTCAATTGTAGTGCCCCGAATTTCCAATATGATATCTTAGAAATACGTGGCAGAATTCCCAGCATCAACTTCAAATGTAATAGCAAAACACAGTCCAAAAACACAAATAATTTTTATTTCAACTTTCATTATAATAATCATTTACATGACACAGCGGAATACAATACACTTTGAATCAAAATTCTCTTTTCTTTACAACACTTTCTTTTACAAATTACATAAGTCACTACATCAATTGAACTCAAGCATCCAAATCCGAGTCTTAAGAAATCACCTGTAAAATATGCGGCTAGAGATAACCCTAACCCCCAAAACTAAAGGGGTCAGCCATAAAGGTGTGAGTGACATAAAACAAGCAACATAAGTAAAGCAAGGATTCATCAACAACAGGAAATAAATAGGAGTAAATGAATATAGGAATTCACGAAACGCGGAAAACACAACGAGTGAAGCTAGACTAAGTGTTAAGTGTAGAAAACAGGAAAATACATGCATGAAACCAAATCAAGAAAACCCAATTCTATATGCTGACTCTCTAATGCGTACTTGTCGAAGTCTATGCATCTCACTCTACATAGGTCCTGTGCAAGCCCTTAATGTCTCCACTTAATAGGGTTTAATCCCCCGCTATGCAACTAATCCTATTACGATGACTACTACGAGATAAAGATAAACTGTGAGTATTAGCCCATGCCCCGATAATTCCGGAGGTCATTCTCTATCCACAGATAATTGCGGAGACTATTTCACTCACACCTGGGAATCTTCGAGAATACCCCACAAAGCAAGTGATGGCACCTCATCACACGAATACCACATGTGCGTCACCTCGACCCCGATAATTCCGGAGATCAATCCCACACTACAGGTAATTCCGGAGACTATTTCACTCACACCTGGATAATTCTGGGGATTATCTCACACCGCAAGCCATACTGAGGTTCATAAATCATGTTCTCATTCATCATATCACCACTAGTGCCTGTCCTTATTATTTAGGTTATTTAACTACTTTACGAATCTCCTAGAGTTGGTGTACCCCACCGGACTTAACTCAACAACTGATCAACTAAAATGCCTCAACAGGCCCAAACATAAATATCTCAACTGCCGGTATACTAGGGTCACACACACCCTCTAGAGACCCACACTCAATTATCCAAACTAATCTTCTAACATAACTTGCTCAATTAAATCACTTGAAAACATATGTTTAGTAGAAGATAAAGTATAGAATAGTAAGTTATAGATTAAAATATTTAGAGAATAAATCATTTAAAAGAACATTCAAATGTGTATAAGTATTTCAGTATCAGTCGACTACAAAAGCCATCGGTCGACTGTCCAGAGGGAGAATCTAGTATCTTTAAGAAAATCATTCTGAGTATTGCAAGTCGACTATCAAAAGGTCATAAGTCGACTGTCCAGAAAAAAATATTAATATCTTTACGAAAATGATTCTAAGTATAGCAGTCGACTGTAAAGGGTATAGGTCGACTGTCCAGAGTGAAAAATACAATAACTTCGAGAAAATAATTCTAAGTGATACCAGTCGACTGTAAAAGTCATCAGCCGACTGTTCAGAACTAAATTTCCAAAAAACTAGAGAACAAAGCAGCCAGGTCGTGTCGGTCGGCTGTATAGTCACACCGGTCGACTGTCAACCTGCAGACTGCAGATTTTTGGTTGTGCACATTTCAACCGATACGTAGTTTTACTTTATGAAAAAAATTTCTACAAAAAGCATATTTCTTATATAATCAAGTACAACTTGTAGGTCATATAATAGTCCATAAAAACTTAATCAAACTACTTGAATTTCTAAAAATAGCGATTTGTTAATCTCCTTCAAATAAAACATAAATTGTGCATATAATTAAAATAGAGTTTCTTAGGAATTAACTGTTCGTTGAAATAGCTTCATATTCAGATCCAAACCACATCAATACCAAATCTCAAAAGAAAAATCTCCAATTTGGATATATTCCTCAAACTCAACTAAATTCTCAATTTCGATTTCCATGACATGATCTATTGATTCATACTTTTCCATTCAAATTTCTCAAAAATTGAATTACCATTATAACTCACAACCATAATCCATTTATAACATCACCATATCAAGTTTCATTCAACCAATATTCAAAAGTAATAAAAGTCTCATTTTTATTAGGTTCATGCATAAAATCTACCATAATCAATCAATCCTACATTAATCCAAAAGAAATAGTATACCCATGATCTCTAATAGGACATTCATCAATATCAAATTACCCACATACAATTCTATTCACAAACAACTAGGGTTTCACAAGATCCAATTTTTCATCCATCCATCCAATTCATCATGTACATATTCATACTCAAACCCTAAACATGCTTTCTAGTAGATGAAATTCAACATCCAAGATCAATCAAAACATTTATATCACTCGCATACAACATACAAAAAACAAAGAAAAACAAACATGTCACTCACCTCAAATGAAGAAGTCCAACTGAGTTGAGAACAAGTAAGGTCTTACTTTTGCGAAATCCAAGATCCCCTCCTTAATTCTCCAAAAAAACAATAAAACCCTTGTGTTGTGCAGTGAAAGACGGCTGGACTCCACTTCTTTTAAATAGCTGGAATAGGAGAATTAGAGTTTTTAACCACATTTGCAAAATAACCCCTTTAAAATATTACTTTACATAAATAAATCTCTATACTTGGAAACTTGATAAAATCAATTTAAATTGAGATTTAAAAGTAAAATAGACACCTTATTTCCAGTTGGCACTGTTTGAAATGTCCAGAAAATAGTTTTGCACTTTCATCCCTCAAAATGACAATTTTACAAAAAGATCCTTCTTTTTTGTAATATTTGCAAATATGTCCAATTAATACCAGAAAAATCTACAAAAATTATTAATAATCTCAAATAATAAATAATGATTTTCCATAAAATAAATTGTGGCTTTTGGACTTCCCAAGAAAATATTTGCACGTGTTTCGCACGTGTAAAAAAATAAATCTTCAGAAAAAATATTTATTAATCTCCAAAAATCATTTCAATTCATTTATAAAACCTTAAAAATAATATTAAAAAAAATAAGGGGTACTACATCAATCCACTTGGAGAAATAGTCGATCGCCACAACTAGGAACTTGAGCTGACCTGGAGCCGGTGGGAACAGACCTAGCAGGTCCATTCCCCACATTACGAAGGGGTTGGACTTGAGAGGAAAAAGAGTTGAGCTTGCGGTAGGCGAAGGATAGTGGAGAATTGTTGGCAGGGGCCACATTGTCGGACATGTTGCTCGGTGTCCCGAAGGAGGTAGGCCAGAAGTACCCATAATTCATGACTTTGCGGGCGAGGGAACTTGATCCCCAATGGGCTCTGCCTATCCCTTCATGGAGTTCTTTCAGAGCATTCATGGCTTCTTCTGGAGAGAGACACCTCAAGTAGGATCGGCCATCTACTTGGGTGTAGGAGCATTTGTACAAGATTCTCTCAATGAGGGTGTACCGCTCCGCTCTTGTTCGGATCGGCAAGCTTCTTTGGGATCTTGGGGAAGGCTCCCGTCTTTGAGGAACTCAACTAAAGGCCTCATCCAGTTATCTTCGAGTTGGACCGGTAGCGACTCCATTGAGTCGGGGGACTTCTTCTTCGATGCTGGGCCTTAGTAGAACTTTGATCAAGACGGTCTACTCGAGTCCTTGGAGGGAGGAGGAGGATATTTTCAAGAAGGCATCTACCTGGGCATTTTCCTCTTGGGGGATCCGCTGGAGTTGTGCTTCCTCGAATGAAGCCATGAGACTTTTGACTTTGGCTAGGTACTTGGCCATACGGCCGTCTCGTGCCTTGTATTCTCCCAAGACCTGATTCACCACGAGCTAAGAGTCACTGAACATTCGAACACGCTTTGCCCTTGCCTTGCGAGCCATGCCCAGGCCCGCTATGAGGGCTTCGTACTCGGCCTCGTTGTTGGAAGCCTTAAAATTGATGCGGAGGGAGTATTGGAGGATGAAGTCATCTGGGCCTGCCAGGATAACCCTGGCTCCACTCCCTTCGGCGCAAGAAGTCCCATCCACATACACCGTCCAGGTGGGTGGCCCATTTCCCGCTTGACTGACCTTAGGGATCGTGCTTTCCACTATGAAATCGGCTCGCGCTTGAGCTTTGATGGCGGTCCGAGACTGATAGGATATGTCGTGTTGACTTAGCTCGATTGACCACTTCATAAGACGTCCGGAGGTCTTGGGCTTGTACAGGACCTGCTTGAGCGGCTGGTCAGTGAGGACGACCACCAATGGGATTGGAAATAGGGACGAAGCTTTCGGGCCGCCATAACCAAGCCGTAGGCTATCTTCTCCAACCTCGAATAACGGAGCTCGGTATCTCTAAGGACCTTGCTCACGTAATAGATAGGCTTTTGTACCTTCTCTTCTTCTCTCACTAGGAAAGCACTGAGGGTTTGTTCCGAGGTGGCGAGGTAGAGGTAAAGAGTTTCCCCGAGTGATGGCTTGCTGAGGAGGGGGGGGTTGACCAAGTAGGCTTTGATTTGGTCGAACGACTCTTGCTGCTGCTGGCCCCACTCAAAGCCCTTAGCCCCTCTGAGGGCTTTGAAGAAGGGGAGACACTTTTCCCTGGACTTGGAAAGGAAGCGCCCTATAGCCGTGAGGTACTGGTGAGCTTTTGCACTTCTTTCACGTTTGAGGGGGGAGCCATATTGAGTATGGCCTTTATCTTCTCAGGGTTGGCCTCAATTCCCCTCTGGCTGACCATAAAGCCCAAGAACTTACCCGATGAGACACCGAATGCAAATTTATTCGGGTTTAGTCTCATGTTATGCCTCCTTAGCACGTCAAAGGCTTCTTGGAGGTCGGCGACATGGTTAGACCCACTGATGCTTTCACCAACATATCGTCGATGTAAACCTCCATGATCCACCCGATCTGACTTTTAAAGACCTTATTGACGAGACGTTGGTAGGTGGCACCAGCATTTTTAAGCTTGTAGGGCATCACTCTATAGCAGTAGAGGCCTTGATCCGTGACGAAGGACGTCTTTGGGATATCTGGGGGGAACATTCGAATTTGGTTGTATCCGGAGAATGCATTCATGAAGCTCAGCAGTTCATGGCCTGAAGTGGCGTCGATCAAGGTGTCGATGCTATGGAGTAGGAAGGGATCCTTGGGGCATGCCTTGTTTAAATCTATGAAGTTGATATAGATCCTCCAACTTCCATTGGCCTTTTTGACCTTCACAACGTTGGAGAGCCACTTTGGGTAGTTAACCTCCTGTATGAACCGGGCTTTGAGGAGCTTCTCTACCTCCTCCTTTATGACCTGCTGGCACTCGGGGGCAAACTTGCGCCTCTTCTGCTGGACCAGTCTGGCCCCTGGAGTGACACTTAGATGGTGGACGAGGAGCTCTTCGGAGATCCCTGGCATGTCGGCTACTGTCTAAGCAAAGAGGTCACGGTTTCTCTTTATGAACTAGACTATGTCAGAGCAGAGGGCAGAAGGGAGGGTTTTGCTGATTAAGAATTTGCGGGTCGGATCTTCCTCCGAGAAGAGCACTTCCTCTAACTCGTCTACCGGCTCCGACATAGGCTGGGTGTTCCCCTGGGGAATCTCAAGGGCCTCGAGGGAGAGGATGGGTCCTCCAGTCGAGGTCATATAGTATTTGCGGGCCGTTTCCTGACTTCCCCTCACTTCTCCCACGCCCACTTTGGTGAGAAACTTCATCTTTAGATGGTATGCCGATGGTACGGCTTCTAAAGTAGCTAGGCTCGGTCGACCTAGGATCACATTATAGGCGGCTTGGACGTCAAACACCATGAAGTCCATTGGCTCCGTTCGGGTAGTAGGAGCTTTACCAGCGGTTACGTCGAGGATTATAACACCCTCGATCGTCATTGGTACTCCCGTGAACCCATGGAGAGTGTAACCGGCGGGCTTGAGTCTGTCCCTCAATAATTGGAGCTCTCGGAAGGCCTCTAGAAAGATTATGTTGACAGAACTGCCATTATCCACTAGGACCCTTTCTACCTTGAAGTTGGCCATGTGGAGGTTGATCACCAATGCATCACAGTGGGGGGTTCGGATACCTTCCAGATCATCATTTGAGAAAGTAACTGGGACTCCAAGACCTTTGGGAGGGGGGAGGCTATGCACCGAATTGACTTCCCTGATGAAGGCTTTTTGGGAGGAGTTGGAAGTTCCTCCCATTGGACCTCCGTGGATGAGGTGCAAGATGCGCTCTTCCTCGAAGTCGGGAGTCTCCTCACACCTCTCGGGATGCTTGTTAGCCCCCCTGGGGGGTGGAGGAGGATCGGCCCGGTCCTTTTTTATAAATTTGGCGAGCTGCCCTCTCTGAATTAGGGCTTCGATCTCGTTTTTCAGGGCCCGACAGTCGTTGGTATCGTGGCCATGGTCTCGATGGTAGTGACACCACTTCTTTTTATCCCTCTTCTACCCAGGAGTGTTCATCCTTGGGGCAGGAGGCAGAATTCCTTATTTCTCAACCTCCATCAGAATGGCCGAGACATTGGCATTGTGATAGGTGAATTTCTCAAATCTGGGAGGTGGACGACGCTGACCCCCGTTGTCCTTTTGGAGCTTTTTAGGTCCCTCGTCTTCAACGGCTTTCCTCTTACCTCCAGAAGATGACCCCTCGAATGTCGGGCGGTGCACAGCTTCCTCCGCCCGGATGTACTTCTCGCTTCGGAGAAGAAGCTCGGAGAAGTCTCGCTGGGGCTTCTTGGCCAGGGACGACCGGAGGTCAGCGTTGAGGACATTGGATTGAAAGGTGGCCGAGGTGACCGACTGATCAAGGGAGGCGATGGACCTGGCCTTCGCGGTAAACCGCTTGACATAGTCCCTCAGTTTCTTGCCCTTCTTCTGACTAAGGAAGAGTAGTGAAATACTTGTCTTTTCAGAGCGGCGGCTGCCCATGAAATGGGTTATGAAAAGGGCCTCAAACTGGTCGAAAGAGAAGATGGAGGACGGGGCGATGCGGGAGTACCATTCTCGAGTCGGGCCTTTGAGAGTGGCCAGAAATGTCTTGCATAGGAGGGCATCGAAGGCCCGATGGATCATCTTGAGAGTTTTGAAACTCTCGATGTGATCCATTGGGCCTGATTCTCCCGTGTATGTCTCGAACTGCGGAAGCTTGAAATTTGCCGGAACGGGGGCCTCCATGATGGTACAAGAAAATTGAGGCCTGCTTGGACGAAAGGTCCTCCATCTTAGTTCCTCGTCCCTATCGAGTTGGCCGAGGTGCCTCTCCATCTCGTGGAGACGGCGGTAGACAGCATCCTCCTTTCGACGGTACCCTGGTGAGCCTTTGGACTCATCTTCGTACGAAGGGGAATGTAGGCTACAGCGACGGTATCTCAGAGACTACGAAGGGGAATATGGGCTACGGCGACGGTAGCTCGGAGACTGGTGAGGACTGGGGATGTGATGGCGGTGGCTCGGAGCTTGAGGAGGACTTTGGGATCGATGGCGAGGGCTTCGAACCGACTCAGGAGTGGGGAACCTCTGAATATTATTGTTGTTGTTTGGCGGGGCATTAATGGCCTGCAAGACTGCTGCCTGAAAGTCTTGGAATTCTGCTCAGGTGATGGGTCCGTTCTGGTCCCTTTGGGCCCGTCGACTAGCGGGAGAACGGTTTCCCCTTTGACGGTACTCGGGGGACTCCCTCCGCCTCCTAGGAGAAGGGGACCTCCTGCGGTCGCGGCGGCGAGGAGATCCAGCCTTTGGACGTTCTGAGCGGGAGCCTCCCTCTCGGGCCCCCCTCTCATCCAAATGGCGGCGAAGGTCTTCCTCCTTCTGCCGGTTGATTATGATGTTGCGGAGATCTTCTGATGGCCAAGGGTTATGGGATGCCATGGAGTCGGTGGAAGGGTTATGTACTGAGATATGATCGCGGTGAAGAGGTTATTTCTGGCGATTAGGACGAGAGGTCCCTACACCAACGTTCTGGGGTCCGAGTTGAGCCTGCTGGGGTTGAGGATTTTGAAGAGGAGACTGCCCTTGCTGCAGCGGCTGAACAGGTTGAGGAGGGAGCTGTCCCTGTTGCTCGACGGGTTGGACGGGTTGGAAGGGAGCCTCCAGTTGCGGTTGGGGAGGAATGGGAGTGGGTCTATGGTTGGAGGCTGTAGATCTTACTTTCCTTGGTGGCATGGCTGGAGGCGGTCTTGACCGGTGGAAGAGGTTGGACTACTATTCGAGTGTTCCTACAGACGGCGCCAATCTGTTGCAGCTGAAATCGGTGTGGGGGCAAACAGATAGATTTGTGGATTCGAGGGAAGGTGAATAGTCATACCTGAACGACTTTACCGGAGTCTGACCGAGATCCTTTCGCCATTAACCTGCAAAAAATGCGAGACACCGGGGTTGATTCCGGCGACGCACCCTCCGACGCTCTTGTCAGTAATCTGAATGATTAAGAAAGAGCTTTAACTGGAAAAAGATTGATTACCTTCTTATGGTGGGGGGAGAGGGGTATTTTGGGAGTCAGTTTCGGGATAAGATCAAATCTTTACTTCCCGATGTAGATGGATAGAAGTGGTTAAAATCATTGTTCGAGGATAATCATAAATCTGAATTCTCCCCTATCCAGTCTGAGTGGGTTTCTTATGGGTTGGAACCCGTACCCAGTAAAACAGGTCCGTTTATGGATTATTGGGTTTTGACAAAAGGCACAGTTTTCATTTTAGACCCGTTTACAGGTGAAATTATCATTTTACCCCTGAACTTTAATATTCGTGTCCGATTCGAACGGTCCCGATTTAATTCAATTTTTAGCTATTTCAGGAATAAGTAAAAATGTATACTTTGCAGTTGGATGTTTAACAATGCTATCAAAAGTCAGACATAATCCCAACGCTTTAAGCACTTTATTGTACAAAAATATAACCATTCTCTCTTTTTGTTAATCTCGGTCGTTGTGTTTATCTAATCTATTTGGGAATGCATCTTAACTAATTGCTTGCAATTGGTTGTCAAGATTTTTGTGCCTGCAATTAAACAACAAAATAAGATAAAGAAAAGGTAAATATGCTTATGTGTTTTTGGTGTCTAATATAGCATACAGGCTATGTGTCAGTTTTCGTGCCATGCTGACTGAAATATATATAACCAAATTATTATACATCATGGTCATATTTACTGTATTTCTTTCTCATTTAGTTCTTCCATTGTCGTTACTATCACAACACATTTGTATCTCATTTTGTCACCTAATATTGCAATTGGTTCTTTCATTTGCTGACTGAAATATATATAACCAAATAATTTCCAAATATTCTAATAATATTTTTAAATATTTCTATATTTTTTTTCAATTTTGAAACTTGAAAAAGCTCAAAAAATAAAATAACAAACACAGACTCGAACCAGGGCCAACAATGCCCAAGATCGCAAGCGCAACCATTGTGCCAACTCACAGTCATGATAAAAACCCCTCCAAGTTCTTTTTATGATCCCGAGAGCCATTGAATTTATTTCCCAAAAAATCAAAAGGCAGTGCCAACCCAGGCTTGAACCAGCGACCAGAGAACCCCTAAGCACGACATGTGGCAGCGCGTGGCGCGCTGACGCTTGCGCTCGCAACAAGATCCAAGTGCTCAACTGATTATATAGGGGTTTAAACTCTTTTAACCTAACTCTCTGATTTCACCTCATTTAAACTCAATCGCTTATTTTGATTTCTAATCTTTTCTCTCAATTTAATTTTTCATAAAATAAATTCTTAGACTTTCATAGATGATTATCACTGATTATGTCCATATTAGAATTAAGTTTTATGCAAATAATTCTAAATGGTAATTTTTACGAACTTTCATAAACATACACTTTTATTATCATCAAAACAACTAACATGAATTTTTATTTCCTCTTAGCAATTCTCATATCTCAATTGATTTTATAATTAATATTTACACAATTTCTTGTGCACAATTTAACAACTTTATGTATACATAATACATAATTCATACAATATAATTATGACTTATTATTGTGTGCGTAACAACACTACAACATGCTTCTAAATAGAAATTTAATTGACATCATAACAATTCTTTCACCTAGCATGCATCAATTTTCCACATTTCATTACTACCGAACGGTTTAGATAATAACACAACATGCATCATAAAAGCAACTAAGAACTCATGCCAAATGTCAATTCAAACATAAACTACCTACACATGCATTCTACAACAATTTAGGAAGTAAAAGAGACACCCACCTTGTTTTGATGCAAACTGAAATTAGAACTCCTAGAAAAATTACTCCAAGCTCCAACACAATAGCCTTCTCCTCCTTCAAGCCAAAACCGAAAACTCTTAGCCTTTTTTTGCAAAACCGAACTCCTTTCTTTTCTTTTCCTTTTTTTTTTCCTTTTGATTCTAGTGTGTGTTCATGTTAAAGAAGGGGGATATTTATAGGGTTATTCTGTGGTTGAGAAGACTCCCACTACTCAAATAACTATCCCACTCATCTACAACACACCCCCACTCTCCCTCTTCTCTATGTGTGGCCGGCCAATCACCCCTTCTAGTGCACACACGTGCACATGCACCGAATGTGCGCACACTTCTCATTTTATTTATTAATTTTTATAAATTTAGTTGTAGGTGTTTGTTACATGACAGGTGTGTAGAATTTAAAGTGTTCATTTAAAATGTAGAATTAAACATGAGCTTCTATTTAATTAATTATTTTTTAGCGGGCTTGAAAAGAGGATCTAGGCCTAATGGATTAAATTAAAATAAAACATATAAGTGTAACAAATAAAATGAAAGGAAAAATTGTGCATGACTTTTAGAACATTTTAGGGACTAAAATGTGTAAAATTTTACATGCAATGCATGTGCAAAAATATAAAAAATTAATTTTCTGGAATGTTACAACATTCCCTCCTCAAAATAGTTCCGTCATCGGAACTACACTTAAAGAGCGAGAAAAAACAAAAGAAATAAAATTACAGGTTTTAGTCAAAAAACTCGGGATGGTCCCTCAACATCCTCTCCTCTGATTCCCAGTTGGCTTCCTAAACCAGTTGATTTCTCCTACAACCTTGACCACAAGTGTAGTTCTGTTTCTCAAAACTTTCTTCCGTCGGTCCACAATCTCTATCGGACGCTCCTTGTAGTTCAGATCTGACTGCAGACCCTCTGACACTTCTGGTAAGTGATGACTCGGATCCGGAATGTAGCCTCGTAAGATAGACATGTGAAAGACATTGTATACTTGGGCTAGCTTTTCCGGCAATTCCAATCGATAGGCTGTCTTCCCAATTCTCTTCAATATCTTGTATGGTCCTATGTACCTTGGGGCTAGCGTTCCTCCTTTCCCAAATCGAATCACACCCTTAGTTGGAGATACTTTCAGGAAATATAGTCACCATTTTCGAACTCCAGATCCCTTCTCCGTTGTCAGAATAACTCTTCTCTCTGCTCTGTGAGTCAACCAACCTCTTCCTGATCAGCTCAATCATCTTTGAAGTCTGTTGTACTATTTTCGGCTCATACATCTGCCCTTTCCCCACTTCATACCAGCACACTGGTGTTCCACACTTCCTCACATACAAAGCCTCATATGGAGCCATATCGATGCTAATCTGAAAGCTATTGTTGTAGGCAAATTCCACCAGAGCTAAGTGCATCTCCCAGTTACTATCGAAATCCATCACACAACACCTCAACATATCCTCCAC